>JARHVA010007047.1:302500-769874 GCA_037957365.1 Torreya grandis
ACCTTAGTTTCTTTGAAGTAGGATTTCACCTCATCCAAAACCTTGTGAATTGATCCATTTGGAGGTCCTAGCTACCTTCCAAAGCTTGTGTTTCATTACAATAGGGTGATTTTCTCATTTGATAAAGTTTAAGAAAGATATCCAATGAATATAAGTGTATTTTCAAGGTGTCATGTATAAGGTAATTTCACATCAGAATCTAAAACAAGTTCAAATCTCAAATGGAGTCAATACACATATAGGTGGCTTACAAGGAGGATAAATTGGCAATTTGGATTAGTCCTTATGAGGCATGTATAAATACATGGGGGTAATAAGTGGAGTAATTATATATGTTTGTAAGTGTTAAAATATCGCATACACATGGATTTATTAGGATTACAACCCTTATCTACCTTGTGTAAATCACCATTTCATACAAGTGTTGTAGCAAGCCTATAACAATGAAGAAGTGAAAAAAAGACATGAAGAAGGGAGTGGTGACTTGAATGGTACCTAGATAGTTTTATCTGACCTAAATTAGGTTATATATTCATTTAAGATAACTTTAGTCTAGATGGTACATCTCATCTCAGCTAAAAGTACATCTGAGGTGTACGAAGGAGTGTAGAAAAATTGTAATTGGCAAAGAAGGTTACACTTTGATGAGGGTAATAAACTCCTAAGAGACAAGGATGGATTATAAAGGGAAACTAAGTGTTTTTTGGATATTATAGGTCCTTAAAATGAAGTAACATGATTCTTACATGAAAAAAACAACCTACAACCAACCTTCAAAGTGTCAAGAACACACACAGTTGCAAGTGGGATGAAGACAATTAGAGAGTCAAGTGCCTCCACAGGACAAAGTGAGAATCTCCATGGATTGAATATGATTCTAATAAATCCAAATAATATTAAAAAATATATAAAACAAGGCAAATCTATAAAATTTCTCCACTTATGAGATTAAAAGGGCCAATTCCACCCTCAACCTGTAGGCAGTCACCTTCAGAAGTTAGTTTTGAGTCTCATGTTAGTTAGAGGGGTAAATGAAAAAGTTATGGGCTGAAATTTAGTACAAGGGGTCCTAATGATGTACAAAATCCTCTAATGTATTAAAAAATAATTAACAAGAAGGGATAATACTCTCTATTATGTCTTAGAGATAGGCCACTTTTAGGACTTAAAATTCTCAAAAGAGAGAAAATAGTGTAAATTGAAGGCTAAGGTTTACGTGGCTATGAAAAAACCTGGGAAAAGCTTGGATGAGCATGGAAAAACATGAATTAATGATCCTAAGTAATTATAAAAAACCCAATTGATGATTGGATAAGCTAAAGGACACCTAACACAAGCTAAAACACCTTACTAGAAGCTTTGCAAGCAAGCATGATGATTTAACCAAGAAGGGTTACATAGAGATGTTGAAGCCATCAAATAAATATGGAATCCATAATTATAGCTTTATACTCTTATATAAAAAATATGGACTCAATTAGTATAGCTATAGCCTCCTATAGCTTAACTATGGACTCTATCAATATAACTATAGACTCTATCAATAGAGCTTCGTTACTTTCACAAGCCCACAAGGGAGTTTAAAACCATTTAGAGTTCTAAAATGTGGATATAATGGACTAGGATAGACCCATGGGGAATAATTTGACCTGTTGGAGCTATTAGAATGAATAAAAAACCCCAAATTGATCATTCTTGGACCCAATATCTATGACACGGTATGCAAAGAGAAGGTGTGCAATTGAGAAGGTCACTTCAAATGCTCATACCTACTTGGAAGATTTTCATGGGATTCCAAGATGTTGTAGGAGGTTGAAGGGGGTCCTGAAAGGGCACTTTTGGGTGTTGGTTTAGAAATCTAATGTCAGAGGTTTATGAACAATCCTTAAAGGGCCAATACACTTAAAATCCTTCAAACCTCTGGTTTTGGGACCTAATTAGAGAGATGAGGCTCGAAATGCACCTAGATGGAAGAATTTGACCCTAGGACCTGAATGAAAATTTTTGGCAACTTTATGAAGATTAGACCCATGGATTCATATTGTGTAGAATCCATATAGATAAAGGGACCAATTTCTTTGACAATTTATCATGTCTTGTATGTTTTGAAGATGACCTAATGATTCTAATCACTTGGGAGGATATATTGGGATTTGAATCAACTCCCCATGTCACTTAAAAGTATAATTTTTTTTCCTAAGTGTCTCTACTAGGCTTCTCACTTTAGCTAGTCCAAAATGAGAAGAGTGATCACATAGTGGAAAGAGTAGCAACTCAAATTTGGAGGTCTTATAAGGTGTTTTATATGGATTTGAGCATATGAGGAGTCCTAACATGTTTCTTAACACCCTTGGTATGTATTAGTCAGGGAGAATAAGGAGATGTTAAGGCCAATTGTTAAAAAAGGTCTAAAAGGGAGTGATCATAGTGACAGATGATAATTCTTCTTGTGTAAGAGAATACAAATGATTTGGAAAAATTTAAATGTTGGTAGAGGATTCCTTGTAACTTCCTCTTATCAGTGTGAAGGAGACACTTGCCCCTAGTCAGCTTTGGAATGCCCAATGAAGGCTTATGCTGAAGGCATTTTCATGTAAGGTGTTTGAAGAGATGCTACATCAATTTTGGAAAAGGATGATTGTTTGGAACAGACAAATATGAAAATCAATTTTTAAATCCTCTTACACTTCACCTACATTCATTGTAGCTAGTTTCCACCTTTGGAAACATGTCCTTGTGTCTCTTGGACTTCTTTTTCCTCTCTCTCTTTCCAATTGCTATAAGTATCAATAATTTTAGAGATTGTTGAATAATACCACATCTAGTATGGTGAAGTCCTATTGGAATACTTTGATTTTGAACATTGAATATAAGATTGAATGGAAGTTTATTTCTGAGTTGTGAATATTTTGGTCTAAGTGTGAGAGAGATGAATAGTGAAGTTAAGTGATAATATCATATTTTCTTCTCATATCCTTCATATTTAAGCAAGAGTTTTGATCTAATAGGTCATGTGAAGCATAGTTATGATATTAATCTTCTCTTAAAGCAAGTTATTATCTATATGGTGTGCAATATACCCCTAAACTAGTTGTCTTGTTGATTGTCTCATGTATGTTACCTTCACATTGAATCAATTATGTTAGGATATTTTAAGGCTTAGATTTGATCTTATAAAGCTTTGTTACTTAATATAAGTATGATAGTTTATGTGATATCTCTTGGTGAATCACCACTTTAGTGTAGCTTTACTTCATGAAAACTTCTAACTCTTTCCCTATAATCAAGCATTAGAGTAGTTTACAAGCATTTCAAAGAAGATCTACAGAGCTAACCCTCATAATAATATAGATTCATCTCTCTTCTAAGTTCCCACAAAATTGAGAGATGATTTGATGTTGCATAAAATTGTAAGAGCTTGAATAGAGTATCCTAGGGTGCACAATTTGATGACAACAATTCTAGCACACCCAATGGGATAGCTAGGTCCTAATGAGTCCATGCGAGATTTCAATGAAAGGTTTCAAAGGACATGGCATAGGTTTCCATGTATCATGAGGCCTCCTCCAAGCTTTGTATTCCCCAAATATCTCAAAGCTATTGGCATTCATATGGAAATAATGTTGCAATAAATGGGAGGATTTGGTTTACTTAAGGAATATGAGATAGCCATTGAAGCTGAGAATAGTTTGATACAAGCTAGGAAATTACCTCCAAGAGTCTCCATGCCTTTGTTGTCTCATAATTCAGTTAAATCCCCAATCGTAGCATAAATTCCCAATACCAATGTCAAACCTAAAACCACTCTCAAGAAGGTGAATAATGCTATAGACAAAGTTGAAATGATTCAGTCATTGCAAGCTCAATGCAAATAATCTCAATTACATGTAATTGCTCCACCCAATCCCCAATATTATCCTTAATAAACCTATAGAACTTCATCTCAATACAATTACCATGGAACAGGACAAGGTCAAAAAGTTTTTAATAGGCAACCCAATGCCTATAATCTTAATTCTACTCCATCTACAAAGGCTATTGTTATAGTCCACACCAATCTAGTTCAAGGAGAGGAACATTTAGATCATTAGGGGTAATATCAAGGTTATTTTATGCATAATGGTGGAGAAGGTAATCAATATTTTGTAGCCCAAAAAGGAGCTACTCCTTATGTTATATCGAAAGAATAAAATTTTATGCAAAGGGATGTGCAAGGAGAAGGTAGTAGCCAAAGTACTAGTTTTATGAATTTCCAAGTAGAAGATAATTATGTATTAAATCAAAATACATTAGTTTTAGCCAATATAAAGGATAAAAAGAGGGATTTTGGAGATACTCTAGAAATATAAGTGACTCCAATTAGTGCCTCTCCATGGCCACAAAGTGAAAGTACCAATATAATATATCCTACCAGTTACACTACTCCTCAAAGTTAGAATGTGAGAAAGGTTACCAAACCTCCAATACAATAAGTTCAAGATCCCTTAGTGCTTTCAAGAATGTAATACAAGGTGAAAAATTCATCTCTAAACATTATTGATTCTCTAAAGAATACCAAGACAAGCATTTCTCTTTGGGAAGTCTTGCATATGCCTGGCCAAAATGAACTTCTACAAGAACAACTCTCAAAAATTCATGTAGCGCCTCAAACTCCGAGACACAATGGTGTATCCTTTACCAAAACACCTAATTGTGTCCTATAACCATCCAAAAAATCTAAAAGTCCTTCTCCTTTCTACCTTACACTCATTGTGGGAGATAAATTGGTTTACAATTGCATTGTGGATAGTGGAGCTAGAACCATAGTTACGCCTAAGGCGGTTGCTGACAAGTTGGGAACTAAATATGAGCCTCATAGTAAGGGTATTTTCTAGCTTTATGGAACTACATTCAAGATGGTGGTGTTATTTAAAGGTTTGGAATTTTTATTTTGTGATTTTCTAAGTTTCCCCATCTTACAAGACATTGTGGAGGTTGATCTTCTAGCTCATTTTGCTATTTGATTATCAAGAGACTTCAAGGCTAAGATTGGGGGGTACTTTGTAGATTTTTGGTCTTTTCTAGATTTTAGAACAAGATATGGAGCTAAAGTAACTATAAGAACATATCCCTTGGCAAGGTTCCACATTGAACCATATGTGGAGACAAATTCAAATCAGAATTGAATAGTTAGTGAGTAAGAAGAAGGTGGCATTGGTGGTGAAAAATCCTTTCCCCTTTAAGGTATTTATGTCATCTTTCTTGATGAGTATGGTACTAAAACTTATGAACATAATCTCTATGAATTCATAGAAGAAACTAAATTGGGGGTCTATTGTATGCATGAGAAGAACATTCCTATACCATCACTCACTAATGAGGATCATGAACTTGAAGGGATATGGGAAATGTTTTTTTGTGGCTCTAGAAGCAAGGTAGGGGTAGGAGCTAGTGTTGTGTTGGTTTCTCCCTCAAATAACCAATATTATTCTTCATATAGATTCCATTTTAGTTGTACTTGCAATGTGGTAGAATATGAAGGCTTGGTTCATGGCCTTCAATGGGCAAAGAGAAAGGGAATAAAGAATTTGAAGGTCTATGGAGATAGTGAATTGATTATACATCAAGTGAGAAACCAAGCTATAGCCAAGAACTATTTTCTTAAGTATTATAAGCATAGGGTGTAGGATCTAATTAAAGACTTTGATGCTTTCAATATCAAACCTATACCAAGAGATTCAAATAAACATGCTAATAGATTGGCTGTAATAGGAGCACACTTTAATATTTGGCTGATGTAAGTAAAGAAAAAGACCAATCTCACATCAAGGTCATTGTGAGACCTTCTATTATAGATAATTAATTTTCATGGTAAGTGTTTGAGAGTGATAAGCACATTACAAACTTCATACAAAATGTATAAAAATTTTCTTCAAAGAACCAAAATAAACTTCACAATCAATATGAAGAACAAGTTATTCAGCTAAAGACAAACAAGATACCAAAGGGGCTGGTTACTTTTGAGAGTGTGTTAAATGAATATGATAAAATAAGGAAAGAAAGGATAAGCATGTATACAAAGGCAGAGAACTATGAAAGAGTCTTGATATTCAAGGACAAACTTTTGAAAATTGGTAAGATATGTTCTCTTTCTGAAAGGCAAGCCTTTATTGAATTGTGTAAAGAACTTCATGATATATTTGCTTGGAAATACAAGGATTTAATAGGGTTTGATTTGAGTCTATCTCATCACACCATTGAGTTATAACTTGGAGCTAAACTAGTTAAGCAAAATCATAGGTCTATCAATCCCAAGATAGAAGAACTAATGAAAAAAGAGCTCACCAAATTGATTAAGTCTAGGATTTTTTAGGTAGCTAACCTTGTACTTGTTCAAAATAAGAGTGGAGAGATCAAAATTTGTGTGGAATTTAAGGATCTCAAAAGATTTTCACTCAAATAATAGTATCCACTGCCATCCATGGAGCAAATTTTTTAAGTGGTTTTAAGTTCTAAACACTTTTCACTACTTGATGGCTATTCAGGTTATAACCAAAAATTGGTGAATGAAGGGGATTAGTTCAAGACATAGTTCAACATAAAATGGGGAAATTTTTCATATATAAATATACCTTTTGGTTTGTCTAATGCTAGTGATACCTTCCAAAGAGAAATGGACATGGTCTTTAAAGGTTTGATCAATGAGTTTTTGCTTGTATACCTTGAGATATAACTATTTTTACCAAGGATGATAATGATCACATGAAGCATCTAAGGAATGTCTTTGAGAAGTGTATATATTTTAGAGTTTTTCTTAATCCAAAAAAATGTATCTTTTTTGTTAATGAAGGCAAGTTATTGGGTCATATTGTGTCAAAATAAGGTTTGTCTATTGACCCTAAAAAGATTGAAGCTATTCTAGGCTTGTCTTTGCATCTACATAAGAAAGGTTTGAAAAGTTTCTTGGGAAATATCAACTTTGTAAGAAGGTTCATTCAAATTTTTACTACTTTGGTGAAGCTTATCACATCCATGCTGAAGAAGAACCAAGATTTTGCTTGGATAAAGGAAGGTAAGAACATTTTTGAGGTAATCAAACAAGCAATTTCCCAATCTCTTACTCTCTTAGACCTAAACTTTACCAAGGATTTAATACTCTATACTTTTGCTAACCTTGACATAATATTATCTATGCTTATGCAAAAGAATGATGAGGAAATTGAATAACCCATTGCATTCTTTAGTTAAGGATTGGAATACTATGAGGTCAAGTACACATTTTTTGAGAAGCAAGATCTAGCTATGATAAGAGGTTTAAAAAAGTTCAAGGACATGGTTCCAAATACAAGATATATGTCATGGTCTCTCATCCTAGCACTAAAGAGTTCCTCCTAAGCAAAGACCTCAATGAGAAGAGAGCTAGGTGGATCAAAAAGGTAATGGAATATGATGTTGATATCAAGGTATAAAACTTGGTAAGAGGAAAGGGGTTGTGTGAACACCTAGATTTAGATCTTCAAGGGCCAAGGAAAGAAGTCTTGGTCAGTAATTCTCATCCCCAAAGATCTTGTCACACACCAATTCAAAGTTGGACACAAGACATCATTGGTTTCCTTTAAAATGATGAGTGTCTTAATGGTTTAAACAAGTCACAAAGAAGGTATTTTAGATTAAAACCCATTCATTATTATCTTGTATATGGTGTTCTCTTTCAGAAGGATGTGAATGGTGTGCTACTAAGGTGTGTTGACAATGATTAGTTTGGCATCTTACTGGAAAAGTTCCACAATAGTGTAGATGAAGGTCATTTATACCCAAAAATAATAGATGCAAAGATAATGAGGGTTGGTTAATATTGACCTAGCCTATTCAAGGATTGATACTCTTAGGCTAGGAGGTGTCCTCAATGTGCCTTCTTTGTGGGAATTTAACCCCATCCAAGTAGACCAGCCTTTCATGTAATGGGGCCTTGATTTTATTGGTATGATCAACCCTCCCTCTAGTGCTATACATAAATGGATATTGACTATAATAGACTACTTTACAAGGTGGTTAGAGGCTATAGAATTGAAAGAGGCAACTGAAAATTCCATCTTCGAGTTCTATGAGAGCATCATAACAAGGTTTGGAGTTCCCTACACTATCATTTTTGATAATGTACTATATTTCATGAATGAAAAAAAATTGATTGGGAAAACAAGAATGGAGTTTACTTGAGTACTTAATCCAACTATTACCGCCAAGGTAATGGATTGGTTGAGTCAACTAATAAAAATATTTTCAAGATTGTCAAGGGGACCTTCAAAATAATCAAAGGGCATGACATGCAAGTTGAAGACAACCCTATAGGCTGATAGGATTACTCCTAAGAGATCAATTGGTAATTCTACCTTTGTTCTTGTCTATGGAAGGGAAGATGTATTATCTATCTCTCAATAACTACCTACTCTAGAACTTGCACAACATCTAGAACTACTTGAGAATACTCTAATGTAAGTCAGATTGACTAAACTTATGCAACTATAAGAAGAAATAGACAATGCCCATTGGACTATGAAACACCACCAAGTGCTCATGAAGAATTTTTTTGACAAGATAAAAAGTACTAGAGTGTTCAAATAAGTTGACATAGTTTTTAAATGAGATGAGGATAGAGCCAAACCAAGTAGACACATCAAATTTGATGCTTTTTGGAGTGGCCTTTACATCATTAACAATTGCAAGAAAATCAACTCTTTTTAGCTAACCAAGATGGATGGAGAAGATTTACCTATCCCTATGAATGGGATACACCTAATTTTTTTCTAGTAGTCCTTTTGAGGTCTATTTTGTACATAGTAGCATAGGTGTATGATTTTTCTTTTTTGGTTGTGTTCCCTAAGTGTTCTAGTTGAATGAATGTGTGCTTCCTTTGAGTGTGTCTTATTTTGTGTGTTTTCCTTTGGTTTGGTGTGTTATTAAAAGTAATTTTAGTGTTATAAAGGTGTTATAGATAATTCATGGCCCAATAAACAATCTAGGCTACTGGTATTAGTTATATCAGGTATACCACCCTTGAAAAATGACTGGAATGTTGACCAAATTAACTATCTAGTCAATTTGGGTCAACCTTTATAGAAAAAATTTCTATTATATGGTTTTTAAAAAGTCATTTAGTGTTAATTCATGCTTTTAATAATATAACCATGGTTAATTTGGATCTACAAGTCATTTGAAGTCTTTCTAAGGTCTTTTCAATAGCCAAAATAGTGCATTTAATGCCTTATATGGATTTATTATGAATTATGCAAGCTTAAAAAGATGATGTCACCTCATATGTGTCAATTATAAATATATTAATTATTTTAACTAATGAATTTGTAGATTATTTAGTAAAGAAGCAGTTTTCTTGAAGAAATAAGAGGTTTCAAGCACTTGTACGACCTATGAGGAAGAGTGGCATGTGTAAGAAGGTTGGAGTATGACCCTTAAACTTCTCTAATCCATCCCTATGTTTATATAACTTTGGAGTCACCAAAAATGTCTCAAAACCTTTCCATATCTCCATCACTCTTTTGGAAAGCATTCTGATATTCATAGGTATGTAATTGGTATGGTAAACTAGAAGAGTTTCAGGTCTAGTGCTTCTAGGGGTGGATAGTACATGAGTTGACATTACTTTTAATATCACAAGTTTAGAGATTGGTGGGTTTAGATTTAAGAACCATATCTTAGAATTTATCCACTCCATTTTACTTATCATTCCCCATACCGTACAATTTTCCTCTTCTGCTGAGGTGGTTTGTATGGTCTAGTTGGTGGATTCACTTCATGAGGTTCAAACTATCTTCCTCACCATATCTAACCTTACCCCTATAAAATTGGCATTAATGGATCACTACGACAGTTCCATGTTTCCATTTGGATCTTAATAGGAGTGTTTTCTAGTTTTGTGGATGAAGGTGGTGTTTCCATGGTTTCAAGAGCTCCTACACCTTTGTGTGAATGTTTCATATCCTAACAAAGCTTGTGAAGTATTGATATAAATGTGAAAACCATATTGGTATATAAAAATGCATGGAGACCTTTCTTATTCTAAAAATAATGTTATTTATTTCCCAAGTTTTGATTTCCATAGTACTATAGCAGGAGATATGAGGCAAATGAAACACTTAGCCATAGCAAAGCCAGATGGTCAAGTATTTTCTTCACCATAGCCATTTCAAGAGTCTCTCAATAGTTTAAGAAGAAGGATCACCATTTATCATGCATGTTTTAAATAAATATAAACATGAATGGTTTTTTTTTCCATTTTGGGTCAAAGTAACCTTAGTTTCTCTAAAGTAGGATTTCACTTCATATAAAACCTTGTGAATTGATCCATTTAGAAGTCCTAGCTACCTTCCAAAGCTTGTGTTTCATTGAAAAAGGGTGATGTGATCATTTGAGAAAGATTAATAATGATATCCAATTAATAAGTGTATTGTCAAGGTGGCATGTACAAGTTAATTTTACATCATAAGATGCAACAATTTCAAAGCTCAAATGGAGTCAATACATCTATAGGTGGCTTACAAGGAGGATAAATTGGGAATGTGGATTAGTCCTTTTGAGGCATGTATAAATTCATAGGGGTATCAAGTGGAGTAAGTTTAGATGTTTGAACATGTTCAAAGAACACATACACAAGGAATTCCCAAGACTACAACCCCCAGTTACCTTGTGCAAATCACCATTTTGTACAAGTAATGTAACAAGCCTATAGCAATGAAGAAGTGAACAAAAGACATGAATAAGGTAGTGGTGACTTAAATGGTGCCTAAATAGTGTTATCTACCCCAAATGAGGTTATATATGCATCAAATAAAACTCCAATTTAGATGGTACATGTCATCTCAACTAAAAGTACATCCCAAGTGTATGAAGGAGTGTAGAAAAGTTATAATTGGTAAAGAAGGTCACACTTTGATGAGGGTAATGAAATCCTAAGAGATAAAGATGGATTATAAATAGAAAATGAGTGTTGTTTATATTTGAGATGTCCTTAAAATGAAATAACATGACTCCTACATGCAAAACACAACCTACAACCAACCTTTAAAGTGTGAAGAACACACACAACTGGAAGTGGGATGAAGAAAATTGGAGAGTCGAGTGCCTCCAAAAGACCAAGTGATAATCTCCAGGGATTGAATATGATCATAAAAACCAAAAAGAAAATGAAGAGATAGAAAAAACAAGGAAAATATATCAAAGTCCTCCACTTATGAGGTCAAAGGCCCAATTCCACCCTCAACCTGAAGGCAGTCACCTTCAGAAGTTAGTTTTCAGTTTCATGCTACTTGGAGGGGTAAATGAAGGAGTTAAGAGCTGAAATTTAGTACAAGGGGTCCTCATGACCTAAGGAATCCTCCCATGTTTTCAAAAATAATGAAAAATAAGGTCAAATACTATATATTTTATCTCATATATAGGCCAATTTTAAGGCTTAAAATATGCAAAAGAGAGAAAATGGTGGAAATTAAAGGCTAGGGTTGAAGTGGTTATGGACACAAGCTAGGGAAAGCTTGGATAATCATGTAAAAAAATGAATGAAGGATCATAAGGAATTTTAAAAAGCCTAATTAATGATTATATTAGTTGGAGGAAACCTAACACAAGCTAAAACACCTTGCTAGAAGATTTGCAAGCAAGTAGGATGCTTTAACCAAGAAGGGTTACATAGAGATTTTGAAGCCATTAGAAAAAATATGAACTCTATCAGTCCAAATTCAAAATCCTAAAAAAAAAACATGGAATCCATTAGTGTAGCTAAAAACTCCTATAGATGAACTATAGACTCCATTAGTATAACTACATACTCCATTAACATAACTTTGTTACTTTCACAGGCCTCATAGAATGCACAAGGGAGATCAAAACAATTTGGAGTTATAGAAAGTGGATGAAATGGACTAAGATATACCCATGGGTAATAATTTGAACTATTTTAGCTATTTTAATGAATAATAAACCATAAATTGATCACTCTTAGACCCAATGTCATGATAGGGTATGCAAAGAGAAGGGGTGCAATTGAGAAGGTCACTTCAAATGTTCATACTTACCTAGAAGATTTGCATGGGATTACATGAGGTTGAAATAGGTTGAAGGGGGTCCTAAATAATAACTTTTGGGTATTGGTTTAAAAATCCAATGTTAGAGGTTTATGAACAATCCTTAAAGGGCCAATGCTCTTAAAATCCTTCAAAACCCTTGTTTTGGGACCCAATTTGATAGATGAGGTTAAAAATGCACCTAGATGGAAGATTTTGACCCTAAGACTTGAAGTAAATTTATTGGAAACTCTATGAATATCAGATCCATGAAGTCATATTGTATGGAATCCATATGAATGGAGAAGGGGACTAGTTTCTTTGACAATTTCTTGTGTCTTATAGGTTTTGAAGATTATCAAAGGATGATAATCACTTGGGAGGATAGATTGGGATTTGAATCAAATCCCCATGTAATTTAAAAATATTATAAATTGTCCTCAGTGTCTCTACTAAGATTCTCACTTTAGCCAATCCAGAATGAGAAGAGTGATCACATAGTGGAAAGAGTGTCAACTCAAATTTGGAGGTCTTATCAGGTGTTTTGGATGGATTTGAGAATATGAGGTTTCCAAAAATGTGTCATAAGACCCTTTTTACATATCATTTAGGGATAATAAGGAGATACTAAGGCCAAATTTTTAAGAAAGGTCTAAAAAGGAGTCATCACAATGAAAAAGGATGATTCTTCTTATGTGAAAGACTACAAATGATTTGGAAAACTTTAGGTGTAGATAGAGGATTGATTGTAACTTCCTCTTATTAGTGTGAAGGAGACACATGCCCCTAGTTAGATTTGGAATGCCCAATGAATGCCAGTGATGAAGTCAGTTTTATGGAAGGTGTTTGAAGAGATGTTACACCAATTTTGGAAAAGGATAATTGTTTGGAGTAGACACATGTAAATTAGTTTCTAACTGAAGTTAAGTGATAATATCATCCTTTCTTCCTCTATCCTTCATTTTTAAGCAAGATTTTTGATCTAATATGTCATGTGAAGTGTAGTTATGATATTAGGCTCCTCTTCAAGCAAGTTATTATCATTATGGTGTGGAATCTGCCCCTAGACTAGTTGTCTTATTGATTTCCTCATGTATGGTACCTTCACATTGAATCACTTATGTTAGGATAATTTAAGGCTTAGATTTGGTCTTAAAAATCTTTGTTACTTAATAGAAGTATGATAGCTTGTGGGATATCTCTTGGTGAATAACCATTTTAGTGTAGTTTTACTTCTTGCAAACTTCTAAATATTTCCCTATAAGTAAGAATTAGAGTAGTTTACAATCATTTCAAAGAATATCTATGGATATAGGTCTCATAATAATATAGATTTATCTCTCTTACAAGTTCCCACAAACTTGAGAGATGATTCGATGTTGCATCCAATTATAGGAGCTTGAATAGAGTATCGTAGGGTGTAAAATTTGATGACAACAGTTACTACATCACTTTTAAAATTGATAAAATGGGTAATAATTACATTAACAAGATATAAATTATATCCATTAGGTTAGACTAATAGTGGAAGTACTCACTATTTTTTTTCAAACCTGAGACACTCCACAACAATGCAACTTGCAAACCTAGTGAATTGATGGCAAAAATATGAATGGTAGAATATTGATGCACTTGGGATGACGTATAAGAATTAATTTGAGGTGAATAATCATTGGATAGGTCCTAAAACCACTGTGACAACTCATAGGTGGTCACACACTCAAAAAACCCAATCTATGCCTTTGAGGCCTAGAACTCGATATGAACCTCATGGCTTATAATTTCACTCCTATGATCATCTGATCTCCCAAAACATGGTGAGATATTTTATGTATAATGGAGGGTTGATGTGACTCATTAATTTTTAGAGAACAACTTAGATTGGCCATTTCAATCCTTAATTTGTCTCAAGGATGTCTAAAATGTATAATAGCTACTCGAGAGCCAAATTTTTTAACTCACATGTATATGAACAAGATGCATGGGGTATTGATCACTTAGGGAGAGTTGAGTAAATTAATTTAATTTAAATCAATGAAATTGGTTTGAAAGTTATGGGATTAACCTTTATGAATCATTACTAAGAACCTAAACAACCTAAAACCATCTTAAAGAGGAAAATATGAATAGAAATGCATCCAAAATGATTCAATAATTGGTATGGTGAATCCCTACTAGTTTGACATATTTTTTTGAATTTGAATAAAGTTATTAAGCTAGTTTAATATCTAAAATTCTTCCCTAAGTATTTCAAGTGATGATTGTTTATCCTTGCTTTGATTCTACTCTTGTATGCATTATGTAAGTAATATTTATTATAATAGGTCTCATGAAGTTTAAATGTTTGTTAGGTGTATTTGAAGTGTGAAAGAGATTAGTAGTGTCTAATATTAGAATTCATATTCACCCAACTTTGGAAATGCAAAACAATTTTATTCTATGTAGAAACACTTTTGCTAGAAGAACCTTGAGTTGACATCAGTTTTAGTAATCTACCTTCATAGTGCAAGTTCAATTATGTTTGTGGAGATATTATTGGTATATCACCTTCATTATTATATGTTAATTTAATGTTTCCTTCTTCCCTTTTCACCCTAATAAGTGATTAGTCTAGTGTCGTGTGTGAACCTAAATAGATAGGTCAAGGGAGCCAACCCATAATCTAGAGATCTATCTCTTGTATCAATCTACCTATACTCAAAGATAATTCCATGTTATCCCAACTTTGAGAAGGTCTAATTGACTTATTTAGGGTTAAAATTTGGACTATAATAGGTATAACAAGGATAATATCAATCAAACTTATTTAACATGTCATGGATTTTACAAAATCGATAAAAATCCACTTGGTTATATTTGGCTCCCTCTCACTATTAGAACCAAAACCATATGTACCAATCTCATGGTTATTGACTTACCATTATCCTATAATATACTCCTAAGTCTCCCATGGACATATTTCATTAGGGATATTTCCTACTAAGGTAGATAATGTATCAATTTTATTCATATGCAAAATGCTATAAACATGAGGCTGATCCTAATCCATGGAAATTTAGCTACCCAACCCAAAATATCAGTATCGGATTCCAACCATCTCCAAAATTAATAGTGCACCCCTAATTGAATTTTCTAATATGAATCCAATTTACATGTCACTCTTTTTGATTCTAGTGATGATGAGACAAATTACTTACAAAACACATTCAATAATACTAAATTACCCCCTTATATTTCAAAGTGGTTCCCTCATTCCTTATTAGCCTATGATCATACCATCCCTCTTGTTGATGAGATAACTGAACTCCATCCTCCTTGTAAAGCACATGAATTTAGGTACATGAAATATGAATTCCCATGTAATGAATATGGAGTGGCAAGGTTATTTCAAGACCATTTAACCATGTCACCTCATAAATCTAGTTATCTATGTATTTCCTTATGATGCTCCTCTAGAGACACAAGCATGTACTATCTCTCACACCTATAATGATAACTATATCATGGCCCAAAATCAATAAAAATACTTATATATTCAACACATTTAGAAAACCTTAGCCAAATTACAAGATTACAAATTTAATGTTCATGTTATTTCCATAGATAGTGAGTTAAATCCTAAAGGTCACATACCTCCAATTAATTATCCACTTCTTTATACCCCTTGGGTTGTTGAAAAAATATTACCTCTCTCAAACTAAGTAATTATGGAGCCTTATATAC
The DNA here is from genome assembly GCA_037957365.1 of Torreya grandis. NCBI lineage: Eukaryota > Viridiplantae > Streptophyta > Pinopsida > Cupressales > Taxaceae > Torreya > Torreya grandis. The sequence goes on from JARHVA010007047.1 coordinate 318,277, forward strand.
CTTCTATTTCACCAATCACTCTACCGAATCTCCTCCTTGACAATGATTCTATATATATGCCTATTATTAATCCAATTGAATCTAATCAACCTTCATCACTAATTTCACCTACACCTAAAATTATCATTGATGTTAAGGCAATATATGTGCACTAGATACATTATAAATATTATTTACATGGTAATAAAATCACTTATCTTGAATTATATATAGAATATTATGGAATCTTACCCATGTTCCCTAATGATGAAGCCATACTAGAGTTACTCCATGCTAGAGAACCTCAACTTCCATGGCAATATCATAAACTTGGGAATTTAAAATGAAAAGATCCTCATTTTAATAAATTAATTACTATGATATATCCCAAAATAAATCACATTTATTCTCTTTCTAATGCTCCATATAATTTTGAAGGCAAAAATGTTATGCTCATTGAAGAAACTATGAGAATATAATATGGTACACCCTTAGGTCGTTAACCCATAACAGTCTCTAAATACATCACACTAGATGAGCATGATAATTTTACCCTATTATTCAATAAATATTGTGAAAATTTCACTTGGTCATATGTGGACATGCCAGGTATTGACGCTAATACTGTTTTACATAACATCATTGCATACCTAGATGCCAAACCCGTCTGACAAAAAAATGAAAAATTCCACCTGAATTTCCAACCTATGCCATAAAGAATTATAAAAATCTTGAATGCCAAGTTTATTAAACATTTTGAAAAGTTTTAATGGGTTTAAAACATTGTTACTATTCACAAAAATGTCACTATGGTCATTCATATATGCAATTACTTTCGCAATGTTAACCATGCATGTCCCAAAGATAATTTTCCATTATAGTCAAAAGATTAAATTGTAGATTACACTACTAGATATGAAATTTTTTCACTCATGGAAGGTTTTAAATCTAATATCATATTCACATAACCCCTGAAGACCAAAAAAAATAACATTCATTCTAGAATGGGGCACCTATTGCTATGTTAATGTGCCATTCGACCTTAAAAATGCTAGAACTACCTATAAACTTTCCATGACTCACATTTATCATAATTTTTATACACAAAATTGTGGAAACATATGTGGATGACCTCATTGCTAAATCAAATAGTTGCATAACACATCTCACTGATCTATCCATCATTTTTGATTGATTAATCAAGTATAAAGTTAAACTCAACCCATACAAGTGTGTTTTTGGAATTACATATAATAAAATAATAGGCTTATTAGTCTCTCTTATTATTATTTATATTTATCCCATTAAAATCAATGTTATAGTTAACATGCTCAATCCTTGTTCCATTATAGGCATTGATATGTACATTGGCAAGCTTGGGGTAATCTTATGATTCATCCTAGAAATGGATTACTTCATATACTATGTTAATTCACTTCTCAATAAAGATAATGCTCTAGAATGAACCGATCCCTATCAAAAAATAATAAAAAAACATGAAAGAATATTTTCTCCATCCACCAACCTTTTGCCCACCTTTTAATGATCATCATTTAATTTGGTACACCTCTTATACTCTTATATCAGTTTGGACAATTTTTTCCCACAAATATGATAAATAAAATAATACACTATTTATTATATTAGTTGATGCCTCTTTGATTATGAATTTTTTTATATTAAATTACGACATGATTGATTTTATAACTACTTCACAATAGAAAAGCTTCATCACCATATGATTTATCAAACCACTTATGTCATTATCCATTCTAATCTACTTCATCATTTTTTATTCAAATCATTTCTACCTAGAGATAAAATTGGTAAATGGATGGTTATCTTAATAGAATTTTATATTCAAATCATAAAACAAAAAATTGTCAGAGGGCAAGTCACTATTAACCAACTTGTAGTGGTATCTATACCCACTACAAATCACCTTCTAGATAATCTCTTTGATGATAACATTCTTATTATGAAGGTCTTAATCAGGATATCTCCCTTAAATATTATTTCCTTAATTTCACTACTGATTTAGATGAAAATAATCAAGAAGATACCAATATCATTCCCAATAATACTAAATACAAATTAGTTAATGAAGATCTTCTTGAAGTCACCATTGATTTTTATGCAGACACTTAGACCCTCCACTTTGACGGCATCAAATTCCTCCATGGAGCTAGGGTAGGTTGTGTTCTAATTGAACCTCATGGTAATATCAACCCTATAAAATTTAGGATAACCTTTGATGTCACTAATAACATGTTAGAATATGAATCTCTAATTATAGGTATAAAAGTGTCACTTGACTTAGATATCCTATATCTACATGCTTTGGGTGACTCCCAACTTATTTTCCACTAGGTTAATGGTGATTACCAGTGTAAAATTGAAAATATTATTGCTTATCATCAAAAAAAAACCACACTTTATAAAGAGTTTACCTATTTTACCATTAAACCAATTCCAAAAGATCAAAAATATATCACTAATTATATTATTTATTTAGAATCTCTATTTCATCCTCATCAAGTACTTAATGATTCGCACTTTCTTTTTCAAATAATAAAGTCACCATATTCTATCCAAACACAATATTTTCTCATCTATCATAGTGAGGCTATCACTATTTGGAAAATCCCAAGGTAAAAAAACATCATCCTTTCCTTAAACATCAAACCTATCATCTAGACACAAATTCTTGTGAAAAGACTAGAATATGTAAACAAGCCTTTAACTATATCTTAAGATACAACACCCTTTATTATTTTAATGTATAAAGTACCCTACTCTATTGTATAATTCAAGAAGATATCCCTCCTCTCCTTGAATAATCACATGGGGTAATTTGAAGTGGTCACTATAGTAAACATGATAAAACATGAAAATTCTTACATATGGGATACTTTTGGCCTAATTTTGAAAAGTATGCTATTTATTTTGCCAAAAAGTGTAATCCTTTCCAACTTCATGATGATTAATCTATTTTCAACTAGTTGAGCTCTAAATTTTGGAGTCTTCTTGGACATTTTTTTGGGGATTAGATGTCATTGGCAAATTAACTCAATCAATAGATGGTCATATTTTTATCATTACCGCTAACGTATGTTTTACTAAATTGGTAGAATCCATGAATATTATCAATGTCATGGGAACAACTATTTATAAATTTATTCTTAACCAAATCATTTATCACTTTAGAGTTCCCCATATTATCATTTATGATAATGGCAAAAATATGGTATCAGAGTAAACAGTGTTGTCTACATCTACTTCTACAAAAAATGCATTCTTTGTCAAGGGAAAGGGTAAGTAGTTTGGTAAAACTACTATTTATCTAATAGAAACTTCATAATTAAGTGTTTCTAATAAGATATTTAAGTGGAAATGTTTTTACTATAAACAACTTGGTCACCTTAAGAAAGATTGTAGGAAAAGACAATAGGATATGGCTAACCCCAAAAAGAAAGCTCATCATGCAAATGTAGATGAAGGTGAAGGAGAGGAAACATCCCCTAATTTTTTATTCATGGCCTCCAGTGGTAATTATGTGTGTGAACTAGGAATTTGACTTAAGATAGGTGATTAGTATTATGTTAGTCCAAAAATGCAAAGAAATTGATAAAAACACACTAATTAACATACATCTCTAGGCTAGTTACTAGGGTGAGCTTAAAATAGAAACAAATAAAAAGAACAACTAAAAATTAAAGAAAAACAAGAATCATTCACCTTCCTTGGATGTTATAAATTCTTGTTGTAGTTTCTTACTCAGCTTGTGTTCATGAAGTCTTCATCAAAGGAGGCTTGGTTATCTCCTCTTCTCCTTGGCACCTTGTGGCTTTGGCTTGGCTTGGCTCAATATTTTGGCATCATTATTATGGAATGTGATATATATTAGAATCAATTTGACATGGTAACTTTACACAAATTAATATTTTAAATGATGTTCATGGCCTCTCTATTTATAGATTTTTAAAAATGACTAGAATCAACCATGACCATCCATCTCAAGATTGAGATGTGTGGTAATGGATTAATTGAATTATTTAATTAAAATCCATAATTATCCTCATAATGAATTTATAATAATGGAAATTAATGATGCATGGGAGGTAATAAAAAGGCATGGGAGACCCATAATCTTGATATTTATGGCATTTATGGCCTAGGGATGTCCTCCCAAGAAATGAGGTCACTTGATGATGTAGATATTCAATATTCATTTTTAAAAACAAGTTTTTAACAAGTTTCCATGGAATTATTAATTAGGCCTTGATTTGGATTAATTATCTCCTAACCATGATTAAGCACTTTGTGCACAAATTACTCAAATTGATCAGAATGCCTTGTTATTGGTCTAAAATTTAACTAGATCAAAATTGGAATTCAATGTCAGATGTGTTGGATCCATTATCCCATTTAGGATGTTACCAACACAAAATAATAAATACATGCATCTTGTATAATAAATTTGATAGAAAAGAGAAATCTAGAACACCTAAGTACAAAATTGACATTTTGACTCGAAATGATCTGATCAAAGTTAGTTGGCCCATAAATTGCATTGCCCCATTTAGTGATACCCTAGCCAAAATTAGCACTTGAATATGTCAATTTTAACTCATTTAATGTTATTTAGTATTTTTAGGCCAAATTATACACTTAGGTGGAAATTGGTCAAAAGCCTAGTTCGAGGTCATTGGTGGCCAAATGTAGGTGTTTATAATGCAGTGGATCAATCTTAGTACTTTGATTCAAGGGAATCTCACTGTTATACACACCATAAAGAATAGTATGTAGATTTTGTTGAAAATGATAGTAATAATGAATTTGTATCTTTGGGAGATGGTGAGACTCATTTTGTGAAAGGATATGGTAATGTATAAATTAGTTTTAATGGTGGAGTTTGGTATACATTTAAGAATGTTAGATATGTGCCTGGTATAAACAAAAATTTACTTTAAATTAGTGAGATCAATTAAAAATCTAATTTTATTGTAAATTTTAAAGAATAACAATGTTTAGTCCCTACCAGAGATAAGATTATTATTGTTGGGATTGGTGAAAAAGGCTTTTATAATCCTCTCAATCCATAGATGGGAAAGGAACATGTAGTTGCTATGGTTGATAACACAAGTTATTTATGGAATGAAAGGTATGGGAATTTGAATTTTTAGTATTTTAATACATTGAGCAAGACTAAGATGGTTTAGGGGATTTCTTATATTCAAGATAGTCATCATGTATGTAATATATGTCAATTGGGGAAGAAAATTAGACATTCATTTGATGTTGGTAAAGCTTCAAGAGTTAAGGGAGTATTGGATCTAGTACATGTATATTTTCATGGTCTAATATAGACACCTACCCATTCTAGAGCCCATTATTTTTTGTTGTTGGTTGATGAGTTCTCTAGGAAAAAGTGGGTATAATTATAGTGAAGAAATATGATTATTTCTTAACTTCCTTACTTGGAAAGCTATGGTTGAAAAATAGGAAAGAAGGTTAGTGAAATATATTAGAATGGATAATGAGGGTGAGTTCACCTCAAAACAACTCAAGGATTTCTATGACACTGAAGGCATACATAGACAATATACTACCCCTTACACTCCACATCAAAATGGAGTTGTGGAAAGGCAAAATAGGATGGTGATGGACATGGTTCATTATATGATCCAAAGCAAAAATGTCCCATATAAATATTGGTTAGATGTAGAGAATATGGTGATGTACATCCTCAAGAAAATTATTACAAAAGAATTTGAGAACATGACTCTAGAAGAGGCTTGGTTAGGTTAAACTCTAGATGTAAGTTCTTTCTAAATTTTTGGCTGTGTAGATTTTACAATTATTCCTAGTCAAAAGAGAAGTAACTTGGATGCAAAAATCAAAGCATACATGTTTTTTGGGTACATTGAGTAGTCAAAAGCCTACAAATTACTTGATGTTTCTAATAACAAAGTTGCAGTCAATAAAGATGTCATAGCAAATGAACAGATGTTGTACTTCATAGTAACTAGTATAGTTTTAGTTATTAAGACATTGTTTTCTTCTAATGATTCTATTATAAGTTGTGGTGTGAAAGTTGATCAAGATTCTAATTCATCAATGGAATCACATTCTAGGGAGGGAATTGATGCATGTTATTATGAGGTTCCAATAGAACAACCAAAGAATCCAAAGTGGTATTCTACCACTATGGGATCACTAAGGAGGGAGACTTACCATAGGGTTTGGAAGGAAGAAGATTGAGATTAGGAAAGTAGTCTGGTAATAGAGGTGAGCATGAATTTTTTCTCTAATAACTACTATTTCACATGTATTTGAGCCTAATTCATTTTTAGAAGCTAAAGGGAAGCATGAGTGGGAATCAACCATGCAATTGGAATATGATTCCTTGATGAAAAATAAGACTTGGGAGCTCATGGAGCTACCACTAGGAAAGAAATCCATTAGTTGTAAATGGATTTACAAGTTAAAATGCAATTCAAATGGTTCCTTGGAAAAACACATAGCTATACTTGTTGTAAAAGGTTATGCATAAGAGGAAGGGGTTGGTTATGAGGAGACTTTTTCTCTTACTAAAAAGATGGTAACTTTTCATTTGATTGTTGCTATTGCTGATCAATTTGGATGGTAGGTGCACCAAATGGATGTCAAGAATGATTTATTGAATGGATATTTGGAGTATGAAGTCTACATGGTTCAACCATAGGTTTTTCAGGTTCTTGGTAAGGAATAACTTTTTTTCAAGTTGATCAAGTCCTTATATAGGCTTAAGTAGGCTACTGGAGCCTGGTATATGAATATAGATACATACCTTAGGGAGTCTAGTTTCAAAATGTGTAAGTTTGAACCAACTCTCTATATAAAGGTGTCTAGTGATGATACCCTAATTCTCATTGTATATGTTGATGATATAGCTATCACTAGGAGTAGTGCTAGTCTCATTCAGTAGATGAAAGCTAACATTTGTTGTACTTTTTACATGACAAACTTAGGAACAATGAAATATAATTTAGGTATTGGGTTTTGGCAAGGTGATTGTGGTGTATTCATGTCATAGAAAATTTATACTAAATCATTGATGAGAAGGTTTAGAATGATGTATTTTAATCCAACTCACACACCTATGCAAGTTAGAGATAAAAATTTAACTAACACTACTTCACCTATGGTCAATGAAATAATGTATCGATAGATAGTGGGTAGTCTCATTTACCTCACTACCACTAGATTAGATATTTGTTTTGCAGTGAGTTTTATATCTTTTTTCATGTTTAAACCATAAGAAGTACATTGATTAGCTAGAAAATGGGTATTAATATATGTTAAAGTTACTCTTAACTTTGGCATACTATATGAAAATTCTATAGATTTTGAGCTTTCAAGATATTCTGACTCTGATTGGGTAGGATCAGTAGATACAAGAAAAACTAAAAGCTATGTATTCAATCTTGGTTTAAGAGTTTTCTAATGATAAATAAAACTACAAACTATAGTGGAATTATATTCAATAGAAGTAGAGTATAAATATGTGGTCAGTACAGGTTGTGAAATTATGTGGATAAAGAAAATCTTGGAGGATCTTCAGTTTGAGTCATCAAAGCCTACTCTAATTTTTTGTGAACACCAAAGTGTTTTAAAGATGATGAAAAATCTGGTATTCCATGAAAATACCAAACACATTAAGGTTCACCATCATTACATCTGATAGTTGGTTATGAATAAGGGCATCAATCTCTTCTATTGCTTTACTGTAGAACAACCAACTAATAGAATGACCAAACCACTTAGTACATATAAGTTCACAACATTCAAAGATAATATTGGTCTTATTTTTTGTTTAGTTATTAATGGAGGGTGTTATCGTATTACTGTAAATACCTTGGGTTATTGAATATGGTATATTATCTATGCACCTTTGTTAGTTATTTTAACCACTTAGGTTAATAGGCTAGTTCATTTTTATAGGCTTAGCTATTTTATGCTATGCAATGCTTGTGGTTGATCTCACACCCTATTTTCATGGGTATCTCTTTTGCATATTTAATAAGCCTCTCATGTATTTTTTATTATGTTGGTTAATTACATTTCCCAATATCTTTTTTGAATCTAATAAAACAAGGACATGAGATAGTTATGCGCTAAATTTAGAATATCCCACAAATTTTCCATACCTTACCATCCATAATGCAATTACCAAGCTGAGGCCACTAAAAATTTCTCAATAAATTTTGACAAAAGATCATCTGAGAAACCTACACTAATTGGCATCTTCACTTATATCTAGTACTTTGGGTATTGTACTAGCATACATCTTACCATTAGGGTAAAATCATCCTCACCATTCTATGGTTTTGAGTTTGTCTTATCATTAGAAGTTGAAATCCCCTCTCTCTCTCTCTCTCTATCTATATATATATATATATCTTCATGATATAATTCCTAATGAATAATTATGTTAATATCATCTTCATGCCCTCAATCTTGTAAATTGACATCATCTAGCAGATCTTCAATATAACCACCAATACAAGGCTCACATCTCCAAAAAACATAATAAAAAGGTTAAAGTCCACACTTTCAATGTTAGTCATATATTTCATAAGTTAGACTATACTCATGATAAAGAATGAAAATATGCCCAAAAATTTTAGGGCCTTTATTTAGTGAAATACATTCTTGGTCTTCATACATATCACCTAAAAATTATGAAGGCCATGTTTTAAATAACCCACTGATGTGTGATTATTGAAGAAATACTTTGCTTAAATATTTCCCTTCTTACCATACATCTATATATTATCCTACTAACACTTCTTTTAGTATTTATACAATATCACCCTTTGTAGTAGTCTCTTATTACACAAACTTTAGTTCCTTTCCTTGGTCCTTTAGTTTCTTTAATTCATGAGTTGTATTGTAATACCATGGATAGGACCTGGTTTTCCTCATGAATTCCTTTTGCTTTCATTCATTGAATTTTCATATCAATCATGTTATTTTTCAATACTTTTTTCACCCACTTGTGTTTTTCTTTTGTGAGTTACAATGCAACACCATGGATAGGACTAGGTTCTCCTCACAAATACTATTTTTTTTAATTTTTTCACCCACTTAAATTTTTGTTTTATGATTTACAATGTAAGACCATGGATAGGACTAGGATCTCCTCATAAAATCAACATATCAATTCAAAAAACTTTTACTAAACCAGCTGTTCGTTTTCTATTATGTTGCAAAATGGTTAAAAGTTTGTGATCCCATATTCTTTGCTTCAATTTTCATTTGTTTTGTATATAAAACTTGCACAAAAAACCCTATTAGCATGTTTCCCTACACTTTCATACATTCTTATTATAATTAATCATAATTTTAACTACCATGGATAGGACTTAGTTTCTAAGAAAGAGAACTTAGATAGCATGGTGTCTAAGAGTATTATTTATTTATTTGAAATAAAAGTGTTATCTTGACATCAGCCTTGTTCTATCTAAAAAGTAATGAAAGGGAAGGAAATCAAGGGGATTGAACATGAAATAATTTGAATTACTTTAATTTTTAAAAATGTGACAATTTGAAAAGGAGTACTAAGTCCAAAATTTTCAAATGATAGTCATCTTTAGCACCCATGTTTAGTTACCCAAATCCATATGGAGGAGGAATAGAAAAATCCATAAAAGTTAAAATTCAAACCATCTAAAAAAAATGGAAATTAAAATTTTAAAAAATTCAACATCACACCAAATGATGTGATTTATAGCACAACTCCTATATCTTATTAAATCACAAACTCCACAGCTGGCCTCATGATAGAGCTAAGGTCTATTGGGGTGTGGTAGGCCAATAGATTGGGATAAGAGAATTCAAAATAATTTATAGTGTTACCTACTTTCTCACACAAGTATCCAATATTTGTAGTAGATGAAAAATCTATATGGGTCCTAAGGAATAAGGAACACATTATGGGAAGGTAGGCCCATTTTAATTTTTATGCATAATGCTTTAATGGGATGATATTCATACTTCATTTGATAAACTATAATTTGTGTGGTTAGGAATAGTTCTCCAATTTATTAATTTTTAAAGTCCTCTTATTTTGACAAACTAATTTTAGTGTTTTAACTTCAATAAAGAGTTCCTCTACCTTAATTTTTCCTTCATTTCCCCACCACCCATTTCATTTTCCCCCTTCATAGGCAAGTTTGATTCTAAATATGTTTCCACACTTCTATATTTCCTCTTCTTCACATCTTAAAACATGATATTACTATTTTGTTTTAGTTTTATCTATCTTTAGAACAAACTAGTATGCTTAAGTGACTATGGATTATCTTATTTATACCATTGCTTTACATTTCTAGAATTACCTTGGTTTATTTATAAAAAAAACATTATCATTCATTTTTTTGGGAAACAACATCTATTTATATATTATTTTGTACTTCATTTTTTAGACAACTATGCTCATTTTTATTTTTTAGTTATTTTTCCATTATTGAGTGAGTTGGATTGTTACTTCTCACTCACCAATGTTTTTTCCCATTTTTATGAACTTTTTCCATTGATGATTGAGTAAATATTGTTAATACATACTCATCAATGTTAGTTTACCATCTCTTTCCCATATTTATTTAAGGATTGCTAATAATTTGACATCAATGCTAGATTATCAATTTTAATTATATCTTTAGTTTGACATGGTTTGTTTAAATTTCTTACATAAGGTATACTTGTTTGAGTTTTTCTATCATTTAGTAGCCTTGGATTTTTAGTTACCTAATTTACTCTAAATTCCGACTTGGTCATTTGGTCCTAACTTAGAATTTATCACCCTATCTTACTAAATTTACAAGTACATCATGCCTATAAATTTAAGTTAATTTGGATTTCTTATGTTTTTTTTTGCTCTTTAGTATTCTATCCTTTGGTTTGTCCAAAGTAGTCTTTACACCCTCCATGATCAAAATTACAAACATAGTAGACAATTATTCAGTAATGGAAGTAGGTCAAGGTATGCATAAATTACTTGTTTATTTTATTTACTTCCTTTTCATCCATTTAATTTAAATTATTTTATGGTTTAAAAAAAATTCAATTTACTTAGCTTCAACAATATGTATTGATATGTTCTTTTCTTGAAGCACCATCCCTTATTACACATGCACGAAATGTGACGAGCTTCAAGTGGGGCATATGTAAACACATAATATTTTTAAAAATTATCAGTTACTAATGTTTCATCTCTTGTAATAAACCATTGAGTCTTAATATATTTAAGTGCACACCTTAAAGAGTGCATCAGGAATGGGGTGAGCAGACCATTGGTGTTATGTAAGATTATCCCTTATATTACCACTTGCAACCAACACAAATGTTTCCTATACATTTCTATAATATTTGACACCTCCCTTACACAGTCTTCCATGAAATTTACCACTTTAAAGAACCCCTACCTAATCCCAAAACTCTTTTTGACATTTACTGAACAAATCAACCTAGGCCAACCTTGTACTTAAAATATATGAGCACGTTATGGGACTTGGTCAACCTCAGTCAACCTAGTTTGAGACCTAACTTATTTTATTAATTAATGATACATGGTCGATTAGGATGACTCTATTGTCTAAAATTTTAAAATGGTTTATATTTAGATACAACTATACATATACATTCATTTCTTCCATTTTAAATATAGAGATAAAGTTAACCATTCATTTGCGATTATTTACAATCTACTATTCCACCATTTTAGTTAAGGAGTCATTGCTTAGGGTTTACACTTTAAGAATAATCTTATCTTGTGTAAAATAATTAGATGCTTTAGAATATTTTAATGATTCTCACAAATGAAAAATACGTCTTGAAAATCACCATTGGCCAAGGGAGAGATTGAGTCTCGATAGGTTCATCTTTAAGGTAAGTATCTCTAACTCTTACTTCTATGATTTAGTAGATAGAAGTAGCATAAATAATAAATTTTGAATGTATTTATATCTATGCATTAGGGTTATATGTATATTGAATTAATTATAATTATTTTATGAATGTTTATTTTTATGTTTATTACCCTCATTTTATGCCACAAATTTTGGTGAGGTCTAGGTTAGATTTTACTTTACTTTGACATTTGCTTTGTGAATAAGAAAAACATAGGACCTAACTAGGGTTATTACATACTATTGTTTGACTAGAGGATTTGAAACCCTATATAGTGATATTATTATGATAAGGAAACCTTTGGTTAGGTCTAGTAGATCCATCTTGGCCACGATCCTAATTGTATAAATGTACCAATAAGTGAAAGGGTAAGTGTGATTTATCTTCTCTGAGCTAGGATTGATTTGTAGATTAGCTTCACTTTCCACTATATATAGTGGGTTTGTAAAATAGGCATGATGGGATACTAAAACCTAGTCTTATATGTTATCCATCTCTCTAGATGTGTTGGCAACACTATTTTTTAGCCAAGAAGCACCAAAAGTGGATTTTTCTAACTACAACTTCAACTTTGAAAACATTTATTGTTAGTGTTTTCATAGTCCTAAATAGTAGTGAAAATGTAATTTTAGGTGGACTTGGAAGTCATGGTAATTATATCACATGTAATTTTACTATTTAGATGTGATTGGAATGATGGATTTTCATCTAGGTGTCTAAGAGGTAGAAATGCTAGTTGGAGCTCAAGAAGTCTCTTCACTACCAAAAAGTTGCATTTTAGGACCCATTACAACAACTTATACGATGGATTGATATCAAAGTTTATACCAAATTTATCTAGGGTGTAATTAAATGGATTTAACATGCATAATAAATATCTTATGATTCATCCATATGACTTACAATTTCTATTTTATGCATGTCTGAAGTGAGGCTAAAAAATTGCATTTTTCTTGTGTTGGGAAGGGCATTATTGAGCTTAGAATGGGTCATGGGTTTGTTGATAGATCATGATGGGAGGATAAGAACCTAGTATTAGATGCTATACACCCCTCTAAATGTGTTGGAAACACTATTTTTTTATCCAATAACCATTTAAAATGGAGTTCTTCAATGGTAGCTTCAACTTTAACAACATTTATTATTAGTATTTCCACAGTCTTGAATAATATTAAAAATATGCTTTTAGGTGGACTTTGACTCATAGCCATTAGAAAACATGTAATTTTTTTATCTATATGTGTTCATAGTAATGGATTTATACTTGTGGGTCCTAAAGGCACAAATGTCAGTTAGAGCTCAAGAAGTTGTCTCTTCATTACTAAAATTTGCATTTTAGGACAGGTTACAGAAAATTATGATATGAATTAGTCTCAAAGTTAATACAAAATTTATATAGGGTTAAATTATATGGATTTCACATGCACAAGATGCATCTTATGATTCATCCATATGACTTACAATTTCTATTTTATGCATGTCTAAAATTTGGCTTGAACTCTACATTTTTCTTATTTTGGGAAGGGCATTCTTGACCCTAAAATGGATGGTGGGTTCATTGACCAGTCATGATGGGAGACCAAGAACCTGGTCCTATACATTATCAACCCCTCTAGATGTGTTATCAGTGCTAGTTTTCATCCAATAATCATAAAAAATGGAGTTCTCCAACTGTGACTTCAACTTTGACAACATTTATTGTTAGTGTTTCTGCACTTCTAGGTAGACTTAGACATCATGGTCATTGGAGTATGTGTAGTTAAAATATTTATATATTTTTAGGGTAATGTATTTTATCTTGGGGATATTGGAGGCAAAAATTCTAGTTGGAGATCAAGAAGTTGTCTCTTCACTGCTAAAAAATTACATTTTAGGAACCAACATTATCAATGTTTTTGTTGACCTAATCAAAGATTGAATTAGATGGATTTCACATTCATAATATGTATCTTATAGTTCACCCATATGAATTATAGTTTATTTTTTATGCATGTTTGAAGTTAGGCTAAAAATCTACATTTTTCTTGTGTTGGGAAGGGTATTTTTTAGCCCAAAATGGGTTGTGGGTTTGTCGATCGAGCATGATGGAAGGACAAAAAATTTATATTGGAAATTATCCACCCATTAAAATATGTTGTCATCATATTCATTAGCCATGAAGAATTGAAAATGTATTTCTCCAATTATAGCATCAATTTTGATAACATTTATTGTTAGTGTTTATGCACTTCTGAATAATAGTGAAAATGTGTTTTTGAGTGGACTTAGACATCATGTCCATTGGAGTACATGTAACTTTAATATATGTGTATGTGTGTGTGTGTGATAACATGTGTGCATGTTCCCATGCGTGCGTGTGATTAGAGTAATGGATTTGAATCTGGGGGTATCAAAGGTAGAAATGCCAGTTGGATCTCAAAAAGTTGTCTCTTCACTCCAAAAAAATGCATTTAAAGAATTATTACTGAAACTTGTGACACATTACTCTTGAAATTTATGAAAGATATATCCAAGATGAAAATATATGGATTTCACATGCATATGATGTATCTTATGGTTCATCCATATGACTTATAGTATTAGTTTTATGCATGTCTTAAGTTAGGCTAAAAATCTAAATTTTTCTTATGTTGGGAAGGGCATTCTTAGGCCCAAAATAGGTGGTGGGCTTATCAAATAGATGTGATGGGAGGCCAAGTGCTTAGTATGAATGTTATCCACTCCTAAATATATGTTTTTAGTGCTTGGTTTTATCCAATAAGCACTAAAAATGGAGTTCTCCAACTATAACTTCAACTTTGACAACATTTATTGTCAAAGTTTCTATGATCCTAAATAGTAGTGAATATGTGCTTCCAAGTGGACCTAGACATCACAATAATTTGAAAAAAATTAATTTTACTATTTAGATGTGCTTATAGAAATGGATTTTCACCTACAGGTTTTGGAGGTATAAATTCTAGTTGGAGCTCCAAATGTTATCTCTTCACTACTAAAAAGTTACATTTTAGGACCTATTACTAAAAATTATGCCACAGATTGCTCTCAAATTTTATATAAACTTGATCTAAGGTGAAATTATATGTATTTCACATACATATGATGGATCTTATGGTTCATCCATATGACTTATATTTTTTATTTTATGCATGTCTCAAGTTAATATAAAAATCTACATTTTCTTGTGTTGGGAAGGGCATTCTTGAGCCTAAAATAAGGGGTGGGTTTGTCTACCGAGCATGATGGGAAGATAATAACTTTGTCCTAGGTTTTTTCTACCCATTCATACATTTTGGAAGCACCAATTTTCAGCTAATAAGCACCAAAAATTGATTTTTCCAATTGGAGCTTCATTTTTGACAACTCATCATGTCAGTGTATCTACACTCCTGAACACTAGTGAATTGTTATTCTAGGTGGATATGAACATCATGGTCATGGAAACACCTATGATTTGTGAATATATTTAATGAATATATTTTTAAAATACTATATGACTTGCAGTCATATGTGAAGATGTTTACTTTTCTCATTTTGCATGTTGAATAGGGAATGTGATGCAAATGGCCTAAATCCACTTACAAATAACCCACTTACCCATAATTACACACTCTATGTTTGTTAAATTTATTAATTTTTATTCTCTTTGTGTCCAATATTAAACTATTTAGGTCTCTTCAATGGTTTCCATTAAGTCTAGATGCAACTATATGTTTGCATCTTCTCGTGTAGATCTGACTACTTATTTGAATGAAGAAATTTTCTTAGATTGTCTTTTTAATTATATATAATTTAATTTGCCTTGTCAAATATATTATCTTACTTTATTGGTAATTTAAATACCAATGAGATCATTCTTGACCTACAATTTCTTTAATTAAAAGTTTCTTTACCTTTTGATCCAAGTTATTTCTTACTTTCTCTTACAAGAAACACATCCAACTATGTCCTCTTAGATTCAAATCTAGTATAATAAAAAGATGATTATATTATCCAATATATGAAAAAACTTCATTACCTATTATCTATCCTCAAATTTTCTCTCCATTCTTCTTTTCTATACCTTTCAAACATCCTTTTTTTTCATTAACCATCTCTTTTGTTAAATTTTGCCTTTTATTACTCTTTTTTCTTAATCCTGTAAAATTGGTGTATTAGCCATAATCCAAAATTCAAAGTTCATGAGTCAAAATAAAATATCTGAGTGTATTAAATGACATTTAGATAACCTAATAAATCACTTTTAAACTCTTATTTAGTTTCAAATTACAAGGACTAATGAAAATTCTCTTAAACCTTTTTTGTTTTTATGTTTATCTAGACCTATTGACTGTGTTATGATTATTTATCTCTCATCTATAAGTTTCGAATCATTAAATCATCTTCAAGAAATTATATTAATCATGACACATCATACTACAAATTTGAGATAATTTTGAGTTATTTCTAAAAAAATGATAGAGCAAGAAAACATTCTAAAGTAGGGATAGAGCCTTAAAAATGTGAGTTGAGGTTAAGATACATAGAGAGTATTATTGTAAATTGAAATTTACACCAATTTAATTGTAATAATTAGTTTATTTTAATAATGGGAACATCCCCAAGGTTTTGGGACCCTTGATCTCCTTAGGATGGACATTCAAAGAAGGTCAACTTCCTTCTAATTTAAATGTCCCTGATTTAGGAACAACATGCAAGCCTAAAATAGATGAAAGGAAATATATAGGTAATTCTAAGTATAAAATATTTTGAAAGGGGGAAAAGGAGGAAGAAGTTTGAAATATAAAATTGTGATGCACCAAGACTAAATAAAGTCACTCTACATGCTTTGAAGAACACACTATAGATTGGTAAGAATGAGACATTATCACACAGATTCCACCATGGATACTCCAAATTCATAAGTATTTCATATTAAGGCACAAGAAAATAGATTAAATTTATAATTATGGATATTATCCATATTTAAAGCCTACGTAGAATTGTGTGCATAGAAAATGACCTACAAATGAGTCCCTACTTCTATATAGAGGTGTTGGGAATGGATAATAATGAAATGGATGAAAATTAACCACAAATAAAGATAAAAAAACATAAATTACACATAATATGAAATAAAAATTAAGGTAATTTAAATTAATTATCATTAAAATGTAAGGTTCAAATAGTAAAGGGCTCATGGAGGACAAAGTTTGGCAACATTATTGTGCCATAAATATTGATAATTTTACAATACAAGACCGATGATTTTATAAGCAATAGAAAGCCCACATGTCATTAATTACAATAGATAATATAGACAAGGGAATTAGATGAACATCAAAAACTAAGGCACATAATCCTCTCCAATCTGATATGGATGGCCTAAATTAATTGGAGATCTTGATTATGTCTTTGTGGTATGGTGATGCTTGCCATAATCTTGTACCTATCAACTTGTACTCTTTCTCTCATTGGTTGTGAAACAACTAATATTTAATCATTCAAATAATATATATAAATTTGGACACTTCATTCATAATGATGCAACTGGAGATCTCTTGGGATTGCTTTCCTTAAAATATTTTGCTTAATTCTATTATTTTTACCTTTAATGCTAACCTCTATGGATTTCACTACCATCTTCAAAATTTAAGACTTTCCCTTATCATTTATTCTTTGTGATTAATCCCAATGTGCATGGAATTATTTTATGGGTGTTTCTAATCAAATTTTAACTAAATTCTACCACTTTTTTTTATCATTTCTAGGTGAGAAAGTAATTTGTACTTGATTTTGTAAATTAATGTGGGCATGTAGTTAAAAATTAGCCTCAAATAGTTTTAATGGTTAGATGGGTCATCAAATCTAAGATGGTGTAATTATGTCATGGCACAATTCCATTATATTCCTCTTTCATTACTTTTCCATGGTTTTTGCACTCACAACCTTCCACCTCCAAGTGGTGGGATATCATTGGCAGTTACGGTTCCTTTGGTTCTGACAGGAGGTTTGATCTTTGAGGATTCCTCATTAGCTAGGTACCTATAGGTTTCAGTCTACACCTAATAGTATAGGGTGACCCAAGTTGACGAGTGTCCATGTGCCCTCTTTTTATTGGGATTAAAATCCTTTGGCTCTATTAATTTGATGTCTTAAGAAACTATTGCATGGCATAGTTCTTGTTGGGGTTCTAGATTTGCACCCTAGCTAAGGAGGGTATTGTTCAGATATTCCTACTTAAATCTAGTCCAACATGGGACCAATCCTAGGTTATGGGTATCCTTATAATGGATTAGGCATCTAGAGAAGGACAATTTCCTTATAAATTTATCACCTACACTAAACCTAAACTAGCACTCACTTGAAAAGGGAGAGAGATTTGACAAAACTTATAAAATCATGTAAGAAAGGGGTGATGCACCAATGATTTGATTACCAAACTCACAAAATACACAATATGAGACACTTTTAAGAACAAATAACATCAATCTCACATTTATATTTTAGCATAAATCATTAATAAGTCACTAAACTAGCAAGAGAGGGTAAATATCCACTTTCAAGCTAGACAATAAATTGTAAATTGCAATTATAATGACTTGTAATAACTAGTAATCACTTATTGAAGGCAATAAAAAATCAAACATAAGAAAGGAAAATAAATTCAATTAACCACAGTGCATAAATTCATGGAGCACACTTCAATCCATCTTAGAAAAAAAATGGAATTTAGTCTTTATTACATCAAAAAGGTGTCACAATATAAATTTTGGTAGAGTCTGGTCATACTAGAAAGAGGGATAGAGGGATAAATTTTAATTCTTAAAATCATATACTTATAAAAAAGAGAAAGAGAGGGAGAGGAATGTACATTGGACAAGGTCCAACCACTTTCGATGAATTAACACTCTCAAGGATGCTGACTCATAACCTTATCAACAAGGAATAAATTTTGTATAATAACTAAATGTCCATTGCCCTTATCCAATTTCCATGTCTCTTCTTGGAACCATGCCATTATCTAATTGATCAGATAATGAGGATCATGTCTTAGAATTGATTGAAATGTACCACATCTGCATTAAGAGGCCACCTAAAAATACTTATAAAAAATGTCACCATGATGATAGGCGAGAAACATATTTATGGTCTATATTTTCTCCTATATCAAACATAGGTACATTATTGGTGAAAACCAATCTTAGACCATTGGTTTTCACATAGTCATAATATCTATGAAAACTACAAATTGCTCAAATTTGCTTCACAATCACTAGTCTATATTCACCCTCTATATTAGACCAAAAACATCTATTTTTCCTATATGTAACTTTGTTGGTGATGTTTGGTCTCTAAAATGTGGCCCTGATTTTCCTCTAAGCTCAAATCTTTGTCATTTGTTTTGCCTAGGTCTAAAATAACCTCTTTGACTTTCATCAAAAATTTCTTGATCTCAATTTTGTTTATTGGTTGTCAATTTTCAACTTGAACTATTTACATTATGCCCAAATATCTTTATGCTTATTAGTTTTATATATACACTAACTTATTAACTATCACTCACTCCATTGATTTGCCTATGCATGGATTCCCATAAGCCATTGATATTTTACTAACTGAATGCACTTGTGACACTTGTCATGCATACATTTTCTCTTGAGTTTCACTAACCACTTTGACCTCTATTCACCATTATATCTGATGCTATATCAGATTCCAACCACTGATTTGATGGGACCCACTATTTAAAACCCAATGGTTACTTTAAGATCTTAAAATTGACATCCTCATAACCATGATTGACATTTGCATGACATTAAATTGAAGCTCAAAAGTATTTACTTTAAAACTTGATGTCTATGCAAACATCTCCCATTATTTGATCAACTCTGAATATTTGTATCTTGAAGCACAAGAATCATGGAGGGGTCAAATTTGTTGGAGATGTTCTTGAGACTGAAAGGGATAAACTCATTTGATATGATGGTCTTTAGATCTTTCTAAGTGAAGATACTAAATGTACAAGTTGTCTAGTCCAAGTGCTTCTACATGACATCCTAGTGAAGGTCTATTTTATTTGGCTAAGAATGGGAAACTTAACAAAATCTGACTAAGAAGCCAACTTTGAACATGCACAACTTCTACTACACTTTGGTGGATGATATGAAACTTAGCACATACCAATTAAGGACCAAGATAAACAAACTCATATGATCAATTTTTTTCTTGAGACTTCCACACATGTGAGATATTTCCTTGTCAATATTTTCAATTGGCTCTATTTGAGCTTCTTCAAAAATGGCTAAGGAAACTTAGCAGATTTTGTCTAAGAGGCCAACTTTGGGTCTTCATATCTTTTTATGCACTTTAGTAGATGACCAAAAAATTGGCACATATGTTATTGGGACTAAAGTGAATAAACCCATATGACCACTTCTCCCTAACTTTTTTGCACATTGTAGTTATGATGTCAGTAAAGTGCCTACTCATAATTTTTGTCACTTGACTCAAGATGTCTAGATGCACACAATGAAGAACCAAATTAATACTATGCACTTACATACTCATTAAAAACACTCTAAACATTATGTAGGGTCTATATAACTCCAAAATTTCACCTTGTGTCATTGGGTCACTTCTTCAATTAGGATCCTACTCTTTCCACTAGATCTTTAGACTAGGCTCATTTTTGGTATGTAGACCAAATTTGGTCAACATATTTGGTGACTTGGTTGGGTATCATGCTTGCTATGATTGAGATATAAAACTAGATATATGAATCTTAGGTCATTTATATGATTCATAGACTGTTTACATGACTAAAAGATAGTCTTCTGGTTTGCAACTACAACACAATTCTAATAGTTGGGAAAAAACAAAATTGAAAGGGAAACTAACCCAAAAAGTAAAGTCAACTAAATTACTAAACAATTGTGCAAATAGAAACACTTATTTGAGATAAAATATAAAGGTAACTAATGTGTTATAAAAATACTTAGATAAAAAAAAACAAATAAATATGTACAAGAGACTTAGCTTCATTAACAATAGTGCTTGAGATGTATCTTATTGACTAGGTTAGGAAGCTCTTCATTATTCATCCTTGTAAGATGGAAATCATTATGGGACTTGTAGCTAGAGACTATATATGGAACACTCTAGATAGAATAAAATTATGTATGCTTTCCTGGCTTAGCTCTATCTTCATCCCACTTGAGGATCAAATCTCCTTCTTAAAAAGCTCTTGAAGAAGTTCTTTTGTCAAAAGATCTCTTTGTCATTATTTGATGGGATTCCATAGCCAACATTAACTGATGCCTTATTTCTTATAGCTCCATGAACTCAACATATCTTATTTTCATTGGCTCATTCTCCAAAATTTCAAGCTGATGTATCAATTTCAAAGTAGGGATTTCAATAGAAATAGGTATTCTTGCTTCCTTACCATATACTAGCTTATATAGAGAATTGGAAATTGACCTCTTATAGGTGATTAGTTTAGCCCATAGAGCTGAATTCAATTTGATATGCCATCATCTCTAATTATCTTCTACAGTTCTCCTAATGATCTTCAACAAATTCTTATTGGTAGACTTAGCAAGGCCATTGCCTTGTGGATAATAGTTTGATGTATTACTGAGGAAAACATTATGTTTAAATACTCACTAACTAATCTTAGATCCTACAAAATCCATAACATTATCAAAAATTATAGTTTAAGGGACCCCAAATCTTGTAAGCAAACCTTCATACAAGTCTAAAACATTTGTTTCATTGGTTTCTTTTAATACCATTGCCTTTATCTATATGGTAAAATAATCTGTGGCAGTAAGGATCTACTTAAGCCCTAAGATTGAAGGGGGATTAATAACACCAATAAAGTCTAATGCCCATTGGAAAAAGGGTTAATTAACTAAAATTGGCTAGAGAGGTAAGGCTAGAAACTTCACCTTTCCAAAAAACATGTCACACTATCTACATTTCCTGATCCATGTATAGCAATCACCAAATAAAATTGGCTAGTAATACCCACCTCTCTTGATCTTTTCAATTGTGATCCTTGTTGAGTAATTCTTCAACCATGTCCATTATAGAAATTCTCACATAACCACTATTTTTTACTTGGTTCTATGCATCTTAGCAATATGCCATTTAGATCCTTTCTGAATAATACATTATCAATAAGAAGAAAAGGAATTGACTAAAATTTAAAATATATCTTCTTTGAAAGAGTGGGATTTTAAGGATAACACCATACTATAGATGTTTTTACCATGTCTTGGAACTAGTTAGAAGATGAGATCTAATTATCTTCAACTTCTTCATCATTTTACACCATAACTAGTTCAATAGACTCTTACAAGTCTTGGGATAGATGTTCACAAAGTCCTTTGCCTCTCACTAGATTGGTGACCTTGATTTCAACATCATATTCCATGAATTTGGTTATCCAACCAGCTCTCTTGTCATTCATATCTTTGTTTAAAATAAATTATTTAACACTTGAGTGTACAACCATCAAATGTGTCTTATTATTGGACAACAAGTACCTAAATTTTTAAAGAAACCTTATAACTAAAATAACATGCTTCTGAACAAAATAATACCTTGTTTCATATTATTCTAAGTCTTGACTGAAGAATGTTATTAGATACTCTAAAGTCTCTTTATTATGATGCATGAGAATACCTAAAATTATGTCAATGTTATCTTAGCTATATAAGAAGAAATATTTTGTAAATTTAGTGTTCAAGAGTGTAAGGGCATAGGCTATAGCTTTCTTGATCTCTTAAAATCTTCTCACTCCTTCTTTAGACCAAATGAAACTCTGAACCTTATTTATCATGGTTGTGAGTGACCTAGCAAAAGTAGAAAAATTTAAAATGTATCTCCTTATGAAGTTGATCTTATCTAGAAATATTTTTAAGGATTTATTGTTCTTAGGCAATGAAAGTGCAAGAATTAATTCTATTCTATCAATATTTATGCCTATACCATTTTTTGAAATGACATATCAAAGAATCTTACCTTCATGAATAGAGAAAACACACTTTTTTGGATTGAAAGAGACTCTAGATTCCATGAATCTTTCAAACACTTGTTTTAAATGAATGATATGCTCATTTTTATTTTAGAGAATACTATTATGTCATCTAGATAAACAAGAATAAACTTGTTAAGGAGACCCTGAAATGTCGTGTCCATAACCTTTTAAGAAGTGTCTCCAGTATTAGATAAACCAAAAGGCATTGTTTTTTATGTAAATGTACCCCACTTTATGGTGAATTTTGTTTTATACTATTCTTCTTCTTTGATAAAAATCTATATATATCCACTATAACCATCCAACAAGGAAAACCTTTGTGAACTTTCAACTAGCTATAAAATTTGTTTCCTTGATGAAAATGGATAGTGATATTTAAGAGAGGCCTTGTTAAAGTCATCGAATTCAATGCATAGCCTTATTTTACCATTATTTTTCCATATTGGAACAAGGTTTGCCAACTAAATTGAGTGTTTAATTAGAAATATTATAGCTAACTCAATGAGCTTATGCAACTCAGCTCTCATAAGAGGTTAAAGCTTTGGATTAATTGTCCTCTGACTTTTTTATAAATGTCCTAGTCTCATCTTCTAACTCAATGGTGTGTTGAGCTAGACTTGGATCAAATACTTTAAGGTCACTATAATACCATATAAATACATCTATAAAAATTGAACATAACTTAATAAAAGATTTTTTCTTTGAAGATATGCAAACTTTACCTAGCTTTAAAATCTTGCCAATTTTAATCTCTACATTTATGTAGTGTTCTTCCTTGGTTGATAAAGAAAATTTTTATTTTATTAATTCATCATCTCTACTAAATATATTTTCAAGGGTTACCAACCCCTTAGGCAACTTATTTGTCTTCAATTGTACAATCTAGTCATCATACTATTATAAATGTTTATCTTGGTTCCTTGAGGAGAATTAAACTTCCTCTTGTAAGAATCTGACAATATATATATCATATTCAAATACTTAATAATTTTCATGGTTTTATGGGATAGAAGGTCTCACAACTACCTTTATGTTTGATTAAATGTTTTCCCTTTTTATGTCATCTAGGATATTGAATTGTGACCCAATATCAACAAACCTTTATGTATGCTTATTCTAATTTCTTGAGATGACCTAAATATTGAAGGATTGAAAGTCTTAAACTAAGTCCCATACTTTATGATTATAAGACCTAAGTAGTGGATTCTTGCATATATTAAGTCTACTTACTTGGTGAACTACCAATTCACTATCTTCAAAGACTTGTAAGGAATTAACTTTCATCTTTTCTTGCCCATTGCAAACCATTTACTAGTGCTTCATATTCAATAAAATTATTGGAAAAACCAAATTAAAACTTTAGATAAGAGAAATACCTTTTATTAGCTATATAAATTAACATCATTCCATCTCTAGTGCCATGTTTGTTCCTAGATCCATCAAAATATAGCTACCATAATCCATCACTAGGCTGGTCATTTTTCAAAAATGTTAGAATTGGTGCATCTTATTCATAAAGACAATAGAAACCAATTCTTTATTATTAAATTAACTTTAGGGATCATGATCATGCAAATTAGAGGCCCATTCATCAATGAAAAGATCTGGGACTCTCTCTAGAGGTGATTTAGATTCCAATTCACTATTTTCTAATACCTTATCTAAGATAACATAATTAATGTTCACTATGCTTGGAGTATATGGATCTAAATGAAATATTGTAAGTATTTTTATCTTATTCCCATACCTATTTTTGAACATTAAATAGTTCTAGTCAGCTGGCAAATATCTTCCAATCTTAAAATTAAAGTCTCTTGGCATGTACATGGCAAAATAGTGAGGCAAGTCCACTACAAATACATCTTGCTAAATAACAACATTGGGGCGAGAATGTAATGTCATTTTTAGGAGTTTGATTATGCCTACTATATTTTTGGTGAACCATCTAATTACAATAGTCCTTTGGTATCTAGCTCATAGATAAGACCAATAATGTCTACAATTTGTTTAGGCATGACAGTTCTACTAACTCCACTATCTACCATACAATTATGGACTAAAAAGTCACCTAATATCAAAGAGAGATAAAAAAGAGGGGTTTTACTTTATTTAACATTGGATTTTCCCACCTTTCTCATGTTATTTACCTATTAATGAGGTTACTTGATTTGTTGGTTTGAATTAGCAAAGACAACTCCTTATTTCTTAGTTGGTTCTTTAGATACCTTAAAATCTAAAAGTTCTTGAATAAACAAGTCTTTTTCCCTTGGAATGGAAAGGTAATCTCACGTGATAATGCTAAAATTATATTTCTTCATTTGATATATTATGCTAAAAGATGTTACACTAACCTTTGGCTACAAATTTTGAGCCACTAGTTGTTCTCTAGTTAGGGGCATTTGGGGAACTTTCACTATCTTTGTATTCTGAATCTTCTATACTATAGGAACAAAAAATTGATTTTTGACTTCTTTGATCTAAAATTAGGAACACTAGAAGTATTTATCACATCTTGAGCTTCCTCAAATTCTCTTCTTTTATCTCTAGTCATAGCTGCCACTTAGCCATTTATGTTGCTAGTTTCACCAATTTGGTTGAATGTAATATGATCATCCAATTGCTAATTAACATTGATAACTTCATGTTTCCTTGGAATTTGTTGAGATTCTTCTTGAACTATGATATTCATGTCTTGATAATAACCACCTTAAAGAGAAAGCTCTTCCTGTGTCATTTGTGGCATGGTAATCTCTTATGATATCAAGGCTTGATTTTGAGTTTCATTTGGATTAAAAGGCTGCCAACCTAGATCTTACATCAAGTTATTTTGGGGAACATCTTTTGAACTAGAAGGTACAATGAGATCAGGAGTTGCATGTGGCTTAGTTTGGGTTATGGCTCCTTGATTTTGATAAGGTTGCCCATTGTCCTTGAAACCTTGATATGGAGGTCTTTTGTTATTGAAACGTTGATAGGTATTATAGTTTTTCTACTAATAAGGTCTACCTTAATATTAATACCTCTTGAGTGAAAAAAATATCATTTCAAAAATATTGTAACATGATTTTTAGATCAACAATCTCATTAGATTTATTAGGAGGGGCTATAACTTGGACTTTTGGAGATGGAATAGGAGCTATAGATGGAATACTGGGAACTTGAAGGGGGGCACAAGTTTAAATTATGGGAATATGGACATTAGAGGCCTTGGATCAAGTTTACCAACTTTTATTAATCTATTTTCTACTCTGATTACAATTTCATAGGCATTTGGTAGGGTATTACCACCCATAGATTGTATCATGATGCTTATATTAGAACTAAGGGCCTTAAAATAGTAAAAAAATCCAAATTTTGAGGATGGTCTAACAAATTCAGGGATCTTAGTCCATGTATTTTAAAATTTAAGATTAAAATCAAACATGAATTCATGGGGGTACCTTTTATGGTAGTTAGTTGTTCAACCAAAGATAGATTATCAGACTTTTATTCAAATTACTTAACTAAAGCTTCATCTAACTCATCCCAAGTAACAATGGAGGTCAAAGGAAGATTCCTATACCATTTTAATGCTTTTCCCTTTAAGGAAGTAGCAATAAATTTGATAGCCACATTATCTTGAGTAATATTATGAGTAAAACATAGATTAGTAACATCTTGGATATGTTTAATAGGAATAGTTTTATCCCATTCTCGGGAGAAGAAAGGGGAACTCTTGGGTAAGACATAGGTATGTCATCATATTATGTCAAATTTAGGGGTCTAACCCTATAAAATGGGATAAACACTTGATTCTTGATAACCATTTGAGGAAAAGGTATTTGGCTTATGGGGACAATATATTTGACTAAAATAATAGAATGAATAATGGATGAATTATAATTTATAGTACAAGGTATTGTACTATTGAATCTTGATATTTTATAAGAAGTAGAAAGCAATTCAATATGTTCAAAAGGAGTACCTTTACTTGATGATCTTATTGTAACCTTTGGTATGAAAGCACTATCTAAAAAATTATGAGCTCTATAACTTAAAATATATTCAAATTTTGATGATGGTATAACTTTCTTGTTATAGTAATGTACTCTTCTCAATGTTCAAAACTTAATTTTACCAAAGAAACTTGGTTGCATCAGGTGTGCCAAAACTATTAGGGTCTTGGATTTGACCCTAGCTAAGGAAGGGGTTGTTTAGATCTTTCTACTCAAATCTAGTCCAACATGGGATTAATTCTAGGTTGTGGGTATCCTAATAATGGATTAGACTTTTGGAGAAGGCCAAATTCCTTATGGATATATCACCTACACTAAACCTAAACTATCACGTTATTGAAAAGGGAGAGAGATTTGATAAAACTTATAAAATCATGTAAAAAAGGGGTGATGCACCAATGATTTGATCACTCAAACTCACACAATACATACAATGATACACTTTCAAAACCAAATAACATTAATCTCACATAAATATTTTAGCATAAGGCATTAATTTATCACCAAACTAGTAAGAGAGGGCAAATATCCACTTTCAAGTCAGATAATAAACTATAAATTGCACTTATAATGACCTATAAGAACTATTAAGCACTTCTTAAAGGTGATAAAAGCTTAGACATAAGCAAGGAACATAAATTAACTAAATCACAATGCATGAATTCATGGACCACACTTCAATCCAGCTTAGAAAAAAAGATGGAATTCAATCTTTATTGCATAAAAAGGTGTCATAATACAAATTTTGACAGAGTCTAGTTAGACCAAAAAGAGGGACAAAGGGATCAATTTTAAGGCTTAAAAGCCTATACTTATAAAAAAGAGAAAGATAGGGGGATGTACATAAGAAATGATGACAAGGATACCATTTTATTTATTTTATAGCCTCATCTATACTTAGTATATATATTTTTCTATGTAAATCCCCATAGCCATACATGACTTATACAAATGAATGAATGAATTTATAAGTTTGTGTGTGTGTGTGTGTGCGCGCGCGCGCGCGCACGCGCGTGCACGTGCGTGCATGCTTGCGTGCGTGCGTGTGTGTGTGTGTGTGTGTTTTATGAATTCACGATGATTTTTATTTGATTGGATTATACTTGTGTGACTTTATTTAACAAACATTTGAAGGGTAACATAAGGCTACATGAATCTTTTTTAGGAACAACAATTATAGGCTACCCATAGAAATTGTAGGCTTCCACCTATAGGTTGTTCGTAGCCGCTATTGGCTTCTACTTGCAGGTTGCCCACAACAACTATAGGATTCTACCTATAGGTTACCCATAGTTATTGTATATTTCTCACAAAAACTATAGGCTTCTACCTATAGGTTTCCCATAAAAACTGTAAGCTTTCACCTATAGGTCGCCCATAGTCACTACACAAAATAAAACTATTATTGTGACTAGATCATAGGATACATCTAGCTATCTTAAGAACTAAATTAATTATTGAAAAGGACCATAACTATTGTATTTACTTCTCACATGCAAGAAAACTTGGATGTGCTACCAAATATGAGAAAGACAAGGATAATAAGAAGGAGACAAAAATAAGTAAAACAACAAAATAATATATATTATCCTTACCCCATTCAAACCTAAAACAAGTAACTTTAGTTACTAACAATTTGAAGGTTGACTAGGGTAGTTCCTAAGTATTTTTATTTTTCCCTAGTTTAATTTTTTTGATTATAATCTAATAAACTACCTTCTATATTTAATGATAGAACCTAGATTATATTAGGAGTTAGATAGATGATAACAGATTAGTAGAATTATGGAAGTCATTACATTTTGAATATTATAATATTTTATAGCAATATTAAATTACTACATATCTGAGTAATGAGAAGGTTAATTCTATAATAAGCTTTTGCAAGTCTCTTGGGGAAGGATTGGAACTCAGTTTTGAATGAGGAAGGACCCCCTCATAAAGAGTTGTAGTGAAGATCTTGACCCTCCTTAGTTAATTGTCTTATGTGAGTTGATTTTATTATTAGTTTGATTATATAAAGTGTGATGCATGTGTGATTCATAAGTGTAAAGTATTTATATTATAATATTTTCATAGTATAACTATTTGGTGAATTCAATAAAATTTCATTGTACTACAACTAGTAAGCAAGATAATCTATGGATCAATAATGCATATATAGTGCTAACAACCTTGAAGAGTATACATACCCTAGGTTGACAATTAATATTAATCAGACTCAAAAATATATTCTTAATTGGGTAACAAGTTTACATAATATTTTAGCACCATTGTTAAAGAGGGTGTCAATTATTGTTTTCTAGAATCAATTATTGCTTTTCAATATTGATTAATGAATTATCCTATCTAGTCAAGCAAGTTGAGTGAGGATATTATGGTGTCTTATGCTAGATGTCAAAGTTCCTAGATATTGATGGTGCATAACATTTTTGATGTACTATCCTACCCAGTCGAGCAAGTTGAGTGAGGACACTATGGTGTCTTATGTCAGATGTCTAAATTTCTAGATGTTGATGGTTCATAACCTTGAATGCCTCTTTCCAATATTGTAATTTATTTAGTTCATGTTTTTTTTATAATTTACTTTCCTATAAGAGTGATTTACTTTCCACAAAGGGTACCTTTCATTTTTTGATTTCATTTCCTTCTTTCTAGAATAATTTTCCTACTTTCATTTCCTATTTTCTAGAGTGATTTTTCTTCTTTCATTTTCTACTTTCTAGAGTAATTTTTATAATTTTAGTAGATAACTTTACTACTTTCTAGAAGTAAAATTTCAATTCCAATCACTTTGATTTTTGTACTCCTTTATTATGCATTTTGCTTATTCTAAAACAACCTCTTAGAACACATGAAAATGTAAAAAAAAGACACTAATTCTATGCAGGAAGGGATATGATAGTTGAAAGGTGTGGCATAATGTTTATGCAGAGAGAAATGGATTCTCAAGGGAGATTCATACCAAACAAGCCACAAGTTGCTACTAGAAAATAATGACAAATACTTGTAGCAACTAAGAATCATGTTGAAAAATATAGCATAAGCTGGAGGGCTCTTGAAGAAGGAAACACTACAAACCAAATTAAATAGCTTGCAGAAGAAGTATTATTAGATTTGAAAAAGGAAACAAAAGTAGAGGAAGCATTAGTTAAGTTATTAAAGAGAAATGAAGGAGGAGAACTTCATGAATCAAACAATCCAAAAAGTAACATCAAAACAACATTCCAACAAGGTTTTCTTAAACAAATCAAAGAAGTCTTAGGAGAATCTTTAGATTTTTCATCTGGTAGAAAGATTGTAGATTAGTAGATAAACATTTACTATCATGCTAATGAAGGGACTGATATAGAATTTGATATCATTACTCCAGACACAATTACTTTTAAATTTTCTATTTGAAATGCAATAGGTATAACACAAATGAAAAATATCCTACCATTAGCCTTACCCAATTTTAGAGGCACTTTATCAAAAGACCCAAACACTTTTTTTTTTTGAATTTGATATCATATGTAGAATTTATGACTACAATCAAGATGCATAGAAATTGAAACTTTTTCCAGCCACCCTCAAGGACTTAACACTTCATTGGTTCATGGGATCAACACTTGAGAGGACATGAAAAATAAATTTTTGGCTAAGTATAAGGAATATGGATGAGGAAGAAATTATAGAAGAAATGACATCTTCAGGATGACTTAAGAAGGAGACAAATCTTTGGAAGACTATGTTGAATGGTTCATGTTTAGTGTATAAAAATTCAAGAAAAATGCACTAAGAGAAAAACCTTTAAAAATCATCTTCTTGAAAGGAGTTCAAGAAGATTATTTGGAAGCCTTAGACCTAATGAGTGGGGGAGATATATCACATATACCATTTTTAGACATCAAGGATTTGAGAAAGAATTATTCTAGGTTTGCCATATATAAAGTCAGGGGAAACAAGATTCTAATGGTAGCTAAAAGTGGCCTATCAAAATCTAAAGTTAGTAAGCTATTATAAGACATGAAAGAAGACATCATTAGTCACTTGGCTATCTAACTAGATAGCCTCCACTCAAGGAAAAATCAAGTAGCCTTGGATCAAGATTTGACCATCTATTGTCTAGATTGTAAGAAGAAGAAAATAGATTATATGTGTCACAAGGTTTGGGCTAAAGTAGTTAACATCATAGCTGAAGAACTAGAAATAGTAGAGCTCCATGATATAGGAGTAGATATAGACCAGATTTTCTATGTTAGATAAATAAAGCCATGGGTTCAAAGACCATCTTATTTAGGTATGGGAAAGAATCCACCTTTTCCAAATTCTACCTCTTTTAACTCATAATTTACAAACACTACTCTCAATTAGACTAGTCCATAGATGAATGTTCCACCTCCTAATTTTAACTGGTAGCTACCTTAGACAAGCTACCCCACTACCTCCTGACATCCTCCAAAAAATATATCCTCAGCTTAAATAGAAGGTTGACAACCACCCCAAGGCCCACCCTTCACAAATAAGTGGCAGTAGCCCTGGAGACCCAATCAGCCCTGGGGAAACCATCAGGGAGGATTTCCTCCATAGAAAATACAAAAACATCCTACTTTTATGAAAAATACACAAGCTACACCCAAGCCTAATCAAATACCTACCCAACCCATGAAAAATCCTATAAATAAGTTGGTATAATCAATATTTAGTACTAAACCTATCTAGTACCTAGCATATATGGGGAATATCCGTGAGGTTCACCTACATTTAGGGAAATTTCTATCACCTCTAGACCCACCCATAATAATGGATCTACATCAAAAAAATCTAAAAGATCATGCTAACCCACTTTCACCACCTCAAGAAATCTCTAAACCATTAAATAAAGTTGTTGATGAAGTATCCCCACCATTTATAGAATGTCTTAGCCTTCAATGTCATGCAGTTGAGCCTAAATTTGATTTCATATGATAGCTCAGGAATCTCTATGTTAAAATTTCTCTTCCAAGCCATTAAATATATGCCCATATATTCCAATGGTATTAGATACTTATGTCTACATAAACCTAGAAGGAAGAAGAAAGATCCCACTATAGTGCATGTAATTGGTCAACTGAAAGATATTATGCTAGGAAACACCCTGTAAAAGAGATATTCAGATCCAAGATGTTCAGTAGTAACAGTCTAGATCCATGATCAATAGTTATCCAATATATTAACAAACCTGGGGGCTATAATAAATGTAATGACAACTTAAACCATGAACAAACTACAGTTGAATAATATCCATCCCACATATACAATGTTGTAAATGGTTGATAGGTCCATAGTCAGACTAGAAGGATTCATTGAAGATCTTGTCATTACTATATATTCTTGGGAGTATATTGAAATTTTCATTGTATTGTAGTCAAAGTCTAATTTGTGTAGATATCCTCCTATTTTAGGATGATCTTGGATTGTCATAGTTGATGCCTTCATCAGCGATAGATTAGATGACATGTTGATTTTCAATAAAAACCACACTAAGATGTTATTTGTTTATCCCCTAGCACAGCCAACCTTGACACCAAAGCATATATTATGGGCTAAAGAATATGGGGCAGAGCATCCTTCCTAGATTTTTGTATTTACTATAGACCATACATACACCTTGGTTGATCAGGAAGAAGATACACTTTTCTCTAATGTTCTCCAGAATAATTACCCAACTCATTATGTAGATCTCAACCACCTATAATGTTTTGAGTGCCTATTTTTAATCCTCTAGAAAGAAGATAATTCTGATGCATGTATACAATAAATATTCCACTAGCTACTACCTCATAGTTGTATCCAAACTAGATACATTAGTAATATAGAAATGATGAAATAACTCTCATGGTAAATTGAAATGTCTCTAGGAAAAACATTACTTATTAATAACAAGTTGGAGTCAAATGAGAAAAGGCACCTAGTCAGCATGTTACATGCAAACCAATGCACTATTGCATGGGATTATGAGGATATGTAAGTAATCATCCAAAGAACATATACACATCATATTTATATCAAATAAGAGTGTCAACCAATTAGACAACCACAACGTAGGATGAATCCAACTCTTAGAGAAATAGTTAAACTAGAATTATAGAAACTCTTGACCACTAGATTTATATATCCCATCTCAGATAGTGAATAGGTTTCACCATTGGTAATTGTACCAAATAAAAATGGAGAATGGAATGTATACATAGATTATAGGGAATTTAATATAGAAATCATAAAGGATCAATTTCTTCTACCCTTCATTGATCAGGGGTTCGATACACTAGCAAGAAATAAATATTTTACCTTTCTAGATGGTTTCAGTGGTTACAACCAAATTAGGATTGATCCTAAAGACCATGAGAATACCACCTTCACTTGTCCCTAGGGTAATTATGCTCATGATGTATTACCTTTTGGGTTGTGTAACACTCTTACAATATTTTAGAGGGTTGTCTTGAGTATCTTTGTAGATATGGCCAATAAATGTGTAGAAATCTATATGAATGACTTCACTATTTATAGAGAAACATTTGATGAGTGCCCGAAGAACCTAGAAAAAGTGTTGTAATGGTATTAGGAGCACCATTTGTATTTAAGTCAAAAAATGATGCATGCTTATGATAGAAGGCATTGTCTTAGGTCACCATGTATCTGTTGAAGGAATTAATGTTGACCTTACAAAAATTAGCATCATAAAAAACCTTCTTGTTCCTCAGAAATAGAAATATGTCAAGAGTCTTTTAGGACATGCTAGTTACTATAGGAGATTTATCAATAATTTTAGCAAAGTAACAACATCATTATTCACTCTCCTAAGTAAAGATGTTGAATTCATGTCGAATCCTACCTATGATATAACCTTTAAAAAATTGAAAGAATTATTTATCACCATCCCTATTCTGTGTGCTCTTTATTGGAAGCTTCCCTTCCATATTCACATAAATGCTTCAAATACTACCCTAAGAGTTATGCTAGGTCAAAAATAGGAAGCACTCAATTATGTTATATATTTTATAAGTAAGAACCTATAGATAGTAGATTTAAATTACATAATCACTAAAAAGAGTTCTTGACAATAGTTTATTCTATCAACAAGTTATGTCATTACATCATAGGATATCAAGTCTTTGTTCATATAGACCATGCAGTCATTTAGTACCTTATGAACAAACCAACTATCCCAAGTAGAGTGATAAGATGGTTGATCTTATTAAAATAATTTGATCTAATCATTGTAGATAAGCCTGATAAGGAAAATGTGATGGATAACTTCTTATCATGCCTACAATTCCCTAAAAAAGATACCATAGTGGATGACTCATTTATAGATGAGCACCTAGTCTCCCCCACCCTTACCACACCTTGGTATGCTGATATTGAAAACTACTTTACGAAAAGGTTACTTCCATAGGACTTCCTAAAAAAAATCTTTGATTAAAAAAAGTGGTAGGTTTTCATGGTTTCCATATTCCTTTTCTATATTGGGCCTCACTCCATCATCAAAAGATGTCTCAAAAAAGATGAAGTTCCAGATATCCTCAAAGCCTACCATGATGAACCCTTTGGAGGGCACTTGCCAAACATACAATAGTAAGATCTTGAATACAAGATATTATTGGCCCTCACTCCATAAAGATGAAATAAGGTATACTTCTCATTATGATAGATGTCAATGTATGGGGAGACCCACACATTTAGATGAGATGCCTTTGCAGCCTCAAATGGTGCTTGAACCATTTTAAAAATGGGACCTAGATTTTATAGGACATTTTGATCTAAAATATAATAAAAAATAGTACATCCTTGTATGTATTGACTATGTCACTAAATGGGTGGAAGTAAAGGCTCTTACACATGCGAGGGAATAAAAGGTGGCATCTTTCCTCTACGAAGAAATATTCACAAGCTATGGTGTGCCATGAGAAAAAGTCATTGATCAAGGACCCAAAGTCACTGCTAGTTTAATTATTGCTTTGGTCCAACAATATGATATTAGGCATAAGAAATCAACTCCATATCATCCATATTTTAATAGATAGGTGGAAGTTACCAATAGGGAGTTATAAAATATTTTGACCAAGACTATTCATATGTCCCATAAGGATTGGGATGTTAGACTTTTTGAAGCTATTTGAGCTTATAGAATCACATGGAAGAATACTATAGGCTTCACCCCATTTGAGTTGGTCTATGGTAATAAGCTTATTTTGCTAATTTAATCTGAGCACAAAACTATACGGAAAATAATAGCACTTGGGATGGATATATATAAAGCATAAAAAGAAAGGCTTATACAACCAAATGACTTAGATGAATATAAATAGTAGGCATTATAGAACATATAACTTGTACAACACTATTAGATTGGATGGCATGATAGGAACAATAAGACTAGGTAAATCAATGCAGGAGATTGGGCCCTTCTTTTTGATTCAAAATACAAGGATCACAAAGGAAAACTCCAAACTAGATGGCTTGGTCTATTTGAGATTGAGCATGTTCATGGTAATGGAGTGGCGCAACTCCAAATCATTGATCTGGTAAGAGTATGTCTACTAGTCAATGTCCATAGACTAAATTTGCACAAAAATCCACTCACTTAGGAGTAGTTTACCAAGCACACACACATGCAATCATAAAATAGATATAATGATGTGTTGGATCAACATGAAGTCTCACCAGATAAAGGGAGAACCAACCAACACATAGATGAAAAAAGAGAGGAGGACATCCCAGCCTTCCTCTAGCATGACAACTGAGACTTTCACTTGGTCTTTGACTAGTCACCCTCATTGTTGATTTGGCAAATACCTAGTATAAATATTATACTATAGGTAGCAGTTAGAGTAAAGAGACCAACAATGAAAACCCTTTTGGGCATTGTCAGTAGTTTATAGGTAGAAAACTAGTCTGCTAGCTACCCAAAACTATAAAATAAGCCTAAATAGAAAACCATCTTGCTAGCTATTTAGAGGCAAAAATAAAAACAAAAAATAAATAATCATTCTAAGAAAAATTGTTCATCTTCTTCCATTTGTCATGGGCTATTTTGTAGCTACTACATGCACCTCCCTCACCATTGTTATAGGCACCTTTGTTAATGAATGTATTATTTTAGTTGTTATAGTCTCTTTTATAGCTACTATGGGCACCTTCTCCATAGCTAGACATAACTTTATAGTTTATATGGGCACTACCTATAGTTGTTTTAGGTACACTCGAACACCTCTCTAAGTACATGCAAGATAGTTCTTCACAAACTCTAATCTATGGCCTTGACTATGAGATTTTGAGCAATACATGGAAGACACCCAAAAAGATAGAGTAGGAGTGAAGGAGGATTAGATCAAAAAATTCAAAACCTTGAAAAGGCCTACCCCTGAATAACAAGGTAAGATCCACAACAACATACACTTCTAAGCTCTATTTAGAATGTTGTAGACTAGAATTTATGAATAAAGGGACATACATGAAATATTTTTAGATTTTGGTCATTTCATGGAGATTATTTCACTCTATCACACAGTGAGATCTAGGATTTTTGGAGCACAGGTCCCAAGTTTGAACACCCTACTGGTTACTAAAGAAAAAATTCACTAGACATAGAATCCACATAGAGTAAGACAACATAGATATAAATCATAAGCAAGATCTTGTAGAGGAAGATCAAAAAATAATAACACACTTAGCCACCCTTTTCCATATTCATACAACACTTTACTTGGATAACATAGATCTATAGTAACCACCTTGTGGTAGGAGGGAAATAATCTCTCATCCAACTCCAAGACCCATGTTCTAGTTCCATGCAAATGAGCTGACGGCACCATGGAAGTCTAACATCCTATGATCTAATAATTACTCAAAGGGGTCCACTTTAGTCTAGTTATAACTACCAATAAAATCATTACATTTTTTCAACCACTCATATGCAAACATTCACAAGTAAATCCTTGATGTAACCCTAGGTAAACTGTTAAAAAGATACATCATATATTTTGATCATAGAAAAGTATTTATTGTTGTAATATAGCATGTATTATATTGAAAAAAATATTAAATCATTAAAAAATTAATTAATTAATACCTCTCAACTCACACTTAAACCCTTATGATGATGTCTCAACCCACACTTATATCCCTAATCATGACCCTATTTTATCTCTTCCATCCTACTCATTCCATGTCACTTAGGGACAAGTGACAGCTCATGTGGGAGGGAAAGAATGTTATGAGTGATAATACCATGTACTATGGGATCCATACATGTGGGATTATATTCCATAATAACATATAGGGAAAATAATCACTTTCATTTTTTCTCCTTGCAAGTATAACCATTCATGCAAAGTTTAAGCATGACATAACCTGAAACCACAAACTACCATTATTAAACAAACCCTACTTTGATACAAGAATAAATTTACAATCCAAACAAAGTGTGTTTCTAATTATCAATTGAAAATATTGATAGAAATATAAACTTATTAGAATGGGAAGGTCAATTATGAGATAGGAACCCATAGATCATAGGCAACTTCAAGGAGACCTAGCCAGCTAGGTTGTCTTCAACAGAGTTAGATGAACCACTTATTTTGAGAAATTTCAATATTTTTATAACCCATTTCTAGGGAATTTATAGGGCCCTTTACAAGATATAAATATATTATACATGGCATCACATTTCCAGTCACTAAAGAACTAGTAAGCCAAACAACTTGGCTACCAAGTATAGGAGAGAACTGGTAAGACAAACCCAATGGTCAAGAAGATAGAAGTTCTATCAAGGAGATGAAAGACTAGTATTGAATAAAGGAGATGTGGAGAGACTCAACCTAACTTTATCCTAGAAGGAATTAACCTTATACATCATCAAATATATGTCTTGTGAAGGAAGGTACTATCTAATTTATAGTCTCTAGTTTAAATTTATGAATCACTTAAGGCATGATAGGACCATTAATGTTCCAAACAACCTATGGAACATTATAAAAAGTATGTCCAAAGAGTAATAGAATGGGATTGAGAAAGCCCTATCTCATCATTTCCTAATATGGCTAATAACCAAACATGGAATAAACATTATTAGACCTGACCTTAGTTGGGAATAATTTCCAACCCTCAGTAATGGTGAACCTTAGTAAGAGGAGGTAAATAATGAGGAGTCTCTTGAGGTTTAGGATCAATATATTACACAAAAAGATATTTTAGGTACTAGTGCTACTAGATAACCTATAGATACTAAGGGTCCATCTAAAATTTCTATGGGAAGAAGAAGGAAAATGAAACTAGTCCTACCTTCTGAAGACACAGAGGAGGAAAGTTCACCCACAAAAATTGAGCAAAATATTCCTTCTCCCACTATTCCAACTATCTCCTCACCAAAGATTGATTCTTCTACCATGGCTCCTTTAGGGTAAGAGGAAGTTCTTCCATAAACTATTGCACATGAAGAACAAGTTCTAATGGCTACCCCTCATAAAAAGAAGAATAAAATTGAAGAAAAGAGACCCTCTATATTAAGAAGGAGACCTCCTCCTAGGAGATCTCAGATACTTAAGAAATAAAAGATAATTATAGCCTCATAACCCATAAACATTAATGAGGATGAATGGAAAATAAAAAGTTGAGGATTTGAAAGACCTCTGATGGGTTTGAAACTATAGAATGGTCTACTAAAGAAGAATTGACCAAGAAAGAAGTATAGTCACCCAAGCCATCCAAATTCACTAAAGAAGACATGGATCTCCTCAGACACATTGTTTACATAGAAGAAGAGCTAAGAATGATAGATCAGAGCACAAAGGAAGAGGAACTAATTAAGGAAAAGACTATGGAAGAAGAAGTAGACCAAGAGATAGTTCCTCATGACCATGAGTTCCAAACATTGGAACAAGATATGAAAGAAGTGTATAGGCTGAGGAATGAAATAATAGAGTTAAAAGGTAAGAGAGGCCTAGAAACACTTTCAAGGGTAGTAGAATTTGTAGAACTATATATGGAAAGAGAAAGGTTATTAGAGGAACATGTAAAAACTTCCTTGGAGGAACTTGTAGTAACTTCATTTACCTTTCATATATATAGCATTAATGTACCCTCAAAATCATATACAAAAGATTATGCTCTAGATTTGGTAAATTTATATAATAGATTTCCTCCTCCATTACCCACTACAAAAACACCTATAGTAGAAGAAGTTATTGATGTGGATCTTTTAGCTACCATGCTTGTAAAAACTGATGACCTCCTAAATTTTCTTATAAAAAAATTTGGTGATGATGAGACTTACTACAAGGAGTTGGTACAAATATTTAAGGTATATGTTGAAATAAGAGAGAAACAAGATGAATTAAAATAAAAAATATAAATGGTTGAAAATAGGATCAAATATCTAAAGGAAAAGATTAATAAAATTCATGAAACCACTAAAATGTTAATGGAGTGTAGATCACCTTCTAGGGTGTATGATGTTTACTTAGAAGAGAGATGTCTTAAATTTAGATATGACATAATCCATAATGATTAGTCATACATAGTTTGTGACCCTAAATATTTCTCTAAAGTTTATAGACATGCTGGCCCTGATCTCCAAACACAATTAAGTGAGGTTTACATACAACAATATGATGTACCCAGTGATGTAGATTGGAATCCAAACATATACTTGAGGGATGTCCAATTGAATGTATTTTCTTCATATGTCCTTAATGAAACAAGAAGAAATAAATAGGTGGAGTATCAAGAAAAGAAAAAAAAAGATACCCTAATGATTAGGGGTGAATCAGGTAATCTAGATTATATAATATAAGAACAGATATCCTTTATGAACTTAGGTAATCCACAAGCATGGGTCATAAAGAAATAAGTAGAAGTTCATAATCATTATTTGAGTCTTATATAAGGAGATGGAAAGATTTTTTTTTCTTGTTCTCATAGATGGGCAAAACTCTTTGATGCTTTAAAAATAAAGGAAACTTATTTCCCCCCAAAAAAAAACCTTAGGGAGGCCACACCCATAGTATACATGTATATTGAGATTTTGAGGAGAATAAGGGAAAAATGGTTGGGATTTATATTTAAACCTCTAATGTTAAGGTTACTAATTATTGATTGGGAGGGAAAGGTCCCAGTTGATAAAGAGGTAGAGGAGAAAATATGGAAGAACATTGATGATGCTAAAGGCTTCTATATCCTTGAAGGGTTAGGCTACACTGAGCCCTTAGATTTCAAAAAGAATTATGGTTTCAAAATGAATCCAAGGCTTGTTTAAGGTTGAGTAAGAGTTAAGTAGGGGGTGTGATGAGGCTACAAATCACTCTATTTTATAGCCTTATCCCTACCTAGTATATATCTTTTTCTATGTAAATCCCCATAACCATCCATGACTCATACAAATGAATGAATGAATTTATGATTTTGTGTGTGCATATATATATATATATATATATATATATATATATATATATATATATATATATATATATATATATATATATATATATATATTTGTGTGTGTGTGTGTATACACACACACACACATGTATATGTATATATATACATATATATGTGTGTGTGTGTGTATATATATACACACACACACATACATATATATATATATGTATATATATATATATATACATATACATATATATATATATATATATATATGTGTGTATATATATACACACACACACACACACACACATATGTATATATATATATGTGTGTGTGTATATATATATACATATGTGTGTGTGTGTGTATATATATATACACACATATACATATACATATATGTGTGTGTATAGACATATATATACATATATATGTATATATGGATATGTATATATGTATATGTATATATATATATACATGTATATGTATGTATGTGTGTGTGTGTATATATATATATATATATGTATATGTATATATATGTATATGTATGTATGTATGTATGTTATGTTATGTTATGTTATGAATTAATGATGATTTTTCTTTGATTAGATTATACTCATGTGACTTTATTTAACAAACATTTGAAGGGTAACATAAGGCATCAAGAATATTGTTTGGGTACAACACTTATAGGCTGCCTACAATAACTATAGGCTTCCACCTACAAGTTTTCCATAGCCACTGTTGGCTTCCACCTACATGGTTCTCACAATAACTATAGGCTTCCACCTATAGGTTTCCCATAGCCATTACATATTTCCTACATCAATTGTAGGCTTCCACCTATAGATTTTTTTTAGCCTCAGTACATTGCTTACAACTATAGGCTTTCACCTATAGGTTGCCTATAGCCACTACATAGAGTAGAATTATTATTGTGACTAGATCTTAAGGACACATCCAACTATCTTGAAAGATGAATGAATTATTGAAAAGGACCATAGTTGTACAAAATTCTCACATGTAAGGAAAATTGAATGTGATACCAAATATGAGAAATACAAGGATAATGGGAAGGAGACAAAAAAAGTAAAACAAAAAAACAATATACATTATCCTTAACCTAGTCAAGCCTAAAACAAGTAATTTTAGTTACTAACCACCTGAAGGTTGACTAGAATAGTTCCTAAGTATTTCTATTTTTATCTAGTTTAGTATTTTTGGTTAAAAGCTAATAAAATACCTTCTATATTTAATGGTGTAAGCTAGATCATATTAGGATTTGGATAGATGATAATAAAATAGTAGAATTATAGAAGTCACTACATTTTGAATATTGTAATATTTTGTAGCAGTCTTTAATTGCTACATATCTAAGTGATGAGAAGTTTAATTTTGTAAGAATCTTTTGTAAGTCTCCTAGAGAAGGATTAGAACTCAGTTTTGAATGAGGAAGGGCCCCTTCAGAAGGAGTTGTAGTGAAGATCATGATCCTCCTTAGTTGAGTGTGCTGTGTAAGTTAATTTTATTATTAGTTTGATTATATAAAGTATGATGCATGTGTGATTTATAAGTGTGAATTATTTTTGTATTTATGTTATAATAGTTTCATAGTATAACTATCTGGTGAATTCATTAAAATTTCATTGTACTACAACTAGTAAGCAAGATAATCTATGGATCAATAATACATATATAGTGCTAACATATTTGAAAAGCATATGTATCTTGGGTTGACAATTAATGTTAATGATACTCAAGAATCTAGTCTTAATTGGGTAATAAGTCTACACAACAAAAGTTCCAACCACTTTTGATGGATTAGCACTCTCAGGGATGATGACTCATGACCTTATCAACAAGGAATTTTTTTTGTAAAAGAATTAAATTTCCATTACCATTGTCTACTACCATGTCTATTCTTGGAACCATGTCATTATCTACTTGATCTACTGATAAGGATCATGTCTTGAAATTGACCAAAATGTACCACATATATATTAGGTGGCCATCTAAACTTGATTATAAAAAATATCACCATGATGATAGGTGAGACACATCTTTATAGTCTACATTTTTTCCTATATAGAACATATGTAACCAATAGGTGAAAACCAATCTTAGACCATTGGTTTTCACATAATCATAATATCTATGAAAACTACAAACTACTTTAATTTACTTCCCAATTGTTTATCTATCTTCACGTTTTGTATTAGACCAAAAATATCTATTTTACCTATATGGAGCTATGTTGGTGATTCTTGGTCTCTGAAATGTGGCCCTGGTTCACCTTCAAGCTCAGCTCTTTATTATTTGCTTTGCCTGGGTCCAAAATAACCTCTTTAACTTTCATTGAAAATACCCTGAGCTCATTTTTTATTATTGGCTATCAATTGCTAACTCAAAAATTTTATATTGTGCCCAACTATATTTGTGCTTACTGGTTCTATAGATATGATAAATTTTTCACTCTCACTCATTCCATTAATCTTCCTATTGAAAAATTCTTGAAAGCTATCAATCTTCTACCAATTAAATGTGCTTGTGCCACTTTTCATTCATGTATTTGATCTTGATATTCACTAACCTCTTTAACGTTTGCTCATCATTGGATCTAAATTATCAATCAAATGTTTACTATTGATCTACTGGGACCCACTATTTGAAAACTAATGACTACTTTATGATCTTAAAATTGACATCCTTGTTCCCATTAGATGATGTCCACATGATTGTCATTGAGGTTCATGTGACCCTAAAATTTAAGCTCAAAGTGATTTCCTTTTCTCTATATAATACTTGATGTATTCACAAAT
The DNA here is from genome assembly GCA_037957365.1 of Torreya grandis. Lineage (NCBI taxonomy): Eukaryota > Viridiplantae > Streptophyta > Pinopsida > Cupressales > Taxaceae > Torreya > Torreya grandis. The sequence goes on from JARHVA010007047.1 coordinate 361,455, forward strand.
ATTTCCCATTATTTGATCAAGTTTGAAGATTTGTATCTTGAATCACAAGAATCACGGAGGGGTCAAATTTGTTGGAGATGTTCTTGAGATTGAAAGGGATGAACCCATTTTATTTATTAGTCCTGAGAGACTTCAAAGTGAAGATATTAAATGTACAAGTTGGCTAGTCTAAGTTCTTCCACATTATGTCCTAGTCATGGTCTAGTTTATTTGGCTAAGTATGGGAAACTTAGCAAAATTTGACTGAAGAGCCAACTTTGAACATGCATAACTTCTATTGTGCTTTAGTGGATAATCTAAAACTTAACATGTATAAACTAGGTACCAAGCTAGACAAACCCATGTGATCACTTTTTCTTGAGACCACCACATGTGTGAGATATGGCCTCATAAATATTCTCACTTGGCTATATTTGAGCTTCTTCAAAAATGGCTGAGTATGGAAACTTAGTGTATTTTACCCAAAAGGCCAAATTTGGGTCTTCATATCTTTTGATGTGATTTAACTGATGACCAAAAACATGGCACATATGTTCCTAGGACTAAAGTGAATAAACTCATATGACCACTTCTCCCTAATTCCTCTACATGTGGTAATTATGATGTTAGCAAAGTGTCTACTCAAAATTTTTGCCACTCAACTCAAGATGTGTAGATGCACACAATGAAGAACCAAATGAATACTATGTGCTTCCATACTCATTCCAAGCACTCTTGACATTTTTAGGGTCTCTATAACTCTATACTTGTTCCTTATGATATTGGTTCACTTCGTCAATCAAGATCCTACTCTTTCCACTAGATTCTTAGACTAAGCACCTTTTTACTATGTAGACCTAAATTGGTCAATAGTTATTTTGGTCTAGAGCCTTGTTACAACTAAAAACCTTGATCAACATATTTATATTAAGGTGAAGTGGTATTTTTCCATGTGGTTTAATCTTATTAACTCACTAATGCTTTAAATGTTATAAGAACATTCCTAAGATGCCGAGTCATCGAGATTGTCACACATAAAAGTATCCTACTAACTCATTTCTATAAGAGTTTTCAAATTATATGGATGTTTATGGGGCTTTGGGTCACTGGGATCATGACATGTGGAAGTATTATACTAACTACTTACTTTGGCACTTTGTTGACATCATTTTACCCCAATAAATTTTAAAGAAAAGCTACATCTCAAAGTACTTTCAAATAATATTAGGGATATAGAATATTTATATCTAGCTCTAGGAAAAGTTGAATAAAATACTAAGGAATGAAATATTTTATTAATAGGCTTTGGACTACTAGGAGAGTGACGTGTGGAACTAGGCATAGTTTTGAATAATTGACTAAGTGTCGAGATGCTTTGAAAAGGGGATAAACTCATTAGGACCTATAAATGACTATCATGTGATGCCATGAGGCTTAGATCAAATCCTTAACATATTGATAACTTGGTAACCCATCAATATGTCACCTAAGGATAATCAATTTTAATATAGTTCACCCTAAAATTGTCACGAAGAAAAAGTCCTAAAATTGACTAAATATTTTTGTTGTTTGACTCCTGCAAGCTCCAAGAGTGGTATGTGTTCACCAAGAAGGCCAATAAGATTATAATAAGGTCATGAATGTCATCAAATTTCATAAATGGTAAAAATCACATGGTCTTAACCTCATACTTGTTTGATTTCCCCCTAAATTGACTAAGTATTAATAAACTTCTAGGTGATCCAAAGCTTTAAAGAAGCTTCACAACATTTTCCTTGAACACTTTTTCTAAAGACCTAAAGCCTTCTTTAAAAATACAAAAAGTGAAAAACTCAATCATTTTTGCCAAACTCTGACTAAACTTGGAATCCTAAAAGTAATCTTGAAGCCCCTATTTTAATTAGACACTAATCTTCCATGGTGACCATAAATGGTCAATAAGGATGAGGAACTATTGAGGAAATTTTAAATCCATATGTCTAATAGTATAGACCTAATATAATTGTACTCCAATACTATAAAGTGGTTGTCAAATCATAAATTTAAAAGTCACTCCAATGAAACATTTTGGGTGAAAAAACTAGATACTTGCATAGCTTGAATAAATGGGTATAAGTACTTTGAAACTAGATAAAGTAATATTATAATGGATTTTAAACATAGTGTTATGTTTGGCACCACAAACATATTGACATCCTCTAACATGAATTAAAATTATAAATAATGTTCCATTCTCAAATATGTATCAATAGTCAAACATTACACTTCATTATTGATAATAAAAGTTTTAAAACCCTCATTTCTCATATATTAGTTTTAATATTTACCTTGCCATTAATGCCTCATATAAAACCATAATTCATTAAATAGTGTAGTGTACTATGTATGTAGTATTATATTAATAATAAAAACTATAAGGGCATACAAACTATTAACAAATAAAATGTCAGATGAATGCCATATAGGGATACAATGTCAATATTACATACATTTCCATATGGGCATACAAAAAATTACATCATCTAACAACATAGTATGTAATGTTGATTGAATGTCATATATTCATACAATGAATAAAATGCATACATTGACATAAAGGAATTAAAAAATTACGTCATCTTAGATATCCTAATCATCAAATATCCTTCATCTCCTTCCCTTCATTGAATAATACTCTCCCTAGGATGTCTTATTTATCAATGGAGATCCTTCGAATGCCTTAGATTGCTCCAAGTTATGGTTGTGGATCCTATGCTAAAATCTCACTTGTAATTAAACCTATTAAAATAAAAATATTATAATAAAATTAACATACTATATGTGAAACCAAGTTAGGAAATTAATATTAAACTAGAATAAAAAATCATTCAAACATGCAGTTACTTCAAGCTCATGATCTTTCTCAATCTTCTTTTGATGCTAAATTAGGCCAGTGATAGGTCTATATTCATGAAAAGACATGTTAAATAATTAATAAACATGATGATGTTCCATAGTAATCCTTTGAATTGGACTATTAGATGTCATCTAAAAACCCTGCATATACAATACATTCACATAAGTTATATTTCCCAAAGTATGTAGTAAAATTATTAAAATAAATCTATTTTTACAATTCAAAATTACATTTTAATATATGCCTCTATGAGTGCCAGTGTGGATGAAATAATAACAAAAATTCCTATGTCTCTCCTAGCTCATAGTTATGGAGGAGGGTCTACTCTAGTCATCAACTGAACAAATAACATTGATTAATTTTCTATAAGCTATTGAAGATATATAGCAAAATTTTCTCCTTTTTTAAATAAAGAGTGTAATTAATAACAATGTACTTGAATTTTGAGATACTAGATAGATAACTTTAACCTAAGTATGGGATAAATATACATAGATAAAATGTACATAGAGTATAATATTAACTCAAAATTTTACCTTTATATATATAAATGTTATCATTCTTACATAGACAGATCTAGTAGTGGATAGCCCACTAACTAGATATGTAAATGTAAGCATAGGCTGATTAAGATCAGATAATACATCTATGGACCATGGAAATGAAGGAAATATCTCCTCTTAAAACATAAAAAATTACATATATATTATTCAATTGATGTGTAAATTAATTGTTAGCTTTTAAATTACCAATATAACTTAAATTTAACATGAAATTTATGTAGAAGATACATGTCTGCATGCAGAGGTTGATGTGTACACAACAAACATGTGTTCCAAAAAATAATTACGTAAGATTATATCATCCAAGCCCTCTGAAGCAACATTATCTTCATCCAAATGTCTAGTGCATATAGCACCACAATATCTATAGGGTTGGGATCAGGTATGCATGTTAGGTGGAGTATCTCTATCATTAGTCTCTAAAAGCCTAATTGTATGCTGAATGAGTGTATCAATAATCACACTAAGTGCATGTAGATTGTAGATATATATGACTTCATTAATTTTATTTTGATTAGGTAAAGGATGTATACCTATTTGATCCTTCGTAGAGCCTTTCCTTCAACCCTAAAACTTACCATAGTCAAAATAGGTTAGAATCTCATTGACGACAAATTCAATGTAGAGTTTCCTCAAAAAATACAATGGGACATCATGGTTTTTACATGGTATATAATCAAACACCATCTTCCATCAATTTGATAAAATGGTTTTGATCAAATTATGTTGGCATCGATGAATTAGGAATGTTTAATAGTTAGTAGAAAAGGTGCATTGGTGTTAGGATTGATGCATAAGGCACACATCTTATCTTTTGTTATTTCTTTATTCTTTGCCTCATGTTCATATAATTTTTCAATAGAGTAACCCCTATACATATCCCTATATGATGCCCATATTTCAATTTGACTTGTTACCAAGTGAACTTGACCTAATATCTATTATAGACAATTATCTAGGTAGGTATGGTAGGTGTTAGTGAAAGTGGGGTCCCTCATTCTCTTAATTATTTCTCAATTTCAATTTTTTTCCCTCTATGTGTGAAACTAGATCCTCTTGACTATCTAGGGGACTTGTGGAACTGAAGGAGGGATAGGAGGGTTAGGCAGAGGGTTAAGAGGATGGTTAGGTAGAGGGTTAGGAGGAAGATTATCATGTTAGCCTCTAACACTAGAGTGGGATGTTTAAAACATAAAACTTACCAATTAAATAATGAAAATAATTTTTTTTCCAAAATCAAAGGTTATTGGGTTTATTTTTTTTATCATTTACCTCCTTTCCATGGTGTGATTATTAGTTTGGTGAGATTTTGAGCTTTCCAAAAAAGATCTGTCAATGTTTTGATATTTTCATAGGTAAAATTTGACCACATGAGGGTAGAGATATGGATAACAAAATGAAAAATAGATGGATTCATGTCTTGGGGATTGATTTTATGTTTTTTTATTGAAGGAAAAACATGTATGCATTTTTAATACTAGGAACATGTATGCATTCTTATCAATAGAAACACATACATGTTATAATTTTATGCATTATATCTTACCAACCTAATCATAAATTTTAAAAAATTCATATATGTTATGGATATAATTTTACACATTATAATAAATTTCCATAAAATTATCCCCCAACTATGTGCACATACCCTTTTTATAGATGTAGAAGATATGGGGTCTCTCCAAACCTAAATAAAAACATCTTCAGGGTTACTAAGGGAAAGCTATTGGGTCATATCATTACCAAGGATTGGATCTCCATTAATCCATAATAGGTCTAGACTATCTCCAAGTTGGCTCCACCAAACAAAAAGAAACAACTGAAGTCTTTCTTTGGCAAGGTTAACTTTATAAGGAAACTTATTTCTAGTTCAACAAATATTGTCAAGCCATTAAACATTGTTCTAAAATAAGATCCCAAGATTGAATGGACAAATGAGGCCAAGAAATATATTTAGAACATCAATATTACAATTTCCCATGCTCCAGTTCTGATTAGTCTTAATTTCAATAAATATTTTTATTTTTATTCATTCACATTAGAACATATTATTTATATAGTACCTACACAAAATTTGGAAGACAATGAATATCATATTGCCTTCAAGAGCACTAATTTGAAGGATAAAGAGTTGAAATACTCTATGATTGATAGACAATTTGTATTACTTAATCAAAGCTATCAATAAATTTAGACATTATATCCTAAGGAAAAAGGCATTCACCATCGTCCCATATCCAAATGTCAAGCTCACTCTTGGCTATAACTAGTTGGGTGAAAGGAGAGGAAAGTGGATGGCCAAACATCAAGAGTATGACCTAAAGATTAGACCAGCTATAATGGTGAGAGGCCGAGGAATAATTCAACTAATGGTTGAGACTGATCCATGAATCAACACTGAATAAATAAATGAAACTTAGGTAGTTGGGGTAAAATTGTACTAATGAATCATCTATTACCTACGCACATGTAAATGTCCCCATAATTGAAGAGAGAATAAAGATAAGAAATTAGGATCAAATCAACTCATTATGATAAAAAGGGGATTTATATACAAAAATTAATTATGAATGCATCTATCTAAGATGTGTTTCAAAAGAAGAGGATGAGGATATCCTATATAACTTACATCAAAAGATTGGTACTTGACACCCCTTTTGCATTACTATTTCCCATAAGATTCTAAGGATGGGATATTAATGGCCCACAATCTTCAAGGATGCACATAATCACGTTAGGACATTCAATGAGTGTGAGGAATTTGGAAAGAGAGAAAATAATTTTTCCATGCCTCTATAGCTAGTCATTGAAGGATGCCCCTTTGATCAATGGTGGCTTGATTTTATTGGGGTGATAAACCCAAATTACTTTATAGGACATGTGCATATCCTCACAGCTATGGATTAATACACCAAATGGATATAAGTTATAGAAATAAATAATTATAAGGCAATTGATGTCATCAAATTTATAGAATAAAATAAATTGATTAGGTTTGGCACTCCCATTTATTTTATTTGTGACAATGGTCCAGATTTTTTATCTTTTGAAATTACACAATGGGCCTATGAAAATCAAATCATAATTAAATTCTCTTTGAAACACTATCCCCAAGTAAATGTAGTAGTTGAGTATACTAACACAAATATGACTGATGTCATTAAGAAGTCAACACAAGATAAACCAAGATAATGGCATCTCTTAATGAAATATGCACTATGGATAGATAGAGCTAGACAAAGGCAAGCTCTTAAGGATTCACCTTTCCTACTAGTGTATGGATAATGACCATTATTCCCCATTAATTTGAATATACCAATGTACCATTTAATTCAAGACTATATGGTGGAAGAGGAAAGAGTTCAATGTTGACTACTTGAGATAGTCTAGTTACAAGACGCAAGAACTAAATCATTGCACATCTTCAACAAACATCAAAATATTATCAAATAGTGGTTTGACAAAAGATCCAAAATGAAGGGCTTAAGGATCTCAGACCTAGTGATTTTATGGGATTAATAACATTAAAATAAGGGATAACATGATAAGTTCAATCTTTTATATATTGGACCTTATCAAATATCATAAAACTTAGGTAACAATGCCTTCCAGCCGAAAGACCTTCAAGGTCATATCCTCACTTTTCCATTCAATGGATAGTTTTAAAATCACTATTTCATGGATGCTCAAATTAGAGATACATCAAATTAAAATGTAAATAAAGACTTAGAATAGAGGTAGATTATATATATTACTTTTTAGACTAATTCTTCTATTTTCTATATTAGATTTCTTGCTTTCTATATTAGATTTCTTGCTTTTTAATTTTCCTTTTAGTAGATTAGTTGTTATTATTTTTAGGTTAGTTAAATAAAATTGTAGAGTAGATCAACCAATTTCATATATAAATATATAAAGATATGACAAAACAAAGGAAATGCTATATAAGGAAACATAATTAATTCATTCTAACATTACAAGATTGTTTGGGATTGAGGTATGTATTGTGACTCAATTAAGTTACGCTCGGATTAAATACATTTTTTGGACTTCTAAGATTTACTCTGATACAATCAAGCAACTTTTAGAAATATTTTTCATCTCCAAACGCTTAATACACTACTACATGCTAAAACTTAGATGAGAAATAATAAATATAGAACTAGAGACACACTGACAAGGATACATTAACCCAAATAATTTTTTCTTCTTATACATACACCCAGTCAATGGTGGTCTCTAACTTTCCTCTACATGTTGTTAATATATATATACATACATATATATATATATATATACACACACACATATATATATACATACATATATATACATATATACATATATATATATATATATACATATATACATGTGTGTGTATGTATATATATGTATGTATATGTATATATATATGTATATATATATATATGTGTGTGTATATATATGTGTGTATATATATGTATATATATATATATATACATATATATATATACATATATATACATATATATATATATACACATATATATACATATATATATACATATATATATATACATATATATATATATATACATATATATATATACATCTATATATATATACATAGATATATATATATGTGTGTGTGTGTGTGTGTGTGTATATACATATATACATATATATATATACATACATATATACATATATACATATATATATATATATGTATATATATATATATATATATATAATGATAGATGATAGATTATTCAAGGAATCTCTACTGGGGCTATGGATGCTTGGTTGATAGTCAAACAAGGCTTTGAGTGTGATCATAGGTATCTCTATCAGGGCTATAGACATCTCATTGGTAGCAGGGTAATACCTAGGATTCCTTTATTGTTTGATTATGACATTATAAGGTCAACATTAAACCTATAATGTTTATCTAGGACTTGGTCAAAAATCTTATGCCAAGAAATAATTTAATCTCACAAGAATCACACACTCGGTCCTAATGAATGAAAGGTTTAGTATTTTTCATGAAAAAGTAAGAATCTATTAAAGTAGGGGGTTTTTTTCCCATATTTATTTATTATGCTATTTTTTACCTCCCTTAATGCTTTCCTAATTTTTTGGATAGGCTTCCTTATGTTTACTTGGAGTTACATTTTGACTAGATGAATAGAAAGTAACTCCCTTGGTCGACTATTTTAGGTATGGGAGTTACTCTTCTATTATTGGCTCTCTAACAACCTTTATTGGGGGATTTACTCATGCACTCATATTTATACCTCTCTTGGGGAGATATTATGTAATGGAAGATTGGTTTTGACTCTTATCTTTTTTATACAATATTCTAGTGTATGTGATTTCATTTGCTTACAACTATTGTGTTGTGTACATGCTTGACTAGTACCTATCACAAACCTATACATTTTATTGATCTAAAGATATTATAATCCACTCCAATATGGTATCAAAGCCACTTTGGTATTCAATTGTATATTTTATTTTTAATTGATCATAGTTTCATTTGATATCATGAGATTTATTATTTACAAAAAAATCTAATTTTCACGATCTATTTGTGAGAGTTTTCATCTTTGCTAGTCACTTTTTATAATAATTGGTTCATTGGCAGACATTACCATAGTTTTTGTGGTTTATTTATGATTGTATGTTATGTTTTTCTTGGCTAATTTTTATATATAAACAATTTTAATGCCTCCATATAGCCTCAAGTTTGGTCTCTTATATTCGGTATTAGTGTGTGCTCGACCTGAGCTAGTTTTGTGTGTTCAACCCTAATTTTGAATCTATTATAAATGGCCATTGGCTATAGGTTTGAAATTTTATTCAAAAATAAGATAAGTATATTCAAGCTTGTCCTAATGTTTTTAGCATATTAAATTATTTTTTTAATAACTTGATTTAAAATAAGGTCAAATATGTTACTTTTATTTTAATGTATGAGTAATGTAGAAGAGGATTGGTTAGGTTTAGCATTGTTAATGGAGAATTATTATTATTTTTTTATAAAAACATATATTATGGGAAATATTTAAAAATAAAGTGTTATTCATTTTTTCACTTAATCACATTGTACTTGATTCCTTGGATGCATTATTAGCTGAGTCCAACATCATATTTTGATTACAAAATCTCATCTTTTGACTCATTACATTAATTTCTCAAGATGAACTATCATTTGAGTATTGCATCTTTTGAGTGTGCATTTGAAAAATTTAGAGGATTCACCATTTCATATTTTAGGGGGGTATATTGTGTTATTTTAGGTTAATATTTGCATTCTATTTGCACTTTCATTTCTACAACAACTTCAACTTGTATTACTATAATAACTCATTTATGCACTAATGGATTCAATTTAAATCAACCAACTAACTCCCTTTAAATCTCAAAAATGTAAAATCAATATGATAATCATTCTACGTAAGTTTTTATATAAGATAACCATGGGTGATGAAACTAAACCTAGCACAGATGCATAGATATTTAAGTGGTATAACTAAAGTGATGAAGCCTATGGGATATTATGTATTTTTTAAGTGACTAATATATTATTTTACTTATATCCTTCCAAATCACCTCATGATGTTTGACCATTCTAGGTAAAGTATTTGGGAAGCAAGATGTGATGCGAGGTCATGAGCTTGAGAATGAACTCATTAGCCTAAGTCCTTGCAACTTTGACACCCTTCATGATTTATTCACTACATTAAAGTCTTTGAGATTATAGTTGAAATAATGTGAGATAAATAAAAAATATGATCAAATTGTTCTTTCTATACTCTTTGAACTAGGTCTTGACTATTCAATCTTTGTCTCTAATTCCCACGCCACTAAAAGTGCTTTGGGAACTACATAAAAATGCCCTCTTTATATGATTTCATTATTGAATCCTATTTTTAATGGAATAATGTGTCCATATGGATCAATTTGAGTGCACTCCTATTTTTACATCTCTCTTGGTGATTTTTGGTGCTATGGAAGATTCTTTTTAACTCTTATCTTGTTTATGCAATGTTCTCATGTATGTGATTTCATTTTCTTTCATCTATTGTGTTGTATACATGCTTAAATGGTGCATATCACAAACATGTGCATTTTTTTGACCTAGATATCTTCGCATCCACTCTAATAGAGTTTATTTTAAGGTTTAGTATATTTATATTAGTCCATGAAGTGTTTTAATTTTATATCATAAATTGCTGAAATTCTAGGTTCTCAAAATACTCAAGAGTATTTTCCCCTATGAGTAACAATTATTTATGCCCTAACACACACACACACACACCCTCCAATTTAAAATCACTAAAATAAGAACCCAATATTTATTCAACATGCTCATAAGGTATTATGGAAGACTATGATAAAGAAGTCTGAGGAAGCTTAAATGCAAACAATGTTATCTAACCCTTAAGAAACTTGTTTGATTATTTCAAATTTTATTTATTTCACTACACATAATCCACATGTTTTTTTTTTATTTTTAGGGTATTCTCAAGACTAAAAGGATCAAATTTATGTCTAATCTGCATTACATGATTTACTATTCCCCCTTGAATTATTTTAAATGCTTACATACATGGTTTTACTTATGATTTTATAGTGCTAATGGACATGATATTTTGTTTTTTAAATATGGGTAAAAAAGGGATTTTTGACTAGGGACATAACCCTATACAACATAATGTAGACATGGCTCCCAAAGATGAATACAACATAAATTTGAATACAAATCAAAATAAAATAGAAGGGTTTTTGGGATCAAAGACCCAATGCCATACATGTCACTATAATAGAAGGCTTGAAACCCACATAAATAGCTATTAATAACAACAATATGAAACTAAGACTCTTTTAATAGATTATTATTTCTCTATCTAAGAGTCATCTTTATAGGATTAGGTTTACCTAGAATTTTCTTTTTATTATCAATAACTTTCCACTCCCCTTCTTCCTTGGGGTAGCTAGGATTGGGGATTTCCAATACAAATATTGAATTCAATTCTTTTAATGGTGTCTAAACCAAAGGATTGCCTTTTGTATCTTGATCCACTCTATCTAGTATTTTCATCAAAAAAATATTGTTATTAACTAATGAAGTTCTAGTTTCCTCAACTAAGGATGTGATACTTACTATCAAATGTACCTTGTGAGCCAACTCTTTATGTTCCTTAACCTCTAACTCATAGTCAAATTCAATGCTTTTATTATCATTACTGATAAAGGAATGTTCAGGAAGGGCATTCTTCCACTAGGATGCCCTTTTATGCTTGAAAATGTTGTAACAAAAGCCTAGATGACTTGCTAATAAACAAATTTTACATCTAAAATACATGGTTTCATATTAAAATGATTACATCCATACTCTACCCTAAAAATTTAGCTCAATAAATTTAGGAAGTTCATTAATGACATCCATATTAACTAAAACACTAGTAACTATAGTATGGTATGCTGATTTAGGATCTAAAAATAAGAATCATTTAACAATTTTCCTATGAATTTAAAGTAAAATTTAGTCCAAAACTATAATGGGAGGTAATTCAATCTTAACTAAAATGGTATAATATTAAAATCCTTAGTGTGTGGATCAAAGGATAGGAACCATGGTTTGAAAGTAAGTCCCCCAAGACTAGATGGGATTCTGAAACACAATGTTCTTGTCTTCAACCAATTTAAATGAAATCACAAAGAAGCCTCTAATGTATGGAAAATTTTTCAAATTACATTTCATTAACATTTTCCAATGCTCCTAGATCCAGTCATTGAGATTTGAGAGATAAGGTCATAGACTTGAAAATATGCATATCATTCCTAAGTTGGATAGGTGATCCTCCCTCTCTAAAATGATCTACAATTATTCTCCCTCAAAATAAATTTTCAGATTGACTTTAGTTATGGCAATGGGTCTAACTCTCTAAATTCTATTCTCAGAGATGATGTTAGGAAAGGATCACCTAAATTGCCTCCCCTATATCTACCCTTGCATTCAACCTAGAATGCTTTTTGGGGTTTAGACCATTATTGGTGTGGAACCCAAACACCTCTTTACTAATTTTATTTAATGAAGGGCCATTCTAGTTCCCTATTATCTCATTCTAGATTGACACCTCCCCTGCTATGACTAAAATAACAAATGACTCAAGGTCTAATAGGTTGAGATGATACTCACCTCTAACATTATTATTTTGGTTACAACTTTGCTCTTTAGACATACCTTATGAAAATTATACCACCTCCTTACTTGAAACCCTAGTGGATAACATTTTTGATCCTTTGTGATGAAACCCTAAAGTTAATGCCACTTATGAGATGTTTCATGGAGCATATTTCATAATATTAGCCCAATATTATTGTAGGTTTGAAACGATAGAAGGATTTGATGTGTTTTGTTTAGAAGGTGGTTATCCTTTTAGGTTTTAAATATAATTCTCCATAATTAGGCATTTGATATACATTCCTAGAGCCCATCCTTGACATATAATAACATTCTTATAACTTGAGCATTAATCTAAAAGTACTAAGTCATCCCACTAACCTAGAGGTGATATCATTATAGACATATGTATGAAAGATCCTAATAAATTATATTGATGAGATATTTCCACTCTTCATCATCATGTTAGCCTGGTGACATAGAGGCACATCACAATGTACAAAGTTCAAATTCTTAGCAAAGTAGTGGGATCTTTCCACTTGTTATCTTCCCACTAGCCTAGTGACCTGAAGTCTTATACACAATATATGAAACTCAACTTCTTAGTAGAGCAATGATATATTTCCACTTATCATCATCATGCTAGCCTAGTAGACCTAAGGCTCATGCAAGGCATACAAAGATCAACATCTTAATGGAGAAGGGATATATTTCCACTTTTCATCATCCTAATAGCCCAGTGACTTGGAGCCCCATGAGTAGCATATGAAGCTCAAAATCTTATTGGGGTAGTGAGATCTTACAACTTATCATCATCTTGCTAGCCTGATGACCTTAAGGCCCATACACAACATATGAACCTCAAATTCTCAATGAAGCAAAAAGATATTTCCACTTTTCATCATCTCACTATCCTAAAAGCTCAGTGATAACATCAACTAAAGTACTTATATGAAATATACTAGATAAGTGGAGTAACATAAGTTGTTTTCATCTCACCAGCCCATGGCCTAAAGGAGCAAAGTATAAATATATTATATCTCAATCACCTAAAGAATTATGATAGACATACATGTTTTTAGTAGACACATAATTAAATAATAAAAAAACTAAGATCAAGATGAAAATATTGAGAAAGAGGCATCTATCATATTACAATGACTAACCATCTGAGAACTCCTAAAAATAGCCACATGGCATTTGAATGCTACAAAATTTTGTTTTATAAAATTCAAATGAAATACCAAAGAGTTAAATTCATTTCTACACCTTAATTTTCACAAACTAAAAAATTAATGCATTTAATTCTCATATATAACATAGCCAAAGTAATATATTTTCAATTTCCACTTTCAGTCTAGTTACATTGCTTCCAAGCTATCCAAAGCATTACATGCTCAAAGCCTAAGTGCATAATGTGAATCCTAACTCCATTAAGACAAATAATTTGTGATATTAACAAAAAAGGATTTTAAAATTACCACAAATTTATTCTTAATCTTTCATATTAATTACCTCTATGTACTCTATTACAGGTTTAAAGGAATTCATAGACACAACATTTGATTCAGTAGCTTTGAATCATGAATTAAAAAATATTTACACATTTGGGACAAACTCAAATCAAAAAATACTTAAAGAGTAGAGGATAAACTCTCTTCTTCATGTAGATATATATTGATAACTTGCTATTAATTAAGGAAGTTGGTCTCTTTAATATAGTGGCAAAATTGGAGGTATTGCCTTGGATCAAGTTATTGTGTAATCTATTATTTAATGACAAGGTTACTAAAAATATTTTGTATTTTATATTAATAAAAACACCATTAACATACATTAGTGGGAATTAATTTCCAAAATATTAAAATATTCCAATGGTAATCATGACATACAGATAAGAAATGGTGAATGTGTGGCTTCAGATCAATAATGTCATTAGCAAGTTATAGGAATTAGAGGGCAACTCAAGTAGATTTAGTATACAAAGCCATTGTTCCCATCATTACTAATCACCATGGCCTTTCTAAATAGGATATTTGGTCTCCCAACCATTGCTTAAATAAATGAGGTATGGGTCCCATTTCTAGATATAATTCTAACTTCTAAAAAAATTATAGCCCTAGTAGAAACAATTAGTTTCAATCTGATTTCCAAGATCACTAATCTGATGAGTCCTCCAGATGGGAATTTGTATATGATTCCTTATGTGGTAGATGCAATAAATATAATTGTACATGCTTCTCATGATCATCCATAGAAACCATTCACTAAGTAGCATTAGAACAAGGTGTGTGATGAGTACAAAATTATTCATATTGATAGGTTCAAGAATAATATAAAGGTAACTAAGACCTTTTATGCCATACTGTATCAAGCCATCTATGGTAAAAATATTCCCATGCTTTTGGATCATAAGAATAAGACTATCATAAAGATAGGTGACTATTGGCTATATTTAATGCATGTTATGATTAGAATTGAGGGTACAAAGGCATACTTTTTAATCATACCAAGGATTATTCTAGATAAGATGGTTGAGCAAGAAATTGTTTCCCAAGTCGTTGATGGTGTTGATGTTGATTTGAACAAGTTAAAGAAAGGAATGATCCATCCAACCCCCTAACATTAGTTGAATGGGGTATGAAAGGTGGGATCACTATCACTTGTCAAGAAAATTAGGACTAATTATGGGTTCAATCAAGTACCTTTTAGGCATTAATATCCTAGAGGGAATTTCATAAGATGCCTTAAGAAATATGAGAAAATTGTGAGAATTAATTATGGACATCAATCATATGAGCATGATAGTATATTCATTAATGTCGAATATGACTCTAAGGTGCTCCTTAAGATGTGAAAATTTGATATGTCTATGATAACAACACAAAATATCCAATATGATACCACCATCTATAAACATCCACTTCTTAACACCATTTGTGTTGAAATTATCAATCTTACTTGAATTGAACTCAAATGCACATTTTAGGTCAAAATCACTAAAACACCCTAAATGGTTCAATCTTGTTATTTAAAAGTGACAATTTAGGTGAAAGTATCCCTAAATGGAGTAATAATTTTGTGTGATACCTAACTTTGATCAATTCATTTCAAGTCAAAATGATGATTTTGCCTTTTTATGCTCTAGATCACTATTTTCTTCTAATTTTTTAGTATAGTGTTGGAAACATCCTAAATGGGAATATAGTTCCAATGCATCTAACATCACCTTCCAAGTTTTCCCAAGTCAAATTATAACCTAGTAATATCAATTTTTGACCATTTTGATTAATTAAGGGCCAATTTCCAAAGAATTGCACAAATATTGATTACTCATGTTTAAAGCTAATTAATGTGAATCAAGAGCCTAATTAAGAACTTCATAGAACTTTTTAAATATTTATTTTTGGAAATTGATATTGAATGATTGTATCATCAAATGACATCATTTCTTGGAAGACATCCCTAGGCCATCAATGCATAAAATATTAGGATTAATCCATTTGATGCCTCATTAAGACCTTTCATGCCTCTTTAATGAATATCTATCCCAAATATTTATGAGGAAATTTATTAAATTTGGGCTCCAAAATTGAATGGATCCTTAGATACGCATCTTTATCTTGAGATGGACAGTCACAATTCATTCCGATCAATCTCAAAAATCTATAACTAGAAGGGCATAAAAGATCATTTTAAAGCTCAAATCATGTAATGTTATAATTATTAAATATATCCACAACTCATTTGTGTTTTTTTTATTACATTATTAATATTTGGATTAGCTTCATTGATAGGCATATTATATAGTTTTAATATCTTTAGGCTAGGTTTTGTGGAGTGTTCTTGAGACATTAGAGGAGTTTGCCACCATTGTTAATGAAGACAAGGATGCTTGATCAAGGGGAGAACATGTTTTTGAGTTGATTTTGAGCAATGGAATCGATTAGGGAAGATAACTAGTATTTATTTTTTTCATTTGTATCTTATTGTTATTAGCAAATCCCACATGCATTGATTGGCTTGATTTAATTAGCTCTGTATGCATTTTTTTAATTTCTTGGACTCATGCTTGACTAATCATTTCTTTTATTCCAATCTACATTTTGGCATGCCAAATGGGACCATACCCCATGAATTCAATCAACAAGCACCTACAAACAACCTACTAACCATTTTATTGTAGGATCTTAGAGTGTGGAAGAAAAGAAGCTAAAAATTTGAGAAAAAATCCTATTTTGTATAAGTCACAATTTTGCTACTATAAGTCATGGTTTTGTCCTCTAGCTCATAATCCTATAACTCAAATAGTTAAGGTATTGTAAACATGAATCATGGGATTGTAACCTCAATGTAACCCAACCTGACCTGACCTAACCTGAATCAACCTGAATAGTAAGATTGTAACCCCAAATAGTGGGATTATGACCCAACCTGACCTACCCTAACCTGATCTGACCTGACTTGACCCAACCTAACCCAACCTAACCCAACTTGACTTGACTTGACCCAACCTAAATGGAAATATTTTAACCCTGAATAGTAGGATTGTGACCCCAATTTGACCCAAATAGCAATATTATAACCCCAACCCAACCCAAACTGACCTAACCTAACTTGACTTGACCTAACCTAACTTGACCAAACCTAAATAGTAGGATTATAACCCTGAATAGTAAGATTGTGACCCTAACCCAACCTAAATAATAAGATTGTAATCCCAAATAGTGGGATTATGACTTAGACCCAAATTGACCCAACCCAACCTAAATAGTGGGATTGTAACCCTGAATAGTATGATTATGACCCCAACTTGGCTTGACTTGGCCTGACCCAACCTAAATAGTAGGATTGTAACCCAGAATAGTGGGATTATTAGCCTAAGTAGTGATATGTTGATTTATGATAAACTAACCTAAGTAGTCATATTACATGTTTGAATCAAATTTTTATAGAGTTGGAAAGATTGTAATGTGGAGTAGCGAGATTGCACTGTGTAAAACCTTGCAAAGTTGTTTATCTCATTTGGAAAAATGCTTTAAGGCTAAACAAAATTATTACTTTTTCCTTGTAGGGCCAAATTGAAAAGTGATCTAAATAACCTTAGTCTAGTCTTTTTAAATCTCATTTTTAGTGCTTAAAAAGGATTATAAACATTTTTTTGGGTGCTTAAATAAACACTTAGATGTTTAATTAAATGTTTTATAATTATTATTTACAAGTTTTTAAAAATTAAGGCCAAGGGGCCAAAGAATATCACCAAAATTTTCAATTTATGTGCTTTTAAATTGAACACATTTCAAATTTTGTCTTCCATAGATCATTGCTTTATTAGAATTGATTGGAAAAAAGAAAGCTATCTATGTATGCTCTCCCCCTATCCCCTATAAAGAACTTGTTTAATCAAAAGCACCAACTTTATTGTAAAGTGCCTTAGTTAAAGGCATAAAAGAGAATTTTTTAAGGCTCTCCCCAAGACCTACATGGCTTGGGTGATCTAGAAATAACCTTTAAATCTCTTTTACTTGTCATTTATTTTTGCATATTGTCTTGTGAGGGGGATCTCATTACATCCCATAAGTTCTATAGGTAAGCTTTGACCTGGGACTTCATCTCCTACCATTGTCTTCAACCCCTTTCCACAGTGGGGTATATAAATTTAGATCACCTACTAGGATGGTGTTTTGAGTGGTTAAACCATCTCCTATCACTAGGTAAACCCCATGGGGCATATGATCATGTTGGGCATCATACTACACTAACCAAGTGATAGATGTAGTGGTTGTAAAAATAACAAGACATTTTTACAATAAAATATATGACATGGAATTAATTGAAATGTTTATTCTCTTTCATTTTGATGTAAAATTCTTGTGCATGGGATCCATATAAAAATGTTTGAAAACTTGCTAGTTTAGTTAACCCCACTTTACCACACCTTGTCAATTTAGGGATTAAGATGACTAATTAGTTGATTTATATTTATCTTAGATTGATTGGTCTTATTTTGTTTCAAAATTTATTGTTAACATAGACACCATAAACCAAAACACATTGTCCCCAAATTTCTTGAACAAGGAGGCGTTATGTTGTCGAAGTAAAAATAAGTATTTTCCTTATTCAAATTTATCATCACAAACATTGTGTCATCATTGGAATAATTAGTGTAGTTATGCTACCCATTTGAGTCTAAATAATTTTCCAAATTAAACCTAAAGTCCTTCATTGATAACTCACATTCAAAATTAAACCTTTCTTAGTTCTAAGGGTTGATGTGTTAAGTTGGGTTCACCATTTGAATATTAAACTTGTTTTAACTTGGGTTCAATTTTCTATTTTTTGAATTGAGAATTATTTATAGAATCATCATCACCTTATCATCTTGATGGAATTAAATCATCTTGTGCCTTGCTAGCACTTTAATTCCTAGAACATATTTTATATTATCCCCACTATCACCATGTGGCGGTGTTGTGTTGCACATTTGGTTTTAGTTTTATACCTAGGAATTCTTTCATTTCTTCACATTATAAGTTTCTTAGTTTGAATTGTCTTCTTTATAAAATGAAGAGCTTTATTCTAGTTTTCTAGTGTTAATTCATTTAATTTGAACTATATTTTACGGTATTCATGTATCACAAAGGTATACATTTTAGTGTGCAAGTCACACTCAATATTTTTGAGTTATCATACCCTCTTCTAATTTATCTGATTTTGACTTTACCAAAAGTTGAGTAAATTCATGAACCAAATCTTATAATTGTGTGTGGTTTTAAGCCACCCTCCTTTTTATAGTCTATTTGGTATCTTGGTCAATTTTTGAAAGATATTATCAAACCCATACCTTATTCCTAATGTTTGTAAAAAATTGATCTATATCTAGTCAAACGTAGAGAATTTTTTTTTTTTTATTAAGCATGAAATATACTGAAAGGGGGGGTGAATCAGTATATTATATATCTTTTACTTAATTTGATTTCTTTTCCTTAACCACTTAATCACACATTCAAGATATGCAATAAAACTAAAACAATAATAGGCACCATATGTGTGTGTGTGTGTGTGTGTGTGTGTGTGTGAGAGAGAGAGAGAGAGAGAGAGAGAGAGAGAGAGAGAGAGAGAGAGAGAGAGAGAGAGAGAGAGAGAGAGAGAGAGAGAGAGAGAGAGAGAGAGAGAGAGAGAGAGAGAGAGAGAGAGAGAGAGAGAGAGAGAGAGAGAGAGAGAGAGAAATTTTACATGGAAACTCAAAGTGGGAAAAACCATAGAGAAAAATATCAAGTATATGAATGAGCACGAACTCAAATTGCAAATTTTGAAAGCACCAACTTGTAGGAGCACCAACACAACAAGTATTTTTGATCACAAACTCATAAGAACACCAACCCCTTGTAAACATTTGTGTGCACCAACCTATAGGATCACCAAACCCTCTTGTGTATAAAAAAACTATTTCTTAATGTTGCTTAATTAACAAATGATAGAACTCTATAATATCTCCTATTTTTCTCTCTTAAAAAATAAATAAAAATAATGCACTCTTTTGCATATTTAAAATGGCTTCACAAGCCTTTATTTATAGCTTTCTAAATGACCTTTGGCATTCACCCATTGTGACCTTGCAATCCTCATGGAAAATGGTGCCAAACTTGCATGACCCTTCGTATCCTTGCATTTGAAAAGTCATATGGTGACCCTTCATAAAAAAATTCATCGTTTCCTATTTTGTATTTATCTTGGTGACTTTTTGTATTCATCAAAGTGTCCCTTCATGGGAAAACGTGCCATACCCTCTTTTGTCTTCACATGGTGACTCTTGGAATTCTTCAAGATGACTCTTCATGAGAAAATGCATCCCATTACTCTTTTGTATTTACCCCATGACTCTTTGACTTCTCCATTGGTCCTCTTTTGACTTATATGAATCCAAAAATATATTTGTTAATCTTAAATCAATATTAACACACATTATCCAAGTTATGAACATTAAAAACACTATTAAATGCAACAAGGCCTTTATCACTAATGCTAGACCTTTGACATCAATGACAATATTTCCAAAAATCTCCCCTTTTATCATTGATGGTAATCTCAAAATGAAATTGCCACATCCTAAAACATGCATATACTACCATCTAAAAAACACAGAGTAACTCCCCCTTGCTATAGCAACATATACCTATTCCCTATACCTATTTCTACATCTATACTTGTACTTTTTTTTTGTTCTTCTCCCCCTTTGACATCAATGGCAAAGGGCCTACCTAGAGATAACACTTATCTCCCTCTCAATTGATGCTGATCCTCAATGGCATGAAGTAAAATAAATTACTCCCAACTTCTCCTACAGATACTCAAATGTGGCTTTTGGTAGTGCCTTTGTGAAAATATCTGCAATCTGCTCTGTAATATTGATATATTTCATCTTAACCTATTAAATTTTCAACCTACTCTCTTAAGAAGTGATATCTAATGGGAATATATTTTTTTCTTGAATGCATCAATGGATTTTTCAAAATATTAATATCACTTGTGTTGTCACAAAAAATAGAAATAGGTTCATCATATTTTACCTTGATATCTTTGAAAGTTTGATTCATCTAAAGTACTTGAGTAAAACATAATACCACTAAAATATATTATTATTAAACTATATAAAGTGATACTAAATTATGCTTCTTGATTAGCCATGATATTAAGCTATCACCAAGGAATAATTCTCCTCAACTTGCACTTTTTTGCCATCCAAACAACTACCCAATCTGAATCTATATAAGCAACTAAAGTGAAATCTCTGCCTATGGGATACCATAATCCATAATCCAATGTCCCATTGATATATCTAAATATTTTCTTCACTAAATAAACATGACAATCCATAATCTAATGTCCAGTGTAAATAATTGAAGATCTAAGCATATCCTTTACAGACTAGTCTTGCTTTATTCCTGGTCACTTCTCCATTTTCATTCAACTTATTTCTATAAACCCATTTTGTTCCTATCACATTGTGATGTTTTGGTCTATGAAATAATTCCAAAGTATCATTATTTTTTATCTAATTTAATTCTTCATCTATTTCCTTAACCCAATGCTTATCATGTCTAGCTTCTGAAAAAGTTCTAGGCTAAATTTTGGATAACAAAAGAAAAATTCTCATATTCACTTACCATCATTCTTCTGGTGTGAATTACTTCATTTATGTCCCTAATGATGTCACTTTAATTATGATTTATTTAAACTTATTTGGATGGAGTTTTAGTGTCCTTTTTCTCCTTCTCATCTTCATCTAATTCTTCAAAATCTTCGTCTTCAACAATTTCGAGAATGTCTACTAGATCACTAATTCTTTATGTTCCATCTTCTTCTCTCCTGACACTTGCACATTCAAAAAATTTCTTAGTTCTTTTGTTATAACATTTATAAGCTTTACTTTTACAATAATAACCAAGAAATATACCTTCATTTTCTCTGATTCAAACTTACAAAGTTTTTTGTAAGTTCTCTTTATGAAGCATCTACTGTCAAAAACTCTAAAATAATCAACTATTACTGGTTTGTCTTCCATAGTTCATAAGGATTCTTGTAACTATTGACTCTCAATAATTCTATATTTTAAATATTCACTGCTATAGAAATTTCCTCTCTCCAATATTTATTTGGTATTTATATTCATTTAGGATTGTCCTCACCATCTTCTGAACTGTTCTATTTCTCCATTCAACTACTCCATTTTGTTGTGGAGTTCTAGCTACTGAATAATGTCTCTTTATTCCATGGTCTTCACAAAAATCAATAAAATGATCTAACATTAATTCTCCTCCTTGATCTAATCTTAGACACTTGATCTTCAAATTGGTTTCATTCTCAATTAATGCTTTGAATACTTTGAAATATCTGAAATCTTCTAATTTTTTTAAAAACATTACCCAAGTCATATGTGAAAAATCATCAATAAGCAACATAAAATATATCTCACCTTGAGTACTTTGAGTTCTCATAGGTCCACATAGATCAGTGTGAATAAGCTCTAACATCTAAGTGGTAGAATACTCTTTTGTTTTGAACCATCTTCTGGCCTGCTTCACATGTTGACAAGGTTCACAAAGTGTATCAGATGGCTTTGTAATCTTTGGAAGATTTATGACTTCTTGATTCTTATTGATGTTGAAAACATTGTCAAAATTTATGTGCCCCATTCTCCTGTGTCATAGCCAACATTCTTCAATCTGAATCAAACAACATCTTTGACCTTTGATGTCTGATAATATGTACAAATTTTTGCTTATTCTCTGAGCATCTACAACCAAGACATTTGAATCTTTTCTCCTAATTTCACTACCTTTTGTATGAAACTTTAGTGTGTGTCCTTGATCACAAATTTGAATTAAACTTAAAATATTATTCTTAAGATCTTATACATACAAAACATTTTTAGTTTTAGTTATACCATTATCCAAACTTAGTGTACCATTTTTAGCAATTTTGGTAGTAGTATTGTCTCTAAATTTCACTGTGCCACCATTGATCTTCTTCAAGGTTATGAACTTGATCTTATCTCTTTTCATGTGCCTTGAACATCCACTATCAATGAACCATGGCTTTTATTCATTTTTTGAATGCAAAGCTGTCCATACCAACATATATTTTTTAGGTTATTTCTTCTACCATGAACCTGTCTAAACTTTCTTCTTGATGAATGGATCCTTAAAAATTTGGTCCTTCTTGACTGACTCAAACATGCTTCTACAGTATCAAGATATGTGTCTAAAGTGTTTTCACTTGTAACATATTATGGTCTCTTCACTAAACCCTGATAGAGAAGCAAAAAAGTTGTGGTTTCTGCTTGACTCTGCATGATTTTCCTTCTCCTTATTTATAAAATTGTTAGATCCTTTTCAACATTATATTTTATTATGACCATATCCATTATAATAAAAATATTAACCATAAAAATATGACATATTTGTGTATCTTTGATCAAATTTCCTTTCATAGCTATGTTCCCTCTAGCCTTCTTTTTTTAGATGTCCTCTGTATTCTTAACTTCTTCCCTTTTTATTTCCTCTTTTGTAAGAGCTTCAACATAGTCTTTCCTTTTTCCTTGTTTGTGCAAGTAGTGGCCTCCTCTCTCTCTTTTTCAAAAATGATACATGTCTTATTTGACATTGATCTTTGACTTTCTAATATCTTATTCAACATATTAGTGTTATTCTTAAATTTTAAATCATTAGCTACTCTATCATTTATTGCTTTATTTGTTTTCTCAAGATCTACTTTTAAAGAAGCAATTTCAATAACGTACATTTCACATTATTTACTTACTTTTTGAAACTATGCCATTATATCTTCTTCATTCTTCTTGGATTCTTCAAAGTGTGGTTGTAGATATTTAATTATTTCCTTTGACTCATTTTCATTTTTCTCGATCTGGAGCTTTAATATTCAATTCTTCTTCTAAAGATATTTTAACTCTTCTAAGGAACAAATGAGTTCTCCTTTGAAATTCACTTTGGTTTCATCCTGTTCTTCTTCTTGATCATCTACACTTTTTCTTGCAGAAGCATCTTCATGTATGGCCATGAATAGAATCTCTTCTTCTTCTGAATCACTGACTCCACTATCTTTGATTAAGCTAGGATCTTTATAATACAAACTCTTCTTCTTGAATCACTTCTTGAATTTTCCTTTGAAATTATTCTTGTACATATAATTTCTTTCCTCATTATCACCATTACCCATAATTGGGAACTTAGCTACAAAATGCCCAATCTTTCCATAATTAAAATATTTAAAAGGTAATTTTCCTTGATATTTACATGTGCCCTTTTTTGGCTTACAAATGAATAGAGCTCCATTGTCATCTTCATCATCGCTAGAACTGTCACTTGATTCTTGAATATTAGCCTTCTCTTTCTTTGATCTCTTAAAAGCAACTTCTCTCTTTAAGAGTTTGCCTTGTTTGGTCCACATCTTATATGCCATAATAATACAATGTAGCTCATCCATCTTTAGCTTGGCTAAATTCCTCATCTCTTCAATTGCCAAAACTTTTGCATCATATCTCAATGGTAGAGATCTCAAAAAAATTTGAACGACAATTTATTCTTCTTATGTTTCTCCCAAACCTTGAATCTAATTAGCTATTTGACCAACGTGCAAAAGATAACTTGATATATTTTCTTCCTCTTCCATCTTCAAGCTCTCAAACTATTTTTTGAAAGTCTAAAGATTAGCTTGCTAAACCTTTCCATCACCTTTGTAAATATTCTTAAGTTTTACCCAAGTTTCATGAGTATATTTACATTGCATAACTTTAAAAAAATTTGATTCATATAACCCACATAAAATATCATTTAAATCTTTAGCATTATTTTCACTTACCTTCTTTTCTACCAGAGTAGTTACAAGTGTTTGTGGCTCTTCATACTCCTCCACCACTGCATGCCAAATGTTGAATCGAAAGGCCATCAAATAAGTCTTCATCATTATGCTACAAAAAGCATAATTTTTCCCATCAAACAAAGGTGCCTTATTTTTAGAAAAACCTTCATGTGATCCAACCATTGTTCTTTCCCGATGTACCTTCAAGCTATAAATTTTTTTCAAAAGAAACTTGCTCTGATACCAATTGTTAAGCATGAAATATACTGAGAGGGAGGGGTGCATTATTATATTATATATCTTTTACTTAATCTAATTTATTTTATTTAACCACTTATTCACACATTAAATATATAAAATAGAACTAAAACAATAATATGCACCACACAAGATAAAAGAGACACCAATTTTTTTATGTAGAAACCTTAAGTGGGAGAAACCATGAAGAATAATCTCACATATATGAATGATCACCAAATCAAATTACAAAGTTAACAATCACCAACTTTTAGGAGCACCAACCCCTTTTTTGAGCACCAACATAGCAACTATTCATGATCACCAACTCACAGAAGCACCAAACCCTTGCAAATATTTGTGAGCACTAACCCACAGGAGCACCAACCCCTCTAGTGTATAAAACACAACCATCTCTCAATGTTTATTTCTCAATAAATGATATAACTCTACCATATCTCCTACTTTTCTCTCTTCAAAAACAAATACAAACCACACACTCTCTTGCATATTCAAAATGACTTCTCAAACCTTTATTTATAGCTTTCCAAATGACCTTTGGCATTCACCCTTTGTAACCCTTCAATCCTCATGAAAAATGGCACCAAACTTGCATGACCCTTCATATCCTTTCATTTGAAAAGCCATTTGGTGACCCTTCATAAGCAAATGCATCCTTTCCTCTTTTGTCTTTATCTTGGTGACTTTTTGTATTTCTCAAAGTGCCATTTCATGGAAAAATGCACCATACCCTATTTTGTCTTCACATGGTGACTCTTTGAATTCCTCAAGATGACTCTTCATAATAAGATGCATCCCATTCCTCTTTTGTATTTATCCTATGACTCTTTGACTTCTCCATGGGCCCTCTTTTGACTTATATGCAACCAAAGAAATATTTGTTAATATTATAAAAATATTAACACATATTAGCCAAGATATGAATATTAAAAACATAATTAAATTCAATGGTTCCTTTATCACCAATGCTAGACCTTTGACATCAATGACAATATTTCTAACATTTTTTAGACATGACTCAAAGGTTCACTCATAGTGGGGTCTCTTACGGCCCTATCTATGAGGATGAGCAATATTATGATGGTCAATAAAATTTTGTTTTCTTTGAAGACATCCATATGAAAATAGGATCCAAGGAAGAATATAATGAATATCAACACCAAGAGAGCCAAGATGAAGTACTTCTTAGGTTGATAGAATGAAGTGTTAGCTTACCTTCAGATTTTCCTATGGAATAGCTACATACCTTAGTTAGAGAAGAAGAAACAAAATGAAAAGAGAAAACTTTTTCACAAGTAGACATACCTTATTCTTCTAACAAAGGAAAATAAATGCTTACATAGTCAAAACCCATGAATATAAATCTTATAGCAAAGATCAAGAAAATAAGTCAATGATATGTCGATCAGCTTATCATAGACTTAATTGAATCATTAGTTTCTACTTAAATTCACAATGATGCTTTAAAATAATAATAAAATGGTGTTAAGAGTATTCAAAAAACTTTTATTGAGAACATAACATTGGTAGATCAAGGTAACCTAAATGAAAAGTTAAAGATGTAAGAGATATTATAAAATGTTCCCTTAGAAATGGAACATACATTCTTTAACCATCATGAACCTCTTGTCACTTAAAAAAATTAGAGACCCAAAAATTCATTACATATTGAGGACATCCATCAAATAATTTGGCTAGTTCATCTCAACCAACACAAAAATTGGTAAATAGACAACGAGTTTCCCAAAATCAACAAAACACTAGACAGTTAAATTCAAGGAATGTTTAACAATCCAATAATCAATGGCCTATCTATTTGACTCTAAAAGTGAATCAAAACCAAGTCATGGAATTTAGGGTGTACATCCCTCAAAAATACATGTAATTACAAGGGAAAATTCCACCCTA
Organism: Torreya grandis; assembly: GCA_037957365.1. Taxonomy (NCBI): domain Eukaryota; kingdom Viridiplantae; phylum Streptophyta; class Pinopsida; order Cupressales; family Taxaceae; genus Torreya; species Torreya grandis. The sequence continues at coordinate 388,612 of JARHVA010007047.1, forward strand.
ATAACAATACTATGGGTATATTCCACCCCAATAACAAAATCAAGGGCATATATCACCCCAAAAACATCATAACTAATCCATGAATGCACCAAACATGCAAGAGTGGAAATCCATGAAGGAGATTGTGAAATGATTGGAGTTGAATATTATATTCAAGAAGTATAAATTTGGTGAGATATGTGCATATCCATTTGATTTGACCATTCTCCAAACCCTCTTTCTACCTCACTTTGAGGCACCAAAATTTGATAAATATAAAGGAAAGAGAGACCCACATGAGCACATACAGGCATTTTTTATTTTATGCCAAGAGTTTGTTTATAGTAGTTATTACTTACTATGATTATTTCCATGAAGTTTAGTGAGATAGGATCTTGATTGGCTACTTAAACTTCCCAAGGGATTGGTTGTGGATTGGAATGACTTGTCAAAAAAGCTTTTCAACCATTTATCTTACAACATAGAACATGAACTAACCATTGTTGACTTGTGAAAAGACAAACAACATGATCATGAAAGTTTTATTGTATATATATAGAGAGATGGAGAGAATAGGTAGATCAGTTTTAGCATAGATTTATAAACAAATAGCAAACAGATATATTTGCATAGAACTTACATCCTGAGGTCATACATAATCTATGTCTAACTTATGCTAACTCATTCAAGGAAATTATCGACAAAGGGGATCAAATTAAGAAGTTATCAATATTTTTTTGCAAGGCCAAACTTCAAATCAGGCCCAATCATCTAGATAGAATGTTGTGCAAGATAAGACTAAGGGGTTTAACAGGAACAAGAACATGTTTCAAAATGGGGTGACTAAAACAAGGTATGTACAAATGGTGCAAGCTCCACATCCCTTGAATGTACAATTATCTCCCCCTAATACACCACCTAATTTTTAGAGATAACCTTCATGACGAATGTTTAATAAAAAATTTAGAGTCTTTAGCAAGCTAGGAAATTTAGTTAAAATAGTGCTTCAAAATATCATAGTAGAATATTGGATTGTATGGCTAGTACCAACGCCACTTCTTCATGATCAACTAAAACTAGATTGGTACAAAAATAATGAGTGGTGTAACTTCCATCATGTATTTTGTAATATCCCCTCCAAATAGGAAATATAGTAACACAAAAAACTCTGAACAAAGATATAATTTCTGTTGAATAAATTCAGAATGATAACAATAATATAGTCTTTCAATAGTAAATCACAAATCTTATCACTTGTCCTTTTAAACTATTACAATTGCAGTCCTCTCTTATGCATATAAATGTGAAATACAGTCTTGGAAACCCTGGCTTTGCAAATTTGGAAGTGCAAATTGAATTCTGGAACGGCTCGGGTTGCTATGTAAAAACACAATCACCGTCGTCGGTAATACTACCGCTGTCGGTGGCTAATACTGCCGTTGTCGGTAATACTACCGTCGTCGATAGAAAATATTGCCGTCATCGGTAATACTACCATCGTCGATAGATAATACTGTCATTGTCGGTAATACTGCCATCGTCGATAGCTAGTGGATCTGTATGGACCTGTACAGACTTCGTACGGCTGCCAAATTGGGCACAACTTGCCTATTTTCAACCCCCGATCTGAAAATATATGTTTCTAGCATAGAAGATCTCTAGCTGTATAATTTATTGAATCAAAACATAACTAAATAAATACCTGGAATATCTGTATTAACTTCTGTGTGAAGTTATCTCTCAACCCTATAAATTCTGTGATAACTTCTGGATGAAGCTATCTCTCAATTTGGCAATAGATCAGCTGATATTCCACAGCCTCTTAATTGCACACACTGAAGAGGGAATGTTCTCCAATGCAAACGAAATCCTGGAACCCTAGGCTCAGTCTTCACAGAAGAAATTCTCAAAATCAATAATCAATAATCAATGGCTAATCAACAATGGCCTCCATGAGAAACCCTTATACCCTCAAAAAGATATGTTTTCCCTAATTAGGGTTTCTTAAATTAGAATTAGGGTTTCTAATTAAAAATGGGCTAAATAATTAATATTTGATTAAATCAATCAAATATTAATATTTCCCTCAATACATGTCGGATCCACAAACCGATCGAAGCTAGTGAATCAGGGAGTAATTCCACACATAACCATACCACAATAAAGGTGCTTTGCTGCATACCAAATATCCCTAAAAAGTAGGAGCTCAGGCCAAATGTGTCCAAAATAACTTGAATGAAAATCAAATGTAGAAATCTTGTGAATCAAAGTCAAGCCAAGCTCCATTATGACCCTCTATCCATCTTATTAGCTTACGAAGGTCGCATAATAGGCTAACCATGAACTCAGAACATGTCAATTGAAAAGGGGACATGACAATCCGCCCCTCCTAGAATTGCTTGCCCTCAAGCAATCACTGAATGACAAATCAATCAACCCACCTGGATCCCAAATGTAGTTAGGATCTCCACCACTGTCAATTAACACGAACCCCATGCCATGTCCATCCCAACTCTCATGTAATGGCGTCACATCATCTCTAGTACTAAGATAAGCACCCCAACATCCAATCCATAAATGAAAATCAGCAAGCAAACTCCTTACCTGAATAATATCTAAAACTAGATTGTGAAGGCTAGAAATAGTCATATCATCATCAACCTGTGACCCGACTGTAACAAAAAGTTGAGTCCTCACCACATGTGACAACTCCTGAACTGGACTCACCTCAAGACCAAGCTCGTCCTCATACCTCTCTTGTGTTGGTGCCAATGTGCACTCGTCATCACCCTCTATCATGTCATGTGGTATAGGTACCTCCATCCGATGAAAAAACATATATCTGAAGCTGCTGCCCCGTATTACCTTAAGAATATGTGTCATCCCATCAACATTAAAGAGAACCTCCATGTCCTTGAGATGAAGAGTAACTTCCTCAAACGAATGAAGCCACTTCATACCCAAGACTAAGTCTATATCCCCCATGTTTACCACATAATAATCAGCCTTGAACTCATAGTTGTTCAAGCGCAATGGGAGGTCCCTAATCATACGCTCAGACTTAAGAGTGTGACCATCAGCTACCTTAACACTGATGCCCTCAAAATCTATGGTAGTGAGTCCATGCTTCTCCACAAATCTAGCATCTATGAAATTATGTGTGGCTCCAGTATCAAGAAGGGTGATAACCTTCTGCCCTGCCAAAACTCCATGGAGTCTGAATGACTCATTCAACTGAATGCTGGATATGCGTGCCTCCTATAGGTGAAGCTCTAACTCTACCTTTGCATTAGGCTCTGAAGCCTCTGCCTTTGCCCCCTCAGAACTGTTCTACTGTTTGGAATCCTCAGAATCTGAATCCTCGTAATATACCCACATCATATGATTCGCCTTGCCCTTAGGCCTCAAAGGACAATCGTGGTGGATATCATATGGACCTTTGCAGTAGAAGCAAAGCTTCTTCCTGCGTAGATCATTAAGTGCCTCACGATCCAAAGGTGGTGCTGCTGGATTGGCCTGTGAATCATTTTTAACCTCAAATTTATCTATGTTAAAATCTGGTCTCTCTGTATCCCCGTGGGAGTGTTTATGGTCTCTAGATGAAGAAGCACCTCTAGAGTTAAATTTATTGGATGGGGCTGCCATCTCCATACTCCGTGCCTTCTTCATAGCTACCTGTAAAGAAGGAGGATCAAAGGCTTTGATCCAACCTCTCAATGGCTCTGTCAATCCCTCTATGAAGAGAACTGCCAATCTACGCTCTGAAATATTGGGCACCATGACTGCCAATCTCTGAAACTCACCAATGAAGGACTCCAAGTTACTTGTTTGTCTCAACTATGCTAGATCTCAAAAGTAAACCTCAGGATCTTTCCTGTCAAACTGCTCAACCAATCTATCCATAAAGTCCTGGTACTCTGTTACCTGATTATACTGAAGTGTTACCATACCATGCTACCACCAATCATGTGCTACTCCATCCAAGTGCAAAGTGGCATATTCGATGGCCTCTATCTCTGACATTGGTCTCAATGCCAAAAAGGTGTCAAGCTTATGAACCCAAGCTTGAGCTGTCATCTTGCCGCTGCCGTCAAAAGTAGTCAAAGAAAGCTTACCAGTAGCCTTCTTCAGCTCACTAAACTGGACTCTAGGCCTCCTGTCCTATCTAACCAATCTGTAGTGCTCTCTCCTAAGATTGACAAAACAGTCAAAGGTTGTCTGCTCTTGAACATGAGGAGGTAATAAGTCCCACTCATCATTTGCAGCCATGTAAACATCTGCAAATGGGTTATTCCCTGCCTCCTCTGCTGGTGCCTCTGGTTCTTCTTGAACAAATGTAGGACAGGTAGGTCTATTAGCTATTCTGGAGTGAGTCTGCTGTGGTCTCTGATTAACCATAGCACTCCTGTCATCTCTTTGGCCCCCGTTCTATCCATTAGGCACATTCATATCCCTTATCATAGTCATAAGTGCCTATAGTGTCTAATTCATCTGCTGTTGGCTTGTCATCATATCACGGTGAAATTCTCTAGTGCCCTGTTTAGCATCATACCTATGGCCCCTGGGTGGTCTGCCCTCATGTCTATCACTCATGATGATCGGTAGCTGATCTAGCACCTGGGTACCTTCAAGCAAGGCTCTGCTACGTGTGTTATACTTGTGTGGTCCCAACTCTTGTGGCTTAATAAGATCTATACACCCTCAGGCTGGCAAGATTTAGCTCTGATACCACTATAATATCCCCTCCAAATAGGAAATATAGTAACAAAAAAAACTCTGAACAAAGATATAATTTTTATTGAATAAATTCAAAATGATAACAATAATATAGTCTTTCAATAGTAAATCACAAATCTTATCACTTGTCCTTCTAAACTATTACAATTGTAGTCCTCTCTTATGCATATAAATGTGAAATACAGTCTTGGAAACCTTGGCTTTGCAAATTTGGAAGTGCAAATTGAATTCTGGAATGGCTCGGGTTGCTGTGTAAAAACATAGTCACCGTCATCGGTAATATTGCCACTGTCGGTGGCTAATACTGCCATCGTCGGTAATACTACCATCATCAGTAGAAAATATTGCCATCATCGGTAATACTGCCATCGTTGGTAGATAATACTGTCGTCGTCGGTAGCTAGTGGATCTGTATGGACTTCGTACGACTGCCAAATTGGGCACAACTTGCCTGTTTTCAACCCTTGATCTAAAAATATATGTTTCTAGCACAGAAGATCTCTAGCTATATAATTTATTGAATCAAAACATAAATAAATAAATACCTGGAATATCTGTAATAACTTCTGTGTGAAGTTATCTCTCAACCCTATAAATTCTGTGATAACTTCTGGATGAAGCTATCTCTCAATTTGGCAATAGATCAGCTGATATTCCATAGCCTCTTAATTGCACACACTAAAGAGGGAACGTTCTCCAATGCAAACAGAATTCTGGAACCCTAGGCTCAGTCTTCACAGAAGAAATTCTCAAAATCAATAATCAATAATCAATAATCAATGGCTAATCAACAATGGCCTCCATGAGAAACCCTTATACCCTCAAAAGATATGATTGCCCTAATTAGGGTTTCTTAAATTAGAATTAGGGTTTCTAATTAAAAATAGGCTAAATAATTAATATTTGATTAAATCAATCAAATATTAATATTTCCCTCAATACATGTCGGATCCACGAACCGATCGAAGCTAGTGAATCAGGGAGTAATTTCGCACATAACCATACCACAATAAAGGCACTTTGCTGCATACCAAATATCCCTAAAAATTAGGATCTCAGGCCAAATGTGTCTGAAATAACCTGAATGAAAATCAAATGTAGAAATCCTGTGAATCAAAGTCAAGCCAAGCTCCATTATGACCCTCTATCCATCTTATTAGCCTAAGAAGATCGCATAATAGGCTAACCATGAACTCAGAACATGTCAATTGAAAAGGGGACATGACATATTTGGTCATAATGCATACCATTGTGTCCAATTATGACACATCATTAAATACTTCATTGAAAGTGGTGAACTAGAGATTAATTTGGCCCCTAGTTAGGACACAAATTAGGATATGAGGATCTATAAGGACCCCTTTCCTTGACATAATCCATTGTAACCAAGAAATAATAAAAACCAAGGTTAGAATAGAGGATAGAGGTAAAATCAAAACCAACATCAGGGTAAAAATCTTAATGAGCATAATCAAGATCATAATGCCCATAACAACAATGTGGTTTATAACATGTCATATGACTATGACAATATTGTGGGGCACATTTATTTCCTACATTACCACTATTACTATAAAACCATGTGGATAATCTCATGTTATTAGCATCATGGGACCCATCATTATAGGGTTAATACCCTCTCCCCTTAGAAATACCACATTGAGTTTATGGAGTACAGCTGTAACTCCATTTGCATGAGTTACAAGTTTCAAACAATAACACCTTTTTTCTAATTATAAAGGATCTTCATCAAATCAAAACTATATTAATACCACTAGATGCCTACGAGTTATCATCTAAACCTTTTGCCTTCTTCTAATTATAATGGCTCCTTGCCACCTCTAGGTTGCATAGTTACAACTAGATTCCTACGAGTCACCATATAGGGCCCTTTGCCCACTTATTCCATGAAACCTACTAAGAACATTGCTCCAATGGTCCTAATGCCAAATATTGTGCTAAGAAAATCTAAACCAACTCAATCCATAATAAAAAATCCTTATAGTCTAACAGACCAATCAAACAAAACCCTTTCATATATTTCCATAATAGAAATCTTATGGACATCTTACATCCATAGAAATATTTTGAATAAACTTTTAAAATAATCCACTGTACCTAATGATATAAACCCTGATCAATTCTAGAGCCTAGTTAGACATTTTTCTTTATTTTGGCAAATCATGTTTGACTAAAAAGACATGTCCACTCTTGGCCCAAATCACAATAACCCATTATACATTGAGATAATAATTGCATATCATAAAATCAAGTGGGTTTTTATAGATAATGGTTTGAGTCTAAACATCATCTCTATTAAGTGGGTACTACCACTAGTCTATGTTAACAAATATATTTAGCTAGAAATGATTACAATTAAGGTTTACAATAACATCGAAAGGGAGTTTTCTAGTACAATCTGGTTGTCAATCATGGTTGGGTCTATTTCCCACTACATATTGTTCCATATTTTTGATATTGATATTCTTTATAACATACTTCTTGGTTGTCCTTCGATCTATAAAGTATAAGCGATTCCTTCCACCCTACACTAGTGCCTTAAGTTTCCCCATGATGGGATCGAGGTTACTATTGTCACTGATCAATAGCCATATCAATATTTCAAACACCTTAAGGCTGAATTCTATAATTATAAATATTACCTAGGTTTTGAATTCATTTTAAATAAGAATAATTCCATAGTTTCACATCTATCTCCATCCAATTATATCGATGCTAGTGATCTAGCTTTGACTTTAAGTGATCCATTTCACATAGCTCTTGTGAAGTAGGTTGTTATTGAAGACATGGGAATTTCCATGTACCATCTAAAGGATACCTTCCATGTTTCAAATTTACTTCAATCCCCTAAAACATATGGTAAGCCTAAACCTTCATAGACTCCTAATGAACCCAACCATATTTTTTAACCAAAGAAGAAACAACATAAACCACTAGTGGTTTTCTAAATTATTATTGCACCAAAGAAAGATCGTAAGGATTTTATTGAGGGAGATTGGTTATATTATAAAGGCCTTACTAATTTATTTCAAAATCTAAAGTATCCAATCCCTAATCAAATCAATGATCATATTGATTAGATAGGAAAATGCCTCATCACATGAGTGTAAAGAAACCTGGAACCCATATCAGCTAGAGTTATCAATTGGAATCATGGTCTCAGATTTATACCACTTGGGGGTGACCACATGACTTTCAATAGTGACTCTTCTGAAGTGACTAGTGATAAGACTCTTGGCAGAAATGAAACATCCTATTATATCCTTTATTATGAGTTTTTTCACTCAAACCTATTTAATTCTAATGCCATTTTAACCATAATACCTATTGAAGTTTCCCATCCTAAAGGAAGAACCCATTCTATTGGTGCTTCCCTTCCTAAAGCAAAACATCATATTTTTACCATTGGAGCTTCCCATCCTAGAGCAAGCCCTCATTATTCCCTATGCCTTTTCCATCCTTAAATCATTTATTAGGACCAACAAGATTTAGTTATACACCTAGATGAGTTTCAGATTGAAGAATTAAATTTAGAATACATAGGCCTAAGAGATGGATTTCCCATTGGTGAAAACATCTTTGATTCACTCATCGATTAGGGAAAAAGAAAAGAAACAGACATGTCTTTAAGTGAAAACATGCTTTAGGTGCTCTTTGGTGGGAAAGTTTTCTCATCCCCTTAGGATGTAGAAGGTCCATCTATCCCAAGTTCCATAGCTAGTACAAGCATCTCTTCAGAACAACAACAAATGTTTGAGCATCTTGATCTTAGTTTCTAAGGGTTCTTACTACTTGGCCTTTACCTGAGAGAGTAGATTCTAATTTGTCATACTATCCAAAACTTTGGGATGAAAAACAAGATGTGGTAGAATAATCTGATCACAATCATATCTTACCTATAATTCTAGAAGATGGATCCACACTCCTTGTGAAAAACATGAAATAAGTGAACCTAACAACCTATGAGGATCCCAAAACTGTTTATCTTAGATCTTCCCTTACTGAATCAGAATGTGAACAAATTATATCCCTCCTAAGGGATTATATTGACATCTTTTCATGGGCATATCCTGACATGCTAGGCTTAGACCTAGACTTGGTTGTGGATTGCCTTATTGCCCATCTTGATGCTAAACTAGTCAAGCAGAAATTGATGAAGATGCATCCATGTATTGCCCTATTAGTTAAAGAAGAACTAGGAAAGTTGTTAGGATTAGGATTTATTAGGCCACTATATTATTCTAAATGGATCTCTAACATATTCCTAGTGAATAAAAATAAACTGAGTATATGTATTTGTACTGATTTTAGAGATATCAATAAAGCATACCCCAAAGATGATTTTTTTCCTAACATCAACATGATTATTCACTCAACTAATGGGTATGAGATGTCATTCTTAATGGATGGATTTTTTGGATACAACCAGATCAAGATATCCCAATAATCTCAACACAAGACTACATTCACCACTCTATGGGGAACATTTTATTACTAATTCATTCCATTTGGCTTAAAGAACACTAGAGCCATATATCAATGTGTCATTATTGTCATCTTCCATGATATGATGCATGATATTTTTGAGGAATATGTTGATGATATACTAGTAAAATCAAGAACAAGAGATGGACATCTCAACATTGTACAAATAATCTTTGAGAGGCTTCATGAATATAAAGTTTACCTAAACCCTAATAAATGTGTCTTTGGAGTCACACGAAGGAAATTGATAGGTTTCACTACATAAAAAAAGGGGATCAAATTTTAACCTAAAATATTCAAGGCTATTATAGAAATGCCTCCACTAAATAATCTTAAATAACTACAAATCGTATAGGGGAAAGGCCCAATCTATACGCAAGCTCATTTCTCAATTAGAAGATAAGTACAACCCATTTACCCACATTTTAAAGAAAGGGGTGACATTTCAATGGGATGAAGATTATCAGATATCATTTGTGAAGTTTAAGACATACTTGGCCAATACTCCAACCTTAAGACCACCAGCATAGGAAAAGCCACTACTTCTTTACATATCAGTAATAGAGTATGCACTAGGGGCACTTTTGACCCAACATGATGATCTGGTAAAGAAAATGTAGTCTATTCTCTAAGCTACACATTGGTGGCTTATGAACATAATTATATACCTATTAATAATTCATGTTTGCCTATGGTATTTGCTACTCAAAAATCACTACATTATATGCTAAACAACAAAACTATTGTCATCACCAAGGTAGACCCTCTCACGTTCCTCTTATCTAAAGAATCTCTTCAAAGATGTATGACCAAATGGGTTATGATCCTAAGTGAGTTTGAAATTAAGTACTAGAATAAAAAGGTAATTAAAGGGAAATTAATTATTGACCATCTTGTAGAAGCTCCTATTGAAGATACTCGAGCTCTCAAATTTGACTTCCCATATGATTTTATTATGTCAATATAATAAACATCACAGGAACATAAATAATGGAATCTATATTTTGATGGTTCATTCACATCCCATGGATATGGATCTAGAAAATTATTTATCATACCATAGGGGATATGATTCCCAAAGCATTCCATATACAATTTCATTGTATGAACAATATGGCTGAGTATGAAGCATTAATCACAAGGATTCACCTTGGGATATAGTGGGATATATAAATTTTGAAGATCTATGGTGATTCCCAATTAATAATCAATTAGACCACTAATTAGTAGCAAAACATATATGACAAAATTATTCCTTAAAAGCAAATTTTTGATAATCTCAAAGGTCATTTTAAATCTATGCAGTTTGAACAAGTTCCAAAGGTAAAAAATATATCCACTAATGCAATGACGATGATTGGTTCCATAATACATATTGATGATATCACTAAATACTATTAGTTCCTAATTGAAAATATTATATATTTTGCACATGTCTTTCTATATTTAAAGAGGATATGTGCTATTTCTAGTCCTAATCCCCCACCTGAACTACCATGGCACCAAGAATTTTATAATTACCATGATCTTGTATTCTTGGCCAACCTTTCCAATAACCAATAGAAAATTTTCCTTCACCATTTAGCATGTTATACCCTCCTTAGAAACACACTTTATCATAAATGCTATGATGGAACACATCTTCATTTTTTATCTTTGGGAGAATCTAAACTAGCTTTGAAGGAGGTTCATGAAGGAATGTGTGGGGCCCACACCAATGGTGTAGTCTTAACAAAGAAGCTCCTCAGAATAGGGTACTAATAGACTAAAATGAGGACCAATGCTTTCAATTATGTAAATAAGTGTGTCCCTTATCATCAATATGGAAACTTTATACACAAACCTTCTTTACCACTATAGTTGATCACAACACCATGGTTGTTCTCAATATGGGGCCTCAATCTAATTAGGAAAATTAACCCAACGTATTTAGATGACCATAAGCATATCCTAACTGATACCTAGTATTTTACAAAGTGAATTAATTCCATTCCTCTCACTTATGTCATCGATAATCAACTTTCCAAAGTCATTCGTTACCATATCATCTATTGATATGGCATCCCCACCCATATTATATTTGATAATGGAAAATCTTTTGTAAACCAATATGTAAAATCTCTTTGTGAAAATTCAATATCAAGCATAATAAGTCAACTCCATATAACCATCAAGGAAATGGATAAGATGAGGCATCAAACAAAACCACTATATCCTTTTTAAAGAAGATTATTAGTAATGCTAGCCATAATTGGCACTTATAAGTCTTTCCTACCCTCTGGGCTTTCAAAACCAGTCATCAAACCCCAACAAGAACCACTCCATACTCCCTTGTCTATGGAACTGAAGCTATTATCCTAATTGAGATTGAGCTACCATTATTGTGAGTATTGCTAAAATATATTGAATATGATGAGGACTACAAAGTCCCAAGGTTACAAGAGCTATAAATCCTTGATGGCATGCATTTTATTTCCCTAGAATACTTGTAGGCCTATTAGAATAGATTGTGAAGAAGCTAAAACAAGTGTATTCTCCATCAAGAGTTTAAGATTTGTGATTTGGTTCTAAAAGAGAACTAGAAGAATACAAATGTTGAATGTAAGAAGAAAGGTAAGTTTCAACCTAGTTAGTTGGGACCATATATCATCATGGTGAACTATGGATTAGGGTCATATCAAATGGTTAAACTAGATGCTGAATAACTTCCAAAGTCCATGAAAATCATGTACCTTAAGAGATTCTATGCCTAAACAACTTTGAATCATTGTCTACAAGACCCTTTACTTGGTGGGTAACTTGTGCTGAAGTAATTTTATCCTACCCTAAACACATATTATATACTACCTTAGACCACTCTTCATGACTATAGAAAGTGAAGGATTTGAACTGTTGGCACTCTAAACACATTTTATCATATCTTGGATAGTTCTCTTTGAGAACCATATTTTTTGGACCATTCTCAAAAGAGAACCCTATTCTCTATCCCACCTTGGATAGTTCATGTGTTAAACCCTATTCGTTGGACCATTCTCTTAGAGAACCATATTCTTTATTATGTCTTAGACATGTTGTAAGCTTGAAAATTTTTATCCCTTGACTAATAATGATCTTTATTATGTCTTATGAATGTATTCAATGCTATTTCTACAAAGTAGTTTGCCTAGAATAGTATTTTTCAACTTTTTCTACAAACAAGTGAACAAGAACATATTTTTTGCTTAGGCTCTTTACCTACCACATATTTTTTAGATTGATTTCATGATACACACTATTTTATATTACATGTGTTGCACTTTTTAGGCATTGTTGCCTTGATTAGGATCCTTTCTCTCACTGATTTATGAGCATGTGTTGTTATAACCAGATTTAGCTATTATTATAACTCTCAATTAATTCCCTAGTCTATTATTTATATCCATGATGGTTATTTTAGCTAGCTTAGCTATTTTATTGAAACTTATACTCTTGAATGAGCATATCCTTGACTATATAGTCTTACCTTGTGCATATTTCATCACAAAAACACAAAAAACATTGGAAATATTATACAAATACTAAAAACATTAGATATTTGATCCAAAAAATAACAAAAATATTGTCTTATGCTTTTGTACATTCTTATCATCATGTTCTTTCCATTTTGAAAATATTTTATCCTAATCACTTTCCAATATGTAAGTCAGCTTGTTCCATGCACTTGCCATTTTGCAATATTGTTTCCTCTCTTCCCATCACCTTGTTGTTTGTAAGACCAATCTCATTTTTCAAGTCTTCCCTTTTCTTCTACAACATTAATCATATGTTTCTGATCATCACCTTTTTCTTCTATCCTACTTCCTAGGAGAAATACATTTGGCTTGAAGATCATGTTGGAACATGCATCTATAGAACTATATAGGCATTGTCCACTTGTCCTATACATTTGGAATCAACTCGACCAACCCCTTCCTTTACTTCTCTTCTCCCATTTCTTCTATCATTATTCCTCTTTAATTAGGGAACAAAGTTTGTCCTTGTTATTGTTATGTTGTGGTGGAAATCAATGCCTCTCTCACACATACATGAACACTTGTATTTAAACTTCACTAACATGGTTTCTATTTGTGTGTGTTTATTTGAGTTTTCTTGGTGTTTTTTTGTGTTTTCACACCTCTCCTTTCATTTCTTCTCCTTTTCTCTTTTAATTAATTCTTGTTTCATCTTGGTCTTGTGTTTCCCTATATGTTTTTGCTTATCTCTTTTGTGTTTTAGAACGTCTTGATGTTTTTCATGGATCTTGATTATTTATATCTTGAACCTATGTTATTAATTTATTCTTGGACCATTTTATTTATTTTATTATTGTTGGTGTCTTGTTTTTTGTTTTATTTTTCTTTTCTCATTTGTGTTCATAAATGTCTTGATGGTCCACATAGATCTTGATTCTTTATATCTTGATCTTATGTCATTAATATTTTCTTGCTTTTCATTTTTAAACATTCTTGTTCCTCCTTAAGTCTTGATTTTTCATATCTTGATTTTAAGTTAGGTTCATTTATTTTTATCTTTTTCTTTGTCTTTGCTTTTTTGTTTAAATGTAAATAGTTATAAATCTAGTTTTGGTCATTATTTTACTATTATCCTTAGTTATAGGTATTCACATTTGAACTAGTTCAGTGTAATTGGAATATTATGTCATTTTAATTTATTCATACTTATGATTATTAATTTATTTTTCTATAGAAACACTTTATTCTTAGGTTTCAAAGTCTTAATGTCAACATTTCTTCGATGAATTGTTCTCAAGAACACTATGCATAAATAAGGCTCAATAAGTTTAACACCTAACGCTATGATTAGATGTGCATATCTTCACAAACATCATGAGTCTAATCAAAATTTGGTCAATTTTATTCACCCCTCATTCCATTATATCCCATTTCCTAGGAGAACTACATTAGATTGAGGTCTTACTGGACTAAGTAAGCAATGCTCAATTTTTATTGAGGTTAGCTCAACTATCTTCCATTCATCTTTTCATCTCTTTCATCACTTTGTGCATTATCATATGATTTTTTTATTATGGTTTTATAAGCCCTTATACCATTGCATATATATTTTTTCCTACTCATTTTAATCTATGCCATAATTTATCTCTTTGAGATAATTACTTTCCAATTGCTCATATTGGGGCACAACATTTGAACAACATCTGAATCAAATTAGATTTACCAGGGCAAACCATTAATTATTTTTTATCAATGATCAAAATTAGCCCTGCTAGAGTAAAAATATCTTATCACAATCAAATTTTCTCTACTAGGGCACTTATTAGTATCATCTTTATGGATACCACATTCTCCTTTTCTTCTAATTCCAAGCTCTCCACACTGTTACCCATGATAGTGATTTTTTATTATGTAACTTGTCTCAGGATTGATCAATGTCATAAGCACACATCTTGCACTCTCAAATTGGTTGTGTTTCAATTGTCTCTTACATGTTTAGATTGAATCCTTCCCATTCACCCCATCTTTGGGACCTCTTATATCTCTCATTATATTTTGATCATTGATGGTAACCAAATGTGTAAGAATTAGCTCATTTGTATGAAATATATTCCATGGGTTAATCTCTCATTATCCCCCTCTTTTTGAGTGTCCATCCTTCTCTTTATCCTAGTATGTCCTCTCGAGGGGGCATCATGGGTCATTTTCAATTTCTTCTTGATAAATCTTTTCTTTGAAAAGATGTTACTTATTTTGAATGTCTTGTTATGCATTCTCAAAAGGGGAAAAATGTAGACATCCAATTATTAACACCATTTATGTTGAAATTGTGAATCTTACTCGAATTGCACTCAAATGCACATTTTAGGTAAAAATTACTAAAACACCCTAAATGGTTCAAACTTTTTTTTAAATGTGTTGATTTAGGCCAAAGTATCCCTAAATAGAGTAATGCATTTTATGTGATACCTAAATTTAATCAATTTATTTTGATTCAAAATGATGATTTCACTTTTTTGTGCTCTGGATCACTCATTTCATCTAACTCATTAGTACACATCATGTACCTTAGTTATTTTTTCTTGGTAACATCCTAAATGGGAATACAGTTCCAACACATCTGACATCACCTTCTAAATCTTCTTGAGTTCAATTACAACCCAATAATATGACTTTTTAACCATTTTGATTAATTGAGGGCCAATTTTCAAAGAATTTCACAAATTTTGATTAATCATGTTTAAAGCTAATTAATTCAAATCAACAGCATAATTAAGAATTTCTTGGAACTTTTTGAATATTATATTTATAAATTGATATTGAATAATTGCATCATCAAATGACATCATTTCTTGAAAGACATCCCTAGGCCATAAATGAATAAATTATTAGGATTAAGCCATCCCATGCCTCATTAAGACCTTCCATGCCTCTTTAATGCCTCTATATCCCAAATATTTATAAAGGAATTTATTGAATTTGGCCTTCGAAATTAAATGGATCCTTAGCCACACATCTTCATCTTGAGATGGATGATCATAATTCATTCTAATCAATCTGAAAAATTATATAAATAGAAGGGCATAGAACATCATTTTTTAGCTCAAATAGTGTAATGTTATAATGCTTAAATCTCTCCACAACTCATTTGTGTTTTTATTAATGCATCATGGGTCATTTCTAGATTATTTTTGAAAACTCTTTCCTTTGAAAAGACATTAATTTTCTTGAATGTCTCGTTATGCCTTCTCAAATAGGGGCAAAATGTAGACATCTAATTATTAACACCATTTGTGTTGAAATTGTCAATCTTGATCGAATTGCACTCAAATGCACATTTTAGATCAAAATCACTAAAACACCATAAGGGTTCAAGCTTATTATTTATAAGTTTTTATTTAGGATAAATTATCTCTAAATGGGGTAATGCATTTTATGTGATACCTAACTTTGATCAATTCATTTCGAGTCAAAATGATAATTTCACCTTTTATGCTCTGGATCACTCTTTTCTTCTAATTAATTAGTACACTTCATATACCTTTGTTATTTTATGTTGGAAACATCCTAAATGAGAATATAGTTCGAACGCATCTAACATTTCTTTCCAATTCATCTTGAGTCAAATTATGACCTAGTAATATGACGTTCTAACCATTTTGATTAATTGAGGGCCAATTTCTAAAGAATTGCACAAATGTGGATTAATCATGTTTAAAGTTAATTAATTAAAATTAAGAGACTAATTAATAATTCCATATAACTTTTTAAATATATTTTTTTGGAAAATGATATTGAATAATTGTATCATCAAATGACATAATTTCTTAGAAGACGATTTAACAATTTTGGGACTATTAGTGTATTATTCCTAATTTAGTTAAAGGGTCTGAGTAGTAAAATAAATAAATAAATATGAAATAATAAAGATAATAAGTTTTTTAATTTGACTATAATTTTAATCTTTATAACAAAATTAATAAGGGATAGAAAATAAAACTTAACTGGAAACTGACTAAAATAGTTGTTGTAGGGTGGGTAATTCACTATGTAGGGCTGGGACAGTGTCTCAAATCAGGATATAAAATTCATTTTATGATTGGAAATGAGTGATAAAATAACACACTAGTGGAACCAACACTATATTCTACCTCTACCATTATTTTCCAATAGACTTGAGCTTTCAAGGTTTTGTTCATTGTGTTTGCATGACATTGCCTATGGAGTTTCGATTATCAGATGTTCGTGGAACTCCCTACAGAGCAAATTTTATTTTTAAACCATAAAATCATTTATAATTTAAACAAATTTGAGAAAGAGAGGTGGGGGGTAGTGGGTTTAAGATTCATGGAACATGTATCCACACCCTTTGTGTGGGCACACTACCTATATACCAATACTCTGAAAAGGGATCAATCCATATGTAGTTCTCTCACTTGATATGCTTTGTGCAATAGTGTCTATGAAGATAAAAAAATGTTAAACTAGATGTGATTGAGGTGGATAGGGAATTGTGTAAGGATTTGGATAAGCTTTTAAGTGTATTGGTTGGATATATGTAGAGAATGGGGAAGATTACCTAAGTAGTCTTTCTTGTGTTCTTATTTTCTTAGTGATAATTACCAACCCTTTATAAATGACATTTGAATGGTATTTCATAGGGATATATTGGTCATAGGTTGAATGTAATAATATTAGGCTAACAATAATAAATATGGGGAATCAGAAGGAACTAATTATTGGGGCCAAAAATGCATTGTGATAGGAGTGCTGAAAGTAGAAAATAGTGGTACCAATACTATAGTCCAAGTTACGTGTTATTATAATTAGTTGATGGGACCTAGGGGATGGATTTGTCATGGAAAGAGTATTTTGGTTGAGTTGAGATCAGGTTTGTAAGGCTACAAATAACTTGGAATTAGTGAAAATATGCCTATGAGGGTTATCAAAGCAAGCAAGAGGGAACTATAGGTTGGGTGTCATTAGCCACGTTCAAGTTACCAATTTTCACATTTTATATGACAAAATTTACCCCCCATTATTCTAGTGATATAAAAAAGTGAAATACTAGGATAAAGGAAAAATAGAAAGCATACCTAAACTTACCTGTAAGGGTGAAGCCCATAAAGTTGTGTGATGTTAGGTGTGCATGGAGAGAGCACATCATGAATTACAAATTTTTAAGAGAAAATAAACACTATATTAGTTCTTACTAGATAGATTATATCTAAAATAAGAACATATAAAAGTTGGGTAAGAGATAAAGGAAGATAAAGGAATGAATACACCTCACCAGATATGAAAACCAATATAAAACCTATTATGATGTTGAGTGATGATGAATGTGTGCTATACCAAGAGTAATATCATAAATATATCTGAGTGCTCAATTCTCTCAAAGTGGCTCAAAAATGCAAAGCTTGGCCATTTGAATCCATCATCACCCACTAAGTGAAGATAGGTGATCATGCATGTGCTAATTGATGTTTGGACTATATGTTTAATTCCTTTGAATAGGTGGCTCAAGAATACAAAGGTTAGTTATTCCTTTGGCTCCATATTTGACCCATGAAGTGAAACTATAAACTGATACTTGTATGAAATGTGTATCATATGAGATGGATCTTGAAGGCCATGAATGTACTATAATTTAATAATGTTGGTTTAAATAACCAAATGTATGGCAAAAACTACACCACTCTTAGCCACTTTGAAAGATGTAGATTAGGCTTGTATGAAAGCTACTTCAAAACTAACGCACTAGGCTTATATGAAAGACACACCAAAATGTGGAAGTTAGGATTGTATGAAAGCAACTCCAAAATGATGCCAACCACCTATAGATGGAATAAGGCATGAAACTACTAAGAATGCTAGGGTGATACTGAACTTGGAAAAAAAATAAAACAAATTTGATGTGCACATTACCCCCAATCACTGGTGTCTAAAACATGGATTTTTATCTAGATGTTATACCAAATACCATATATAAAATTGGAAATGAGATCCATCATGCCATGCATGATGCCCCCTATACCTAGATTCTTTGAGTAAAAGTGTACTAAAAACTACTGATTTTAAACTGGTCTAATTATACAAAACTATAGTTGAACTTATTTTTTTGCTTGCTTCTAGAAAGTTTGGTTTTTTTACTATTTGGATAGGAGTGTAAAAATGGATAGTAATGGCACTAGAATGTATTATAATCTTGGTGCTAATTTCTTAGGCCAAATTTGGTAACTATTCTAACATTTTCATTGTTTGCCTAGTGTGTTTTATCTAGTTTGATGTCTGGTGGTTGTTATGGGTGTGCTAAATGTTAATTTTTCGACCATTATTAGCTTTGATCTCTATGGAAAAAGCCCTATTTATTGCCCCATCTTCTAAGGGTAGGAATTAAAACCCTAAAATGACTACCCTTAGAATAAATAGCCTTACAAGTGTGTTATGTTACAAAGATACATGATATAGCAATGATAATTGACAATATATCCCAAGATATAACATAGTTTGTAATGAGAGACTATTAGATCAATAAAGGTATACCTAGATAGATATAATAATGTAATAGCATGTATAATATATGTAATTGGAACTAGAAGTCTAATTAGTTGTTAGTTGTTAGTTGGTAAGGAGGCATGGAGCATGATGTCCATCATGTCATCCAAGAAAGCAAGATAATGCATTATGTGGATCATGGAATTACAAAAAATGAGAAGTAAACAAGTAACAAGCACATAAGGCAAGAAGTAAGAATCATACAAGGGTGGCCAAGGGGCCAAATAAATAAGGGACATGGGTACATGTCACTCAAACTAGAAGACAAGCATACAAGGCATGCCCAAATGCCACTTACACATATAATTGAAACAAGCAAGGTTAGAATGAAAGGCACACTCACATAGAAGAGTATAGGTAAATGACATTAGAAAATGTCCTAAGGCACACATAATACATAGAGGCAAAGGACATTGGAAAATTTCCTAAGGCACATATAAGATATAAAATAGGAACTAAGTATAAACAATCTATCCATACTAAGTAAGAAAATAAAGCATGTAATAACTAGAAATATAATCGCATATAATTAATCAAAGAAAGAATTAAATGTGTGTAAGACATGTTAGTAAAATATTAGGTATATGTTAATAAATACAAAAGTGTTATATAAAAGTGAGTATTTATAGAGTAATTTGTGTAAGCTAGTAAATAATGTAAATCAACATGATAACTAGAATGTGGGGTGTAGGAATGACATAATCTAAATGGTGTAGTCATGTAGAAGATGCCCCCAAGGGGAAGATGCATTGATGTGTCTCAAATGTAGCAATAAGATGCCCCCTCAATGTGTAGAGTGAATCAATAAAGGATCTAGATGTCACTGAACACACTCAAAAAAGATCAAGTGAAGTATGGTAGTGTAGATAGATCGACAAATAATAGCATAAAACAACAAATGTAAGTCTATCATAGTAGTAGAAATAAAAAGCATGGATGATGCATATAATAAAAATATTTTTATTGTTTTTTGAATTATTTGCATGTTTTTATATTTTGAAATATTTGAATGTTTTTGGTATTTTTTATATTTTGAATTATTTTTGAATTTTTGAGATATCTGAAATAAGCTATGAACAATAAATTATGAGGAGACTATGTACAAGAAATTTCAAAGAAGTTATATACAAGTAAGATAAGAAGGGATGATACTAATTGATGAGTCTCATGAGAGACTCCTTATCATGGTGTCATGTATCAAACAAAGGAATCTTGTGTGATTGTGAAGCATGAGGGAAAGGCTATGAATATGACTATGAATATTCATATTTATTGTTAATATTTTGGAAATCATAATAACCTGTATTGTTCCACTTATGATTATTATCTTGATTTTGCACCCATGGAATGTTGGTGTTGACTTTTTTTGTATCTAAATATTTTCCTTTGATAAATTATGTTTATGAATGATTTGGCTTAGGATGTTTAATAAATCTAAAACCTTGTTGACAAACATTATCAATTGCTAGAATAGTAGTGATTCCTTGAGCATGCTTCCCCAACCCTTGACCTTGATAATCAAATTACTGTAGATATTTTTGACCAAACCCATATTAATTTGAAAGTTGAGCCTTATTTTGGAGAGGTAGATTTGCATATTTTTTGTGTTTTACCTATGCTTGTGGTACTGTTTGTTGCTCTAATTTAGATTTTTTATCTTTTATTGTTCTAAGTTATGCTTTGGTTATCACTTTTGTACTATTTATAAATTTGACCCTTTGTGAATGTGTTATTATGTCACTATGGATTGCTTGACTAATTTACCTTGTATAGGGTCCTTAATATCAATTATCTAGTGTATATGTTCTTCCAATGCGAAACATGAATCTATGTGATGCCCATGCATTCTATGACATGCACAATAATATCTAGATCTTCTCACTAGATGTAGAAGAGGTAATTTGATCAACTTAGATGTAATAATTTCCTTGAGTACCTCACTTGAACTCTTATTTGATCTTTGGATGCTTTTTGAATCACTAGTTGTAGATTTACTTTGTTATGATTTCTTGTTTGATATGTGACATTGCTTACAACCAATTGACTAGGTGAAGGTGCATATACATTATTGGCACTAAGTTTTCTTTGAGTATTTTATATTAAAACTAATTTTCCAATGTTTTGATATTTTCATGTAATAGCTGATTCTATGTTTTTAAATCTAAAATTAACTTGCTCATACTAGTGATTTGACCCCTTAGAGTCTTGCATGTACATACTCTAGTTACATCCAATTGAACATGTAATAAAATATGTTGAAGAAGGTTTGAAGAAGCTATGGTATGAATGTATAAATTGGGAATAATAGCATAGGCTACCTCACCTTCTAGAGGGGTGATATCATGGACCTAGTTAGAGGGAAAGTAGATATCACCCTATTGGGGGAGAGGAGGAGAAAGAAATTCTTTCCTAATATTCCATAAATTATCATGTGAAATTGGAATACTATGTGCATTGATGTTATACTTGAATGGAACACATACATTATTTTCATTTGTAATATGAAAAGGGTAAGAGATTTATCATGTAGACATTCTTTTATCATTGTTTGAGATGATAAAGTAGAGTTTAAAATATGAGATTGATCATTTGAACTATGCAGTGGAAATTTGATTCTATTTAACTTGTATTGTTGTAATTTCAACATAAGATATTTATATGCATCTAGGTATAAATCATGTATGTGGGATGAAATGCATGTAATTGGAGTTGTAAGTTGCATAATAATATGTTTATAAAGAGCATTCCAAATGAGAGATAATAAAGAAGGGATAGAGAGCATAAAATTGTGCATGAATGCATAGAAAAATTTGGCATGTGATATGACATTTATAATGTGTTTATCATGTTAAACTAGAAGCATTTTCCATATGATAGATATAAATCAAGAGATGAAACCTTGTATTGAAGACAAGTATAATTTTCTCTGAAGGAGAGGTATCTTACTATGTTTAACAATGACTTTCTTAATATCATTCCATATTATGAAAAGTAGGCATGAGAAAAAAATGAAGCTTTGTATTAGCATATTTTAAACTTAATCATTCATGTACATGATACAACCAAGTATTGTCTCCTTAATATTTTATAAAAATGTAAGAAATATTTAAAAGTGAGATTTATTTTGGAAATTTGATTTTGGATGTAAGGTGATACCTCAAGAAGTAAATAGGATCTAGTACATGAAACTAGGGTTTTAAATGAAATTATTTTAAAATTATTAAGTAATTTTAAAATTTGATGCAATTTTTTTATTTAAATATGTAAACAAAAAATTAGAAAAATATAGGGAAAATACCAAGACCTAGTATGGATAATTAGGGTTTGAAAGAAATTTTATTTTAAAATTACTATGAAATTTAAAAATTAGTGTTAATTTTTTATTTTATAAAGTAGGTAAAAATTCAAAACAATATATGAAAAATTAGTATTAAATTTACCCTAGGGTTTCTAGCATTTTATATGCAAATGAAGTATTTTAGGTTTACCAAATGATTTAACAATTTTGAGAATATTGGTGTATTATTCCTAATTTAGGTAAAAGGTCTAAGTAGTAAAATTAGTAAATAAATATGAAATAATTAAACTACTAATTTGTGTAATTTTAATGTAAGTTTAATATTTCTAAAAATAGTAATAAGGGATAGAAAATAAGACTTAGTTAAAAACTGACTAAAATGGTTGTTACAAGGTCTAGAATTCACTCTACAAGGCTAAGATAGTGTCACAAATTAGGATATGGAGTTTTTTTTATTATTGGATAGGAGATTTGAAATAGGAAAATAGTGGCATAAACACTATATTCCACCTCTTATACTATTCTCCAAGAGACCTAAGCTTTCTAGGTTTTGTTCATTATGTCTGTGTGACCGTACCTATGAAGTTTCGACTGTTGGATGCCTTTGGAACTGTCTATAGAGAAAATTTTGTGCTAAAAACATATAATCCTTTATATTTTGACCAAATTTGAGAAAGAGTGTGGGTTAGTGTGTGTAATATGCACTAAACATGTATCCACACCTCTTGTGTGAGCATGCTACCTACATACCAATACTTCAAAGAGGGATTAAGCCATATGTAGTTCTCCCACTTGTTTTGCTTTGTGAGATAGTGTATATGAACATGAAAAATGATAAACTAGAAGTTATTGAGGTGGCTAAGGACTAGTTTAAATATTTGGATAAGCTTGTAAGTGTATTGGTTAGTTGTATGTAGAGAATAGGGAAGATTTCCTAAGTAGTCTTGCTTGCTTAGTGATATGCCAACCCTTTCCAAATTATCTTTGAATGGGATTTTATAGGGATCTATTGGTCATGGATTAAATCTACTCACATTAGGCCAATAAGGAGAAGGATGGGAAACCAAAAAGAACTAACTATTAGGTCCAAAAAAGCACTTAGATAAGAGTGTTGAAAGAAAATAGTAGTGTCACCGATGTTGTATTCCAAATTGTGTTATTGTACTTAGTTGAAAAGACCTAGGGAGATGTATTTTTTATGGAAAGACCAGTCTGACTAATCTAGGATTAGGTCTGAAAGCCTATAGATGACTAAGAATCAGTGAAAAGATTCCTATGAGGGTCATGAAAGAAAGTAAGAGGGACCTATGGGTCTGGTGTCATTAGCCATGATCAAGTTACCAATTTTCATATTTTATATGACTATAAAAGATATCCCTAGGCCCTAAATTAATAAAATATCAAGATTAAGTCATTCCATGCCTCATTATGACCTTTCATTCCTCTTTAATGCCTCTTTATCCAAAATATTTATGAAGTCATTTATTGAATTTGGCCTCCAAAATTGAATGGGTCCTTAGCCACACATCTTCATATTGATATGGATGGTTACAATTAATTCTAATCAATCTCAAAAATATATAAATAAAAGGGCATAAAACATCATTTTAAGCTCAAATTATGTAATCTTATAATGCTTAAATATCTCCACAACTCATTTGAGTTTTGATCATTGCATTATTCATATTTGGATTAGCTTCATTGATAGGCATATTAGATAATTCCAATATATTGAGTCTAGGTTTTATGAAGTGTTCTTGAGACATTTGGGAAGGTAACTAGTATTAATTTATTTCTTTTGTATCTTATTATTATTAGCAAATGGCACATGATTAGATTGGCTTGATTTAATTAGCTCTCTATGCATTTTTATTTGATTTTTTGGACTAATGCTTGAATAATAATTTCTTTTAGTCCATTCTACACCATTTACAAGGAAGATGTCAAGAGGATTATAAAGTTATAGTGGATTTCCAAACCCATCCATAGACCTCCTCCTCAATCATAAGAGTAAACACAATGAGAAGATGGCCCACCTCAGGGAACTAATAGTCAAGAAAGAACTGGGAGTCATTCTACCTCTCAGGCATATATATTTAGTTTAGATTATCCACAACATAGAGTTGAGTAGGAAAGGCATGCATGTCCTAGGGGAGAAAAAATATATTCTCTATGTTTCCCCTCCCTCCACTAACTATGTCACAATAGGTAACTCTTATCTCTTTCTTGTCTTGGGTTTATATTATTACCTCTCTTTGATTCCCTCAACAATAATACCACCTTCTATTAGGTAGCATCCACCGCAACCTATCATTCCATTAGTGATGCCTACCATTCCCATTATATCATCACTTCATCCCACTTATACATCTCCATCTTCCATTTCACTTTCTACCAGGATAGCTTCTACTACTGTCAAAAATAATCTGAACTATACAAGGAAGAAATTACAACTATTTCTCCCCAAAAGATGGAAGTAAAGGAAGAACATTTAGAAAACTCTAAAGAAAGGGGGGAGAGAAGGAAAGGATCAAGAACATACCCTGTTGAGGTTTATGATAGTGAGGAAGAAGTATGGCTAGTGATGTAGAGTGGATATCTATGATATAAACTGAGGCCTCTTATTCCATAAGTGAGGTAATTAAATCCAACCCAAAGGATGAGTGGATCTCTAAAACCATTAATCAATCAGGAAGAACATAATTAATTTCTCAACCTAGATAAGTCATTGAGGAAGATCATAGCTTAGTTGCTTGTTTTAAACACAATTATTGAGGGGGGGGGGAGTGAATTAGTCTCTTAAAACTTTCTTTCACATTTAATTTAACATTAATTTAACCATCAAATAATTACAAATATATAGAAATGTATAAAGAATCGTTCACATGAGCATAACATAAGAAAAAATACATATGAGTGGGGAAACCTCAAGAGGAATAAAAACCATTGATTCCTAAAAATGGAATATAGTCTTATAATTCAAAATATCATAATTTAGTGAATCACCAACTTTACATAGAGCACCAACCCCAACTAGCTAAGCACCAACCTAATTAGGCTTTAAGAAGTACCAACTTATAAGGAGGCACCAACCCCCTAGATGACTCAATACCAACTCATCCACATGAAACCTTTGAGCACCTTCTAAACACATTATTTATCACACAATATATGATGATCACCTTATTTATTTCTTCTCTCTCTTTTATCCCTCTCAAACTATCTTTAAGGATTCTTCACTAATTTAGATCTCTTCAAGACAAATTAGGTTATATGAGGTTGGTCTTATACTATAGTATCCATATTATATCTTCATGATTATTTATATACACCATTATGATGGTCTAAGATACCTCCTTTATCTCTTAAAATTTCTATTTCCTTTGCTTTCACTTGTTCATTCTCTAACTAGACAATTAAGCCTATTAGGCCTTGCTCTTATACTAGGATCTTTCTCATACACCTCTTAGTCAGACATACACACTAAAACACTTATATTTTACACACAATATTCCTTATTAAATTCCAAAAACATTACATTAGTTAAACCATATCTCAAAGGGAACAAATCCTTGTTTAGGCCTTGAGGAGACCTAATTCAATTAGGCCTTCATTAATACACACTACCACTTTATCTTATTATATCACTTTCAAAATTCATTAAAAAAAAAAAAACTTCATATAAAACTAAAATATACACATAATAATCTCGTATTAGGTCCATGACACCTTTTATCTCCATTAACCACTTGAAGCACGATAGTAATATTGTTTATATTAGGCCTTCACACACACAGAAAGGTTTATCTTGAAAAACTAAAGATAACACAATGTTTATCAACAAAAAAATGATAATAAATAATACTAATATAACATAAAATATATAAAAAAAATTCACAAAGTGAATTATACTTCATTATATAGAAAAAGGACCCAAAACACTCCTGTAACTTGCTCACTCAGAACTGCCAATTTTCCTCAAGGATTAGTCATGGTGACAATGACCTTA
This sequence comes from Torreya grandis, assembly GCA_037957365.1. NCBI lineage: Eukaryota > Viridiplantae > Streptophyta > Pinopsida > Cupressales > Taxaceae > Torreya > Torreya grandis. The sequence continues at coordinate 415,190 of JARHVA010007047.1, forward strand.
AGCACATGTATGAACAATTTTAGATAGTTATAATGAGTTATATGATCTTATTAAATAATTATTAAAAACTCATATTTAAAGATAACATGCTCAAATGGAAAATATTGGTCTTGTAGAATCTCATGACCTTACATCTCATTGTCTCATCTACACTAGACAAGTAAACTTGTGAGCAAAATTTTCAATATAATCACTATCTTTCAAAAATTATTACCAAACATGATCATTTACTAAAATTCATAAAAAAACCTCCATGCAATTGTTTCCATAAATATTCTATGATAACACATCCCTAATCATCTTCTCACTTTTGCCTAGGTTTCTCACTATTTGCACCTTTAGGCCTATTAGAGATAGGTTGTCTTAGATGATTGGTTTATAACACCTAAGGTATATAACATATCTATAAACTACTATGTAAATAAAATACAAGTCTCAAACTTCTCCATCTAATTATTTTCATACTTTGACTTGGTCAAATCTAACTGCTACAACAAATCTCCAAGAAACTAACACTTTCTTGTAAGGTATACTCACACAGCTGATAACTCAATCACAAATGGAGGTTATTGGGAGAGTTTAATACAATATAAAATAATTTTTATAGTTATTTTATACCATTCTAGGTTGTTTTTAATAACATATTCAACATCAGGTCCTTATTAGGGTTCTAAGAGGGTTTAAACATATTTTCATTCTTAACAATCATTCATAAAGAATAACCCCTCTATACAAAAAAAAATGTCTATAATTTTAAGCCAGGACCCTTCCAAATATATCATGAATATATTAGGTTCCCATGTCGAGGTTTGACAAGCTAATGAGTAGAAGAAAAGCCTTCTCAAGTTGAGAACCCTTCATTCTTTACACTCGAGAGACCTCAAAATCACTTTTCATGTCTTTTCTTACAAACCATGACCTCAAACTACATAAAAAAACTTGAATCACATTTATCAATGCTCATGTTCTCACACTTACCTTGGAAATGGATCTTTATACCCCATTAAGCCATACACTCTCTCTTTGCTCTCTTAATCTTTGACCTACAAACTACATTACGCCTTATAACTAACCTTCATGCCTCTTTCCATGAACTCTCCACTTTACTCACATAATAAATCAACCTCATATATGTTTAAACACTATCATACTTTCTTAATATTCCTCGATAATAGATCATGATGCCTTATTAGGCCAAGCATGATCTAGAAGTGGTCTAGTTGTAGACATGATTTATAGGTCTTACCCCTGTAGACTCACCCTAAGATTCTCATGAGTGGTAAAATGCCTAATATACATTACCAAACAAAATCATAAAATAAATCATGCCTATGTGAATTTATCTCACCAAACCATCATGATCCTTCATGTATAAGACTAGGCATCATATGAACATAACTTTGTAAGACACTACTAGGCTCAAGCACTTGATAATTTTGACAATAAAAACCTTTCATGGTGACCTTCACAATACTCATATAGTCATATCCTACACTCTTAGAAACACTACAACATGATCAATAGTCTTTCTTATATATATACTCTTCAATGACCTCATGAAGACATTCTCAAGAGCCTTTGATATCAATGACAACATCAATGCCAAACCTCAACAACAAGAACAATTCTCAACATTACTATTAAGTCATTAACAAAATAAGAATGAGATGTAGGTGGAGAGGAAAAATCATAGTTATAGATTATAGTTCAAGGGCTACACCCATGTACACCCCTAGGTTATCCACTTTAATAAACCATAGCAACTAGCACTCTTATTACTCCTCCTAGCATTATAAGTTCTAGAATTCCACATTATTTAACTACTATTTTAGTTATAAAATTTATTTTAGTACAACCAATTATTTATATTCTTTGAATTCATTAATCTCAATAACCTAGCCTCAAGTTATTTATTACATCACCATTTTTTCCCATTTTTCAAACCATATCCTAACTTACTACTATAACGGTAATTCCCACCACAATTATGAATGCCTGAGTCACCTATACTTATATTACCAAATATTTGAATTTTTTTTTAGTACCTTGGTGACCTATTCATTATTCAATAGAAATAGTACCCAAACCTATGGGCCTAACACTATAGCTCATTTTTAAAACTTAGTATCTACTTTCATTTTTACCACAATAGCCACTTACCCTAAGATGACCTCCTAGATAAAGATGCCAATTGGTCAATCTCCCTAATTATAATCCCTAGTGGTTTCTATCAACAAATGGGATATAAAGGCTACTTTTATCATTGATACACTAATTTAGAATTATTTTATTATTTGGATGAGAGGTCCTGCTACAATACATTAAAAAAATTATATGAAATAATATATTTATATAATTAACAGTAGCACCAAAAGGATTATATTAATCACATACCACTTTCATGGGGAAAAATTCTTTGAGTAAGATCAATATAATAAATTCATGGATGCCTTCATTGGCATCAACACTTACTTATATACTAAGTCTAATCTAAGCAACTACTACTTCCCATGAATGTGGGATAAATCAAAATGCTCATGAGATGAATTATAAAGAATATGTGTCCATATCAACTAATATACTAACAAAGTAAAGACAAGGGGTAGCATAGGTCCTAACATCCACTCCCTCTTCAAAAAAGATTTGTCCTCAAAGGTTAAGATATGGGAATTGGTGTTTAATCTAAAAGAATGGTTCCCATGTTGCATTCTGTGACACTAAATTAATACCTCTATGATGAAGTAGGAGTAAATTTAGTGTGTGAGCCTTTCCAATATTGCCTCTAGATTATGAAGGATGGATCCTTCATTATCAAGTTTAGGTAAAATAGTATGCACTCTGATGTTTGTGATAAGAAATTTATTTAGACAAGAGACATGAAATACTAGATGAACATGATAAGAATGTGGAAAGTCCTACTTAATCAACTGACCCAATATTTTGGAGAGCCTTGTATAGCCCATAGAACCTAGGAACCAGATTATGATTCCCTTTGAGTTTTAGGGAGGATTATTTATATAGTTATAGGTGAAGAAAAACCATATCACCTACTTGAAATATGTGCTCAGAATGGTGTTGATCAGCCTATTGTTTCATTCTATTTTGTGTCATATGAAGATTGTGTTTCACGGTGCTAAGGATCTAATCCTAGGTTTGGAGAAGCATGTTGGCTGCTTGAACTGGTGAATTACTGGGGGTGTGCTGAAGGTGAATTGGTGGTTTTTAACCATAGACTATTTCATATTTTCATATGGACTAATTTTAGTTGAATTATGGTAGGAGGTATTTTACCACCATTCTATGAGAGGGAGCCACTTTGTCCACGGATGTTTTTATTTTAAGGTGAAGCAATGAAGGATAGTTTCCAAGCATTTGTTGACAATTTTATTCTAGAAATTTATTTTTGGATGATACCCAAAACTCGTCTTCAGTTGGGTGTTGGTGCATCAACATAGTTCTATCCAAAAATGTCTATTAAAGGTTGCATCATGATCTAATACAATGGAAGAAGGAATGCCATAAATATGAAAAATCTTGGTCCAAAATAATTTGTGCAACGGTAAAGGTGGTATAGGGATGGATGAGGGCACAAAATGACTATATTTGGAGAGATGATCAAACACAACAAATATCATTATTTTCCCTCTAGATTTATGGATAAGATTAATGAAATATATATAAATATCTATCCAAATCTAGGTAGGGATGGGCAAAGGTTAGAGTAACCTAGGAATGAGTATTATTTCACCCTTGTTGTATTGTTAGGTATCACCTTTAGCCACCATGTGTTGAATTATCTTTTTCATTTCCTTATACAATAATTTGTGGTGTTCCTACTCATAATTTTTAAGAAACCCTAAGTTCCCTACAGATGAAGAATCATGGAGTTTATATAATACAACTTGCTAAAGATCTATGCTCTAGGGAAACACTAGATGACCCTTGTATTGTAGAGAAGAATAATCCAAAGAATAATGTAGCACTATAGAGGGGTTAGCAGTCAACTATTGAATGATTTGAGATAATGAGGATTCTTTGACATGCCCTTATTGTACAACATCCAACCAATTTGGATTAGGCATGGGAATAGCTGAAAGGGAAGCTTGATCCATAAATGTGTGAGATAGAGCATTAACCACAATATTATCCTTATGATTCTTGTAATTGATCCCATAGTCATAACCTATGAGTTTTCTTACCCATTTATATTGTGATGGGGTGGAGACCCATTATTCTAGGAAATATTTTAGACTCTAGTGATCAATTTTGATGAAAAAATGATTCCCTAGTAGGTATGGCCACCACTTTTGAACTACATGTAAAATGGTCATCATTTCCTTCTCATAAGTAGAGAGTAATAAATTATTTACAAAATGGGATTTTTTGGTGAATGCAATGAGGCATCCTTGTTGGAGGAGAATAACACCAATTCCATTGACTCAAGCATCACTCTTGATAGTGAATGTCTTAGTAAAATATGACATAACTAGAATAGGTGTAGTACGCATAACTTGTTTTAATTTTTCAAATGCACACTAAAAATCTTATGTTCATGTAAAAGCATCCTTTTTAAATATAGATGTTAGTAGAGTTTCAATCTTCTCATGATCCTTGAAAAACTTGTGATAGTATCCAATCAGCCTCAAAAAACTATGGAGGTTCTTGAGTGTTTAAGGATGAGGGCAATTTGTCAGATTGGCTATTTTTTTGGTATCCACCTAAACCCCTTGAGATGAAATAATATGCCCTAAATAATTCACTTTGTCATGGCCAAAATCACATTTGGACTATTATGCACAACTATGGTAATAAAAAATAAGTTGCAGTACAAGCTCTAGATATTGGATATTCTTAGACCATGTTTTACTATAGATGATGATATAATCAAAGAAAAGTAGAATGCATTTTTTTAGGTAGGGATCAAATATTTTATTCATCAATGCCTAGAATGTTAAAGGAGCATTAGTGAGGCCAAAGGGCATGACCAAAACCTCATAGTGGCCATCATGCATGTAAAAAGCTATCTTAGGGATATCATCCTCATGAAGCCAGATCTGATGATATCTAGAGTGAAGATCTAACTTGGAGAAAAAATGAACACCATGAAGTTCATCAAGAAGATCATCAATAATAAGGATAAAAAACTTATCCTTGATTATCATGTCATTTAGTATGTGGAAGTCAATGTAGAGGCACCATGACCCATATTTTTTTTAGACAAGGAGAACTTGGGGAGAATATGGGTTGGTACTGGGGTGAATAATGACTTGCTTTATTAAGTCTCAAATGAGAATCTTGATCTTAGTCTTTTGCTAAAATGGGTATTGGTAAGGCCTAGTGTTGGGAGGAACACTTCTATGAAGGAGATGAATATAGTGGTCCTCTATCTTTGAAGGTGTAAATCCCAATGGTTTTATAAAGACACATGCATGCCTTTATAGAATGGTTTGTAGATCAGAAGGAGTAGTGGAGATTGTTGATATTTGCATTTGAATGGAATGGAGCTGGTCAATGATGCCATGTGAATTTTTTTCTTAAAGTTTTTTCATATGATGTAAACTTATGATGTTGAGAGACCCCAAATGTAAGCCTTTCAATGTGTGATTTTTCCCATTTTCTAAACTTTACATCCAAAGTGCAACAAAATCCCATAAGATGGGTTCATGTGTGCTTAACCATTGATCTCCCAAAACATCACATTCTCCTAAGGGCAATGAAAACATGTCAAAGAATAAATTATAATCTCCAATAGAGATACACATATTGTGATACATACCTTTACAAGGTAATGTGCCCCTATTGGTAATAATGGCTTCAAATTTGGAGCATGGATGGACAAAATAATCATCCTATTTGGTGATTCAAGGGTCAATGAAGTTATTAGTGCTACCTGAATAAATGAGTATTGTGAGAGGGAGATTATTGAAGTAACCCCTAACTCACATGGTTTATGGGGTGATGAATATTACTAAGGAATGGAGAGAGATATTTGGTTGTTCTTCCTGAGAAGCAGGTTATACAATTGGTGGAGCTTCTTCTAGATCATCTGTTATATCCTTAGCATCATTCAAAACTTTAGTTTTGAGTAGAGATTCCACATATAGTAGGTAGACCTTTTAGACACCAATTTTATGTTCATGAGTGAATTTGTCATCACAATTATAACATAATCCTTTTTCTTTATGGGCTTGCATCTCTACTTCTATCAAATTCTTGGTAGGAGTGGTCATGGGGGTTGGCATGGTTTGAGATCATTGTGGAGTTGTATTTTTGAATGGAATAAATTTAGATTTGAATCATTATTAAACTATGATTTTATCCTCTACCAACTTATACAACCTTAAGGATTCTATCATCATGTTGGGCTATAAAATTTTTACCTCATATCAAAATGCATCCTTCAATCCATTAATAAAGTAACTCCTAAAGAATTCATCAGATAATCCATCTGTGTGACTGGCCAATTTTTCATATTCTATTTGATATTCCCTCATAGTTCCTATTTGGTGATGTTTTATGAGTGCTCTAGTGAAGTCATAAAAAACACTAGGGCCAAACCATTACAAAAATAGGGTGAAAAAATTTGTCCATTTTGGTTCATGATGAGCCTTGGTATAACAACAATACCATTGAAGGGCTTTAAGTTCCAAGTGAAAGGAAGAAAGTGGGACCTTGTTATCATTAAAATTATTATGCATACTAAAATATTGTTTTTCTTGATAGATCCATCTAGTGAGATCTATAACATAGAATCAAGGAAAATCAAGCTTCAACTCACAAAAATTACTAGAGGAAGAAAACTCGATGTCTTAAGAGGACTCTAGATGCCATCTGTTATTGAAGGTGGTATGTTGAAGACTAAGGTCAAGAATTTTTTCATCAATATCTTTGATGTGGGTATTGAGGGTGGAAATTTCATCCATGTTTTTTACTCTTGTCTGGGTGACTACCATGACCCAAATTAATTTTTTTTTTCAATGGGTAGGAAACCTAGAGTTAAGACACATTTAGTAAGAGAAAATTTTAATTTGGGTAAAATAAGAAGGGGTAAAGGGATGTTTACTAATTCTTTTTACATAGTGGGAGTATGATTGATGAAAGCAAGGGAATTTTTAGGAGTGAAAATGGAAAAACTATAAAATTTATCAAAGAGTGACAAAGGAAAAGAAAAGGGAGAAAAGGGAGATGAATATTATGGAAATGATATGACAAGTTTGTAGATTTTATATGGTAATTTTTTGATACTATGTAATATGTTGAAAATGATATGACAAGTCTAATGATATTGTATTGATAATCTACAAAGATTGGATATGAAAAGTTTTTTGATACTCCATATATAATATTTTGAAACTGATATAAAATGGCCCCAAGTTTCAATGGTTGACTAAAAGTTTAAAGATATTACTCGAGCCACTAATGTTGTCTGAATGAGTACCACTCTCTAAAAAAATTATGTCCATAGATTTACCCCTAAATGACATCCCTTGGTTTTACTCAAATGTGGGGATTAGTCAATTAGGATGAGGTCATTTCCCTTTTCAATGGCAGGTCTTGTCAATGGGCCAACTACTTCAAGGTTCCTGTGGTATTCATCACAATGAATCTTAGGGATTTTAGCCAAGTACTTACCATAGTTATACGGATAGGGTTTTTACCCTGATCGAAAATGGATTATTATGATACAAAAAATACTAAATTGAATTATGCAAAAAAATAGAGTTAAGACTTTCTAAAAAACTACTTAAATGAATTACACAATAAAATAGAGTTAAGACTTTCTAAAGGAAAAAAATATCCCTGGAAAGCACTCTAATACTAGATGAAAGAATACTCTTATAAAAAATTAAATGAAATTCATGAAATAATAGATTTGTATAAATAGCAAAAGCTCAAAAAGTATTATATTGATCACAGGCCACTTCAAGGGGGCAACCTCCTTTGAGCAAGCTTAATACAATAAATTTATGTATGCCTTCATTGACCTCAATATTTACTTATATACTAAATCTAATATAATAAATTAATACTTCCCATGAATGTGGGATAAACTAAAATGCTCACAAGTTGAATTATAAAGCATATGCATCCATAGCAACTAATATACTAAAAATGTAAAGAGAATGGGTAGCATAGGTTACTAACACTAGAGGATGTTCTTCCTCATTTTACTACAATAGGTACATCATGTCCTATATCTATGCTACCTCCACTACTACCCGCTTTAGTTACTTAAGGAGTTAGGCTAGCACAATCATCCCAACCAATGAAGCCTCCATAAAAAAATAGAAGAACAAGTTTCCCTAAATGTCCCATCATGGATCAAGTAACTACAACATTAGGAGGAGATTAATAGGTAGGATATGGTCATCCATGAGTAACCCATAGTAATGTTCCACTTTTAAAGGCAAATAATCACATTGAAAAAGGTCAAAATAAAGATTGTGATTGCTGAGGGTCAAAAAGTGGAGATGGAACAAAGAGAAGAAAATTTCAACTAAAATATGAAAGATAAATCCTTCAAACCCTAGTAAAATAAGATAAAATACTTATAGTTTTGTGGATTCCATAAGAGGAGTTATTAAATAAATGTTTAAGAGTTTTTACTAGGCTATCGAAAGGTAGCAAGAGACATGAATAATTTAGCATCTTAAAAATACTATTGATCATTTTCAAGGTGTATCCAAGTAGTTATTTAATGCAATTTGCATAATAAGAGTTGCTAGTGGGAAATGTTCCTTAAATTATTAATAAAATGAAATACATTGATGGAAAGTTGAATTTTATTATCCAAACAACTAGAAATAGGGCATATTCCCACTTGAATTTAATAACTTCTACTAAATCAATGTGGGAAAAACATTGATTTACTAAAAAAAGAGATATCTTATTAGAATGGCATCAAGAGATGTAGACCTCGATGCACTAGATTTTAAATCAGTAAGGTTGTATGATCTCTATTTTGACTAAATTTAGGGTAATATAGGTAATAACTCCATAAGGGACCAAAGCCCATTTTTTGAGAATCTCTTGCATACAAAATTAGATGGTTTTATAGTAGATATTGAAGGCATGATCTATAGGACCATAGATGAAATAATTCAATTGGTAAATTTTGTAAGTGATAAGACCATTGGGATCAAATCATATATGTTGAGGGTAAGGTTTCATTAAACATTCATAAAAAATTGATGGACAAGCTTCCTCAATTATTAAACAAATATTTTTTTGATTTTGAGACTATAGAAATTGACTTTCAAGTAATTCATGGTCTCCATCTCTAGGAGGTAACAAAACATGAAACCATGATGGTAGAAGTGTCTTCAACTCCTATACAAAGCTCTTATCTTCCAAAATACACATAGGTTCACATGTAAACTAGGACCACTTATGTCCCACTTCCAATTAAAACACAAAGTTCAGTTCTAATGCCAATTTCTATTCCACCCATAAATTTGGTTGTCACTTTAGTTTCTTCCACATTAGCATCCACACTAGTGGTGTTATAATTTTAGTTATTCTAATGGTGGCACATCAACACAAATATTTATAAATATATCTCTAAATGTTCCAACTTAGTTGTAACATTAGTTCCTAACTTAAGGGGTATTTCATTTACATTTTATATTTTTAGATGAAGAATTCTATATTATGGAATAAATATGGTACATGTACCTTTTTCATGAAATTAGATGTAAGACATATTTTTGGATGTATGTCTTTAAACAACACATGAAGAGATGAGGCCTTACCCATCCTAAGATTATATATTTTTTTAATATCCAAATTCCAAAGGGAGGAGAATTTTAGCTATTGAGTTCTCTTTTAATTAGTCTTTATGTGTAAATCTTGATTATTCTCTAATATCATGGATTGTATGAGATGTTCCATCATTTTGGTATCTTGGTTTTTTATTGGTGTATGAGTTATATTTTAATATAGATATTCATTTTAATTTATAGATGATTTTAATGCTTTTTACATGCTAATTATAATCCCCCCTTGTAGATGTGAAATAGAAACCTGACAAACATGGCAACCTTTAATTTTGAATGTTTAAGTTTTATTTGTTTTATTTTGATTTGATTCCTGACCACGTTTGAGTTTTGGTGTGTAGAGTAATTATTAGTAAATATTGGTAGTTGATTCCTTATCTTACCTTACTTTAAGTGTTGGTCTTGAAAGGTTTTCATCTTGTGTGGTCCATAAGCGTCTTTTCTATGCTTCCTTTCCCTCATTGTTTGAGTTTCTTGTAGAATCCTTCCCACCTTAGTTAAATATATCATCCTTCCATCCACTCTAAGTAGATTTAGGTTCATTCATAGAAAACCCATACATGGTAAACAATTTGTATCATTCACCACTATTACACCAATAGGTTTTTATAAAAATAAAAACCTTACAACTCATGCTTTGGATTTAAATCTATCACCAATACTATAATATTAGAGGCAACCTCATAAAGGTATTTGTGGTGTGTATAAAACCCACATCAATAAGTCCATGACCCAGATATTAATGCACTAGAGTGAAATCAAAACCAAACCCAGAAGCATCCAAGTGGTCACATATATTTTTCATATAAATTCCATACAGGACACTAGTTTCAAACTTAGACACTAGATTTGATGCAATCATTCCAAGATAAATAAACTATCCAAAAATCTAGAGATACTTGATCTAGAATCGACAAACTATTCCAAAACTATTTTACTACCTATTTTTATTCCTTTACTATATCCATATCTACATTAGCATAAAAACTATCTAAATACTTTCTTTTATGTCATTTTTATATCTATAATAGTTTTACATTCCATTAATAGCCTATATTAGTTTAATAAATTTAGCATATGGTCCATTTACATTTAACACATTAATTATCTAATGTAGATTTGATATTTACTCTTGTGGCCTATCATTTTTGTATCTATTAGATCCCAAATTTTAAATCAATTTATTCTAAGTACTTTTTGGAAGATGGTGTGGGAGAGATGGGCATGGAGGTAAACCCTAGAAATAGAAGTAAGCAAAGGTGCAGAAGGCCTTGGTATGAAACAATTAAGCCATAAATAATAAGGATGTATAAAACATGGAGGAACCAAGGATGCAGGACTTGGGCAAATACCATGACTTGTACAAGTGTGCATAAGGTAGAAAAAAATATGAAATGGTTCACGTGAGCATTAGAGGAGAATAGTTAAGCATGGATCTAGCATTAACTTGTGAGTATATAATAGCATGACATCAAAAGTATATAATAGATTGGGTATATAGGGAAAGTTAGGCCTAAATTAATAATAACTCATTGTAATGGCTTTCCACAACTCATTATTTTTAATGGTAATTAGCAAGTCATCACTTACATATTAATGTTGTAATTGAATGATGGGGGTAACTCAATGTATAAATACCCCCTAGTTTTACTTAAAAGAGTTTATTTTGTTATTTTTATAATGGTAATATTTTAATTTCAATCTTGAGATTTTTTTTTTATGTGCATCGAGACCTATGTATGGTGATCATTGATATATAATAAGATGTAATACTCGTGCTTCTAAAATACCTCTTGTAAGTTTGTTATAGAACCAATGGTATTACTACTATTTTATTAATTTGTGCCTATTTCTTTTCTTTTGATAAATAAATTAAATATAGAATGAGTATATTATTAAAATTATCTTTACTATGATAAATTTATTTATAACTAAGTGCCCATTCAATCAACTTGGTATAGAGAGTCTAATGTATATGCCATCACAAGATAGAACCAACATGAATTGGTATTAAGATATGTGATTTGGTTTAGTGCATGAGACTATTTCTCACTTGATATGTTAGTGTGTTTGGTAGTTGGACTTATTATCTCATTTTCACACTTGCCCAATGAAATTCATGCTAAACTAAAAGAAAATAACCCAAAATTTTGGTTTTATTACTGAGACCTATCAAACTTGTTAGCACAATGGTAGGAAAATGGTCGAGTGACTTTCTTTAGAGAAAATAGAGTGTCGGATTAGTATACTAGAAGAATATAATCTATATAATTCCCTATTTGAATCATTATCTTAATAATTACTTTTGTACTTAGATGTTTGTATTTCAACATATGTACAATACCATTCAAGAAATTATGAGAGGAATAATTCTTATTCGATAAAGCATCAAATAGCCTTGGCTAGGTTAGAAACTATATAGACATAATTAATAAATGTCTAGTGAAAAGGAATGCTTAAAAGTTATATTCTGGAATATAGACTCTCTAGATATTCTTACCTAGAAGAATTAGAGTTGAAATTCTTACTAAATATATGTGGAAGGTTTATTAAATAATTTCCTCTAGAGATTTAAAAGTGTATGGTTGATTCTTGACTTGATAAATTCTATTTGGATGGATAAACTCTATCACACATGAATAGTGTGGCTTGTGGGTAAATGGATGGGTATGTAGTGGCATGAGATTGGGAGTTCAGCATGGAATTTAGGAAATAAGAATTGTGTAAGTGAAAGTATGATGAGGCTAGGCATAGGGATATGATAGGTAGTGAACTAGGGATCAATGAGAGGATATTAAAAGATTCATGGGAATCCATAGGATAAAAAAATAGAATGTGATTACCCCTTGAACATAGGCTTGTGCCCTTCAATAGTGCAAGTACATGTAGGATAAGCATTGATAGTGGAACCCAATCTTGATAGACCCGATTCCCCCACCACATCACATGCTCATGCATTTTAATTTGATAGAATTATTATAATAAATTTGGATACTAACTATATGAAATATAAAGAATTTAAAGCCTATCAATTAGAGGAATATTTTAGAAATATAAGTTCAGTAAGACAATCTACCTTTAACGTTAAATTTTCCATTGCAAGTACAATTTATGGATCAACTTGGAATTCTAGGTGGACTTAATATCAATAGTAGGAAAAAAATAGGCCTAACCATATCAAATAAACCTTCTTCATCACCCAATAATTTTGGTGTACCTATTATTATAGGAGGCATGGGATCAAGTATTGGTAGTGGTTTTTTTAGCAGAGGATTAGGTGACAATGCTAGATGTATTAGCAAACCTCCACCACAAGGTTCAAGAGGAACTAGAAGAATGAAAAAATAGGGTCCACTAAAACCACCAAGTACACTTATAGTGTAATATGATATGATTATTCATCTCCCTAAATATTGAGGTGTCAAAAATTCAATGGAACAAATTATGAACTCATTTGGTGAGCATGGGGTATTACTTCTTCATAATGAAAGGATACCTAGTTTTCCACTACTTTATTAGATCATGTGCATAAATGGTACTATAAATTGGACACTCATCAATAATTTTTGTGTTATGAAATATTGAAAATTGCATTCCTTTAGGATTTTGACATTCTTGAGTTTGAACAATAAAGCATACATTTATTAAATGACATAAAGCAAGAGCTGACTGAGAGTGTGCACAAATATGATTCAAATTTCAAAATGATTATTTCAAAACTATCATTTTAGATTAACCCAACATAACATTATCAATGGTTTATGAGAGGGATATTATTTTATTTTCATCAATCTCTATACCAAAATACCTTTACCGACCCATATGAGGTAATGGAAGATAATCTCATGTTAATGTTGTGATAAGTATAGATATTCAGATTATCCCCTTTATGAAGTTTCAAATTACTACCATGGCCTTTCATCTATAGAAGTTAATGGCCAATAATGATCATGACACATGTAGTGGCCTATGGTGTGTTGACTATGAAGTAGAGGGCCATAACAAGAAAAATTACCCACAAAGGAATGTTTGAACTATAACAAAATAGACTTATAAGATCTACCAATAGGATAATGATGTAAGGATTTTTCCCTTGCTCTAGTGTGCAACTCAGGTTAAAGTGTCACTTTAGTGTAAAATATGTGATGCATACACACATGCTACTAATGAATTCTAAGTCATCAATAAGATCCATGAAGCACATATGAGAGGGACTCACCAAACTTTTGTTTCTAATAATCAGGAGTCTAGAGGAGGTAAATTTATTTAGGCTTGAGGACTTGGAAATGGGTGTGAAAGTGGTCATTTTATACCTAATACCTATTGAAAGTGTGTATCTTCAAACCACTATCAGTTTGATTACCTGGTTTACCCAAATTGTGCCTTTTATAAGAATGAGCATTATTTGGAAAAATGCCCTAGCTTATATATGACTATCACTAGAAAATGTAATGATAATGGTGTTTTGATGATTCATGTTGCCAAAACTCCAAGTGCTCAGTGGAGACCGCACCCTAACACCCCACCAATGAGACATAAATTACATATTATGACATGAAGTGGCACTCATTCCTAACCTATTTTAGTTCCACCTATGGATAAGATTCAACATGAAGAATCACGTTATCAACACTTCCCTAATGATCAAAAATAGAAAGAGATATTTCATGACACAGTAGCTCTGATATGTTAATTTTAAGGTTAAATTAAATATTTGAAGGATAATGATGTAACCATACACACTAAGATACGAAAAGAAACTATCTCAATCGACTTTAGGAAGGATGAATTTTGAGATCTATGCCAACTATTGTTTAATGAAAACATCATTCCCCTCTTGAATAACTGGTTATGATAATAGACAACCAAGACTCCTATAGATCATCATCTAAGCCATGCACACCAATAATAAGCCTATGTCTATCTAAGTGCCAAATGTGATAAGGATAACATTGTAAATGTATCCATTAGTGGGTGGACAACCTGAGATATACTATTGGATACCATTATAGAAGTTAATTTTATCATGAAGGATGCTTGGATGAAGATGGGTAGCCCTAATTTACAACCCTCCCCACATATTATGTTTATGGCCAACATGATTAGAGTAGTGTCTATAAGAGTTTTCAAGGATACCATTGTTAACATTGTGTGTTTCCCTTTTAAAGGTGATTTTTTAGTAATTTAAATGGTTAGATCTGATGATTTTATATCTATATTGGGTCAAATATGGTGTTATGCCAATAATTCTAACTTGCATTTTAATAAGTGTTACATGAACTATGAGAATGACACCCAGTGCATAGTTATTCCTCTCACTGGTGATCAAGGCCCCCATTTTATAGAAATATTTGATGCTAACAAGGACCTCAACCACATTTAAAACATCATGATACAAGTAAATGAACATGTATATCTTACTCCTAATGATCTTCCTCATTCGGGAGATACAAAATCCATTTTCAACACCACCAACATTACTTGTGAACATTAGGCACACAAATAATATGACCTAATGGGATTTATTTATATACTACTAAGATTTGAAAATATGGTACAAAGGTACAAATACTTAATTATAATTTAGCATAAAAATACATGGTGAATTCCATAATTATGTCATAGCCAACATAGGAACTAGACCAAGTTCATAAATTAATAATGACTTCATTAGGAAGCATTTTAACCACTTAGTATTTCGATATTGTGGGTCAATGTAGAAACACTTACACATGCCTATCTATGTACTTCACTATGCCCTTCCTAGTAAAGTTTTCACTAACTTATATACTTACCTGAGTACCTTCATAGGATATAAAATAATTGGTACCTCAATAGGTAAATTAGAAAAGTTTAGCAAATAGCTATAGGAAGTAAGATAGATTCAATATATGAACCATCGTAATAAAAAATTTTATGAAAGATCTAAAAAACTCACATGCAACAGGTAGTGATTATGAAAAGGACTATTTCCAAAACCAATTCAAAGCTTTAGAACACTTTAACAAAAACATAACACATGCACATGATGAAGAAAACATCATCCTACTAGGTAGTTTAGGGTGATTATACTTTTGGTTAATTAATTGATCATAATAATAATTTTACCATGGAAGACTATATGATTATGATATATTTCCTTATCCTTTTATATGTTTCAACAACCATTCTTATGTTCTACTCAGGAACAACTTATCCATTTCTCAAACATTCATTGATTTAATTTCCTCATGAGTTACAAAGAACACTATGTATTTATATTATGTTTATTAATAACCTTTGTCACTTAAGTAATTTAAATATCATCTTAGATCCATGTATTTTATACTAAGTTTTTTGTCAATGATAATTCCTTAAGGCTTGCAACATTTCTCTATCTTATCTACCAAAGGAGATTTACCAATTCAAACTTAATGATTAAAAACTCAAGTCATTGAACTTTAATAATTCCTTATCATTATAAAAAAATAGAATTATTTATATTTATTCCATAATTCATTCCAAGTGAGAAGCAAATGTTCCTCAATCACATCATACTTCAATTGAAATAACCATTAGAATTTAAGATGTTGAATGGATTATTTATTTCTAATATTATTATGAGAATAGTTTTATTAAATGAGATTGAGCTTAAATAATTTCATCTTAGTTTCCAATTGTTCCACTTATCCTTTTCAATTAATTATATAAGTCTTCCATAACCATTTGATGACTTAAATAGTGATATCATTGATTCCCCTTTAAAAGTATTTGAATAATTATAAAGAGAAACCTCATAACTCAAACACTTTACTTAATGTCTTAAACAATTTATATTCAAAACTAACACACAACGTCATATTTACAAATTATTATGTTATTGATAATAATTTAAGAAAATATTGGTCTTAAATGGATTTTTGGAAGTCCTTAAAAAATCCTTAATAAAGGATATGTATTCATAATTTAAACCTTTAATAGGTTAAGCTAGGTCTATGTATTATTATAGTCTACTTAAGACACATTTCAATGATAATTTAATAATAATAATCAAATCAACTTGAATTACACAAGTATATATATATATATATATATATATATATATATATATATATATATATATATATATATATATATATATAAACATTCACATATTTCTACATAGAAGTATCTCTCAAATTCATTTTTTTAAAAATGACTAAGTAATCATAACAATAACTAACTAACTCAATACCTTTTATAGGAGACAAGAATGCTAATAGTATTCTTTAGTCTTATAAGCCTATAAGGATTTATGCACATCTTACCATACTATAACTAATCAAATTTGTTAAAATTATGTGAATAACTACATCAACAAGTGAAACGTAGGCATAGTAATTTGACATTCAAATAAAATTATGTATAAAACAAATATCTCAAAACTAAACAATACTACATCAATAATTATGCAAATTCATCTCAAACAATTGTAATTTTATGTTATTTCAATGCCAAAACAATATTCCATAAACCATTTATTTATGGAAACTCATGATGAGTGGATTGAAAACTAAAGGATCAAACTTCATTTTATAATTACAAATAAATCTTGAATATTGCTAACTTGTTAATAAACATTAAACATGATAATCATATTCCATGCCATTATTTCAAATATCAATATGATTGAAGAAGTACATTATACAATACTAAATGAAATTGGTTTATAATTGATCTTATTTTCATGAACTAGGAATTTGACATATATGGGAGGTTAGTCTTTTGTTAGTCTCATAAAACAAATGAAATGAACACACTAAGATCCTAACACCTCTAGCCTAAAAACTTGGGAGAGCTTAGGTAACAAAAACTAAATGAATTAACAATAAAAACATAAATACACAAGTCTTTTACCTTCCTTGGGAGCTCCAAATTGCTTTGTTGAATGGATTGCTCAGCTTGCACATCAAAAAGTATTTACAATGGAATTTGTTTGGCTCCTCTCCTTGGCACCTTGACTTTGATGTTTATTGGCTTAATATTTGGGCATGGTAACCTTACTTGAATGAGTCTCATGGGGAAAATATTGCATAGTAATTGTAAATTATCCAAGTTTAGAAATGAAGGGGAATGGCCTTGTATTTATAGCCTTAGGAATTAACTCACACCTAAGGTGGGTCAAGATTGAGTTTAGGCTTGGAATGGGTTTAAACTAAACCTAGGTGAGTTAAAACTAACTCTAGTCAAGTTAATAATTGTTAAGTAATTATGGTTTGTAATTACTAGGAATGAATCTCAAATTAGATATTTTAAGATACTTTTGAATAACTTGACAACTCATAAAGGTAATGATGAAAAGCTGTTATATTTTGATTTTTTTAATTTTCCTTTTTTAAATATTAATTAATTTTAAAAGGATAATTCAACTAGGAATTTAATATTATTTAGCTTGTTAATTGAATTTGATTATCCTTTTATCTCTTTCAAGGTTTGATTTAAGTGTGAAAGTCCCCACTTAATAGGTCCATAGGCCAAATTGACATTTTTGATGCCACAAGATGATTAGGGATGAATCAGCGAGATGTTATTATTATATATGATAGAATACCCCAATTTGGGATGTATCAATATCATTATGAGCTTTGATAAATGATTCATAAGCAAATTTGGGTTTTTTAGTGATTTTTAGGCTTAATTTATAATTGTTGGTACAAATCAACTTGAAGTCTAGCTAGAAACTAGTTGTGGTTGACTTTAGGTGTCTACAATTTGCCGCTATTTGGGAAGGCATTGTAATTTTTAGGCACAGTAACATCTTCTCAAATAATGAAAAGGTCATGTATACCTGCTACTTCAACATTAATGGATTAGATATGGATGCCCCCTTGAGGGAGCAATCAACAAAAAGGGTTGGTGATCAGTCCCTCAAAAGAAGTAAAATGATGGGACCAAAAAAGGTAAAATGGGTGGAAAAGATTGATTTTCCTATAGGTGGTTATAATCAGTGGCATATAGATATGCCCTAGTTGGGTAGATAAATAAGATTATTTTCCCATAGGTTATTATAATTATCAACATAGAGAGGACAATAAAAGATAATGATTTTTCCAAATGCAGTTATAATCATTGAAGAGAAGATTAGGGTAACAAAAGAATTATTCTCCCAAAGGTAGTTATAATCATTGAAAGGGAAAACAATGATTTACCCATAGGTGGTTATAATCATTAGAAGGATAAAAACATGCCCCAATTTGGAAAATAGATATAATGGTTTTCCCCAAAGGTGGTTATAAGCATTATCATAATGAAAATGTGCCCTAGTTGGGATGAAGAAAGATAATGATTAGTCCATAGGTGGTCATAATCATTAACCTCCAAATAGATCAAAACATAATGATTTGCCCATAGGTGGTTGTAATCATTGGCTCTACAAGTGGAATTATACACACTGATTTTCTCAAAAGTTTTTATAATCAATGGTATCATAACTAGGATGAGATACAATGATTTTCCTAGAGGTAGTTATAATTAGTGGTACCCTAATAATGGCAAAGTGGATAATGGGGCTTACAAACTAAGTTTATAGTCATAAAGAAAGAGTAATCCTGATAGAGATGAGAAATATGAATTTATGCAACCTACTAGTATAGAGATGCATGCCTTAACTAGAAAGGATTAAAATTATGTCATTACTTAATTACTCTATATGTGGGACATGATTTGGGTAGATAGGGAATTTTTCAGGTGCTAAGGAGATATATCATGGACACTTTACTTGTAAGACTTCTCAAGATAATTTTTATTGTATCATGTGATGGTAGGCATCATGATATAACACCATTATGAACTTAGCCAAAATATTCATAAGGACTGACACACAATCCAATAAATAAGTGAAAATAATGCACTGAAGATAAAAATCATGATGACAATGTTGACATATAAATATGGATGGACATAAGTATTATGCATAATGAATCACCTAATGAACACATGTATAATAAGTCAAGGAAAAATAAGAAAGTGAAAAACTAGGAAAACAAACAAACAAACAAAAAGACAAAATAATAAGAAACAAAAGGCAAGATAAAATAAAACAAAACCATGAGAACAAAATTAAATAAACATAAACAATGGTTAATCACAATGCTAACACAAACAAATAAAAAACAAGATGATGAACATCTCCCCTAGGCTATAGGAGGCAACATAATATGGTGAATAAAAGAAAAAAAAGGGGTGGCTGAATTGACTCGAGATGTAGTGGACAAGTGGGTTTGCCTATATAGTTCCATGGATGTAGGGTAAAACATAAACTTCAAGCCAAATATATTTATCTAATGATATGGAATAGAATAAAATGATGATCAAGAAAGATGTGGTAGAGGAATATGAGGATGGTCTGTCAAAATGGTGAGAGTGTGAGGTGTTATGCCAGTAAGGATCAGTAAACTAAATGATAAATGGTTTCTTGTGAAATATCTAGGGATCTCAAAATTCATAAGGTAAAGAAGTGGTCAATGTTTAGGATTTTTTGTGTCATTTTCAAATATTTTAAATTTTTTCTAAATATCTCAACTCAATCAAGAATGATGAGATACTGAATGATCAAACTCAAAAAATGGTGAGAGCATTGTGAAAAATGATGAGAGAATTCAAACTAAAAAGTGATCAAAAAATGGTGAGAGTGTGGTAAAGTGTGAATGAGCTGACCTTAATTTGAATCAAGTGTTATCAACATAGTCCAAATATTGGGACCTCAAGTCACTCTATATTTGCCTTATAGTGGAGGAAACTGACTAGGTAGTAGCACAATAAAAAATAATAGTCAAAAAAGGTAAATGGCATTATACTACATAGGAATGGCAAAGTGGTACTTAAATTCATGATAAAAGTGTCAATCTTAATTTTCCCATAGGTGGTTATAATTAATAAATAATGGCATAGGTCAATGATACTAATTTTCCAATAGGTAGTTATAATTAGTGCCATGATGGTAGTACTATAATTTTCCTAAATGTGGTTATAATCAGTAGTATTTGAATGGAAAAAAATAATGAATGAAGGTGAAACTACCAAACCAATATCATATTGCTCCAAAAATAGCCTTTGTAAAGAATACTGAATTAATTATGGAAACTTGATCTGAATCCCCTCATTGAGGATGCTTGAAGAACCAATGGAATAAAACCAAGTCAAGTGGGTTGGGTAGGGAGGGTTAAAACAAATTTGGTTGATAGGAAAGGTAGGGTATAATGGTATATGGTATGGTATAAAGAAAAACAAAATATGGTACATTGGAGATGGGCTTCATAGACAATACTTTATGTCTCTCAAGTGAAGTAATGTTTGAGGTGTATAATGTTCATTAGCTCATCAATTTTATCCCCATCTATTAAGTGAGCATATATGCTCTAGAACCATAATTTACAATAATGATATAGGGGCCTATCTAGTCAAATTTTAACTTGCCCTTATGCTTTTTCTTGGCCATGGTATTATTTTGGTTTTATTTGAGAACAAGGTCACCAAACTCAAATTATCTATGTTTGACTCATTAATTATAGTGGCTATGAAGTTAGTTCTAGTATGCTTGAAGGTTACTAATAGCGGCCATGCATTTTTCATCAAGTAACTCTTTTGGGAGAATAAAATGGATAAGCAAATTTGAATAGGATATTCATTGAATATTCATGCATTATGTATGAAATTGTTGACTATATGTATTTTTTCTTATCCTCCATGAGTTGTAAATGTATAGAAGATGAAAAATATCCTTTATTTGGCACTAATCTATGAGTGTTAGCAGGGGTTCCTGGTTTCCCAAAACTTGCTAATTATGAGGACCACTGTGGGAGAGATAATGGGATCTTAATTAGTAGAAACATGTATTCCTAAGGACATACAATAGAATTACCAAAAATAATAGATATTTAGACTAGTGCGATTCTCATATGAATTAATTTTAGTTAACAATATAGATTCATCAACTATTACATAATTTAGATAGCCAAATACTTAGAAAATATTATATTTAGTATAATATTATCATAGACAATACAAAAGTATATGAAAATATTATAGAATTAATTTAATTACATAATCATATAAATTGATAATTATTTCATGGGGATCATCTCATTACACTGCACTTATACAAGAAGTCTATAGTACATGGGTCTAGAATCTAATTCTTTAGTTTCTAACCCCTCTCAACTCTTTGCATCTTCTATATATACATAATTTGCTTTCCCTATCTTAGGCACATGGTTATAATAGACTACATTTATAATCTTCAACAAATATAACCTCATTATAGGTTTTCCTAGTTAGAAAGACCCAAATCCATGCAATCTATTCAAAATGGAATACAATTGCTGACTAAGTATCCTATGTATGCTGACCAAGTAGATGGTTGACATGTATTTATGGTAAAATGACACCTTGTAGACTAATGACATGCCATTATATTATGATGGGACCTTGTGTGCAAATTTTCCCATTAACACTTTCCTAGAATTAATTAGTTGTCTTGTCCCAAGACAATGTAGAAGAAAAACAACCAGAAAGGATCAAAATTTAACATCACCTATCCTCAACAAAGAAAATCGCAAGGTAACCTACCACCTTTTAAGGTTTTAAATAATATATTGAGATTAAATTGATACCCTTGTGGTTTTTAAACCAACCTAATCTCAATGAACCAAGATAATAAAGGAAACAAAATATGCCAAAAAGCTTAACATGTGGAACACCTAAGACTAAGTAGGGGATGGAAGAGGAATAGTGGAAGATTGTGTCATTAAATAAGTGTCCTTCTTATTTTTCCATAGAACCACCAAGATTTGACTAGGGAAAAAAAGTATCATTAACCATCAAAGCAATGGAGGCATCTAACATAGTCAAGTCCTTCTTATAAGTGTGCCTCTCCAATAAAGTTTCTTAAATTGCTTGAACCAATACACACAAGGGAGCATACGAATATAAAAAATGTTGAAAAACAACATCATCACATGAAGAAATAGTAGCCTTGGTAGTCATAATATTTTCATCAATATCACCTAAAATCAAGCTAAGATGGTCTACATATCTATTCACTTGAACTATAGTAAAGGCATTGCACTTCACCAAAGTTTACCACCCTACAAGATGATCAATAACTGTATCTCATACATTGATCAAGGCATTTAATGTAGCATCCATAGATTGGGGGTAGCTTGAAGGTTCAAAATTTTTGTGGAAGTAATCTATGTAGTAGCAAAATCAAGCTATGGACCATTTAAATCACCTTGAAGTTTTTATTGCAAATCCAACAAATTACAAGTAGTTTACCCAAGTTGTTGCATAGTCACACTAAGTTGTGGTTGATACTCCATAAAAAAATTACATAATTTGATATTCTTGGTTCTGATCATTAGGCCTTGTTAAGCATACCACTTATGCAGTTTCCTTTGCTACCAATCTTAAGCCAATGGATTAAAAAGCAAAGGAAGGTGATCTACATAAGACTGATTGAGATCAATAGTGACCTAATGAACAAGGTCTAGGCAAGTAGTCTATAGAGTATCACATCCATGTTGAATGGCATGTCATAAATCAACATTCTTAGCTTCCAATTGTGAAACTTATTAGACCAAATATTGAGCCTATGGTGATAAATATTCTTGGAATGCAACAAAACCTTCAATTTGTATACTCAATGATAGATGAGTGACATTGAGAGAAAAATATGTTGATATTAGTGTACTATCCAAAGAAATGACAAAAATAGTGCCTAATACATGTTGAAGAGGAGTATATAGCAATAAAAACATCATTCTCAAAGCTTGTGGTATAGTCACATCCAACATAGACATCAAAGATAAATTGGTTGAAGTAGATGGGGATACATAATCAACTAAGGTATAGTACATGGTGAAATATCCAAAGATGTTTGAACTAAATGTAATTATATGGTAGGGAAAAATTGAGTCTCAATAGTAGCCAACTATGGTTTCTCTATAAATAGAATAAATGGTTAAGAATCTTATGGGTTGGACTAAGTATTAGCATCAATATTAATACCTTTGACTTCTTTAGGCTTAGATATGATATCTTTCATCTATGGGAATTGAGCTTCCTATTCGATCTCAATGTTGCACTATCATGCTATCTCAATAATAGTTTGTTGATGGGGTTCCTCATCCATAACTTTCTAGATGGTAGTGAGGGAAAATTTCATCATAGTGGTTTTATTTGGAGTATTTTGAGTGTTAGGAGCTTGATCCCATGCCTACACATCCTAAATCTTATGTGTAGCTTCATCCTTAGCCTTTTTATTTTCTTCTTAGTGGCATCATTAAGTAGCATTACAATTAGCTTATTCTCTATCAGTTTGCTTCTCTTCCCTAATTAGGGACTCAGGCATGACTTCATTAGTATCCAAATGGGGTTCATTAGATTATGATAATGAGGAAGAATACATAGCCATCTGAATCTATGAGAATAAAATTGAGCCCTTCTTAATTGACCTTGAGAAACATCCTATCTAGCCACTTATGGAAACATCATCTTAAGCCAAGTATTAGATAGTGTCAAAGGCTGGGAAGTGTCTATGGTAGATCTAGGTGCATCCATTTTAGTCACGTACGAGTCCTCAAGGTCATCCTTCACAATGCAAAACTTGTGCATGAATCTCTTGCTCCTAACTATAGATTCAATGGAACTTTCTAATAAGACATCTAGAGGTTATGATAAAGGTGAACCTATAAAGAAAATACCATGTGTAGGGTCTATTTGAGCTTGTTGAATCCTTTTTTGCTTCACCTAAGGGGTATACCACAATGGATGGTGGACAAGGTAGAAGAGAAACCCATAACTCTAGTGGCAACTTATTATGGATCTGCATAGTTTGCATATCCTTCCAAAAGAACTTTTTTTCTCATTCTCATCCTCATAAAAGCCACCCACCATGTATTACAGCATTAGGGAGTATAATTTGATTACATTAGTTTATAACTTAGGCAAATCACACTAAGATACAATCTTTGGGATATGAGGATCATTATACTAGGGGTCTTGGCTCCTCATTTTGTATCATAGCAATGAAGGTGGGTTATGGTCAGCTAGTTATTTTCCCTTTTGGCATTGTGGTAGCTCCACTAGTGTAGTAGATAAACTTGGAGGTGCTACTTCAAGAGGAATAAGATGAAGAGGGGTAGTCTATTATTCATCCTAGAATTTTTTCAATTCCACCTCCTACTACATAGTAGACGTGTCTAAGAAGAACCCTAATGGCATGGTAATCATTGGTGGGAGATCATGGATCCAAATATATGTAGCCTCTAGAAGGTGTTGAACCACAATATGTTGGCCTAAGAATTTCATAACATCTGATGGGATTTGAGGATGTGTAGCAACCATTTAAATGAGATCATTTTCCCAATTATTAAACAATGGGACTTGATCTTGATATCAATTTTTAGAAGAAGTGACCAAATTGGAAATTTTCTCATCAAGACTAGTTAGTGTCTAGGTGGAATTTCATGATTAATGATTTACATTGAGTAAAGATGAGGAAAAATGCCAAAAAATTGTATTGGAAGATGTCTTTTATAGTACCTAAGACTTTGGAAATATTTTTCTCTAATTCCAAAAGAAGGAATTCTAGCCAATTGAAATCTTCTCCACCATGGATCATTCAATGTGAGATGTTGACCATACCCTTGGTAGCCTCAATCATGGCCTTAGTAGTCTACCAAACTATTATGAAAATCATTTGGCTAACAACTACATCAATTCATTAGGGAAAGATGCCATTATAATACCTTGGTTCCCTCTAACTAAAGTGTCTTTGATTTTGATAGAGATTGGTGGTGCTTTAGACTTATAATCCATGAGGGATTTGCCTTTGGCAAGCATTTCAATTGCATGAGCCATTAATACCATTGATAAATACACCACTACATCTTACAACAAATGAATACAATGCTGGTTATGCCATATTTATAACAACTACATTATGCCAGACCAATCCCCAAAAGTGGGTAATTGCATGAGGCACTCAACATTTGATCCAACCAAATGAGGTACTAGATCATTCGATGCAAATAATATATTTTTTGTACACTACACCATAACACTACCATGAGGATCATACAACTTTATCTATTGTAAGGAGACCCATATCCCCAAATTCTCCTTCAAAGTAATGAGTCTCTTTTTAAAATTATGCTTAAACTCAATAGCACTAGGAGAGGTGGTCATGATTACTTACTAATAAAAATTGGAAGCTCACAACACTGAGAAAGTACACCTAAAATAACAATTAAAAAACTCAATTAACAATGTTTTGTGGTCTATAATGACATAAAATGAATTATTTATATACTTTTTGGTTCACTTAGACCTTTGAGATTGTGCATTTAATATTTGGGATCTTAAAATACCTCACTTGTGTGAACTAGCTTCAAATATAAATTGATGTTACACCCCCATTATTTTGCACACAACAAGAAAATTTAGCTCAGTGGATGTGGCATTCGATATGGTCGATGTGACACCAATCTAGCTTTTAAATAATGTTTAATGGGACATGCTATCATATTTTAATTTTCTATATCTATTTGATAGGTTATCCTAATTATGATGTAAAACTCTGATAGTGATGTTATAACCCCTTGCCTACATGCTTTGTCCATAACTCCCGTTTTATCAACTATTATTCATAATCATAACCTTATATCTTATTTAGGTATGGTTCCCAGACTTAATAGATGACCCACACTTATCTTTCTTCAAGGTCATCACTTAGAATCTCATCCACCTATAATGACTTGATATCCAGCATGTGCTAGTCCAACTGGACCATGCCTATCTTATATTTTTACAAAATTGGAATTGATCCTATGCTCTACTAACAATCAAATTACTAAAACATGCAACACATATAAAATGCAAACAAAACCTCAAGGAACATGCATGAATGAAATTTTTATAACTATGCTAGATGTGCAAAACTACACTTTCATGCTAAAATATTGATCCTAATACCATAGACTTTATGTTTACAAATCATTAACCTTGTTGGACATAGTCATTGAGGTCTAAATAATTATCATTGATGTCAAAGGTAGCATGTGCTATCATGCATTAATGACAAAGGTGTTGAGCTGAATAGACTTGTCTATGTACTTTGAATGCCTTTCCTCACATGGTTATCTTGACAAGATATGGTAGCATCTGAAGGAAATGATCACTCTATGATAATCAAGTTTGTGTCTATTCATTATGGTCTAATTTATATGTTATAGGGATCGATAAATCAAATGTTACAAATGCATAAGGTTGTTCCTTAGCTAAAAGCCTACTAAGTTTCCATAGTCAATTTTGCACCTTTGTATGTTTTGAGGGAATTCTTTGAAAAATATTGGTAAAGACAATTCTTTTGAAAATATTGGTAAAGACAATTCTCTTAGAAAAAAATCCTATAGCAAATAAGGGAATTATTGTAGGAAAATGTTAAAGGCAATTCTTTTGGAGAAAATGGTTCAATGATTTCTTTCAATAAAATTGGCTAAGTCTTTGTTTGAAAAAGTTGAAGGGTAAGTGGATCGTTCAAAAGTTTCAAAGGGATCCTTGCAAAAATCCTGAAGGGTACTTTGCAAAAATTCTAAAGGGCAAGTGGATCATTCATAATTTTTTAAGGGATCATTGTAAAAATTCCGAAGGGTAAGTGGACCATTCAAATCTTTCGAAGGGATCTTTTCAAAAATCCGAAGGATACTTTGAAAAATTTCCAAAGGGTATGTAGACCAAAAAAAGTTTTCAAAAGGACATTTTGAGAAGTCCCAAAAGGTACTTTGAAAAAATCCTAAAGAAAAAACACTTGGTATTTTATTGGGGAAATTCTTTCGAAGCCCCTTAGATGAAAAGGACCCAAAAAAAATCCCAAAGGATAATTTGTCTAAGGCAAGTGTACATTTACAAAATCCTAAGGGGTATGTTGCAGAAGTTTTTAAGGACACTTTTGAAAGAAGGGCATTGATTAATTCTTTCACAGAATTTGTCTAAGGCAAGTTGACATTTACAAAATATCAAAGGGTACCTAGACTAAAAGCTTGCAACAATTTATCTGAAGGATAGTTCAAATGAAGAAAGGACATTTGCAAAGTTTTTGAAGGACACTTCCAAAGGATAGAGGACACTTGTAAAAACTCCAAAGGACACTTCTGAATGAGAGGACACTTTCAAATTTACAAAAGATAGTTTTCAAAATCTCTAAGTGTAGTTTGAATGAAGAGAAAGGACACTTGAAAATTTTCTAGAAGACATAGAACACTTACACAAGTGCCAAAGCACAATTACGTAAGACACAAGGCCATTTTGAAAAATCTAAAAGGCTTCCATGATAAAATCCTAAAATTCATATAGGCAAAGATAAAGATCGAGCATGTCTAAGATAATATAAAGGAGCAAAAGCAATATATGAATGCCAAAGGAAATGAGATAAAGTCAACATGATGAAGTTTAATGACCAAGCTAGTATAAATAGCTTGCATATTCAAGAGATCGAATGGCACATGAAGCTTAGATGGAAAGATTGATGGACTCATTTTAAAGTTAGAATGAAAAATAAATGATGAACCATTGAAGTGAGTTAGTTACAAAAATATAGCAAGATGTTTTAAGGATATAAACAACAAAGGTTGAATTAAATTGATACTTCTAATTTTATGAGTGTGGAAATTGATGTGACTAGGGTAGAATTCAAAAAGGCCCAAGGAATGGAAGTCATATAGTCATTTTATTGGAATGAGAAGAGACAAGCTACAAACACAAAATGTATAAAAAAAAGAGACTCATCTAAGTTTTTATTGATGTGAGATTCCAAAGAGATGAAGAGAAAGAAAGACAAATAGTTACTTCATTTTAGAAATGAGAGGATTCAAGATATAAATGCAAAAATATGAGACTCATTTGAGTATGAATAATTAATGGTTGAAATGGAGAATATTAGAGTGTCAAATAAATAAATTTAGACATAGATTTAGGGTGCAAGAAGAATGAAGGACACATAAAAGTGTGTTGAAGGAGAAATGATCAATTGTAGATTAGAATTGTAATAAACAACAGACTTGGATTCTTTTATAAATTTGATTCATTAACCTGAATTGTAATTCAAGTGTCTGATTGGTTGGTACCTTTAGATTGAACTAGGTTGGTGCTCGGTATAGGGAGTGGGTACTTCCTTAGATTTGGTGCTCTTAGAGTTAGGGGATTGGTATCTCCTTGGGATGGGTGTCCTTAAATGTACCTAGTGAGGTTCAGTCAGTGAGATAAACTTTGAGGCTAGATTAGGATAGAAGATTCTAGAAACATTCTCACCATGGTTTTTCCCTTTGGGTTTCCATGTATAAATCAAGTGTTATATGTTGTGCTTCTATGCATGTGATATATTTCTTTAATTTGTTTAAGTTTGCATTTGTTTAAAATTCATATCAAAAGTTGTAAGTATCTAATTTTTTGATATCTACTAATTCACTCCCCCTCTTAGTAGATAGGTGTGTTCAATAATTGGTATTGAAGCATTAATTTCCTTGTGAGAAGCTTCATCAGCTCAAGTGAATCTTGGAGTCTGAACAAAAAATGACTAGTCATGAAGGAACTTCATCAAACAAGGCACCTTTTTTTTATGGGACTAACTACGCTTTTTGACACATTAAGATGGAAGCACATTTGACTTCTTTGAGATTTTATGTTTGGATGTCCATTGAAAATGGGTACATGCCCCTTGTAGATCCTCCTACTGATCGTAGAGAAAAAGGCATGTGAAAACAATGCTAAAGAAAATAATGACATTCTTTATGGATTTTCAAATAAGGAGTTTGTCAAAGTGATGCACTATCAAAGTGAAAAAGACGTATGGGTCTAATTGAAGAGCATCTATGAAGGAGATGATAAAGTAAAATAAGCAAAGCTTCAAACTCATAAGGGATAGTTCAAAAGCCTTGAGATGAATGAGGATGAAAAGATTACAAATGATCTTCTTAGGGTAGATGAGATTTTTAATGCAATCAGAGGACTCAAAAAAATAATGGATGAAGTAGTTATTATCAAAAAGGTTTTAAGCTCTCTGACAACAAAGTAGGATTCTAAAAATTTTGTAATTGAAGAAGCAAGAGATCTAAAAAAGCTCATAGTAGATGAGTTATATGGAACTTTCATTACATATGAGATGAGGCTAGGAGATGCTACATCATCCAAGAGAGAATTTTCTTTTAAAGTTTCTAAATAGGCAGAATAAGAAGAAACTCCTAATTATAAATCTGAGGAGGTTGATGATGTAGAGTCTAATTTCATTAGAAAGATGAAGAAGGGCCTAGGAAAATATAAAGGCAAGTTACCCTTCAAATGATTTAATTGTGGAAAGATAGGTCACTTTGTTGCTAAATGTCCACATAATAAGAATGATGACTCTAATTCAGCTGAGAAAAATCAAAAGGAGAAATACTATTATCCCAAGAAGAAAACTTCTTTAAGAATAAAAAGGGGATGTACTTGTTTCTATGCTAAATCACTTTCTACATTCAAAAGATAGAGAAATGAGAAACTAAGAAGAAGGATGAGGGTTTGTACATACTCAAATTGTAGACGTTGCACACCAAAATTCAGACATTGTGAGAACTCCTCTTTGGCTATGGAGGAATGACACCTGAAGGAGAAAGACACTAAACACGAAGAATGTTAGATGACAAAAGAGTGGACTGCCAAGCAAGAGCTTGGTCCTTGAAGCGTAAAGGCTTCTTGGAGGATGTCAGTCCACTGTTAAAAATAGAATGTTGATCAGAAACAGAAAATGATAAATGATGGAAAATAGAAAGAAAGAACTTAAGACAAATGCATACCTATTTAGAAGCTGTCTGCCTTTGCACAGTCACTGTGGTTGGTGGTATTGCCGGCATCAGTCAGGAAGGTCGCTGACGTCAATTAGATGCTGACGTCGGTAGGGGTACTAGCCAAGGTCGGTCGGGGCAGTAGTCAGGGACGGGTCAGGCCAGGTTTCAAGACTGTGGACAGGGTCAATGGATGCATGAAATGGACTATGGTCTTGTCTGTGGGTCAGGGAGCTCTATTTAGAGGTCTGAGGGATTGCTTGGAGGTCTGAGGGACTTGTCTTGGGTCAGAGGGATGAGAATATTGTCTAGGACTAGACTAAAAGGCTGACAGGGCAAAAGGAAGATGGCCAGGAGATAGGGTCTGAGAAGGCTTTTCAACCTCTCAGGGGAAGGACAGGGCAAGTGGTAGACAGTGGATAGGATAGATAACTAAAATCAAATGAAATAATGAAATGAAACAATGAAATTGCTTATCTCCTACTTATTGACTGAAGAATGGAGGAGCCTGTTGTTGGAGTTGTGGAAGACCTGTTGTAAGAAGAAATGACTGTTGTAGAGTGCCTGTACCTACTGTTGTTGCTGTACGAGGTGGAGAGAAAGGAGAATATGAATGCTAGGAGCATCAAGAGGATTCTATTCATGGGGGGGCGGTAAAATGGTTACAGAAAATCATTTTGAAGGCTACTGATGGTGGCAAAACTGTCGATGTCAGCCGAATAATGACTGACATCGGTGAGGTCAGAACGGGCACAGAGGCTAAAATTAGCCTCTGTCTATTCTTGCACACTGTTGGGTCAAGGGGCCATGGGAAAATTGTTGAGGAAGACATAAATGGACATGGGAGGAAAGATAAAGAGGAGATTTGGGCCATAAAAGCTAGGAGAGAGGTGGGGGGATCCAAGGTGGCAAGGGTGAGGTGGAAAGGGGGAAACTAAATTAAAATGTTTAAGTTGTTTTAATTTAATGAATGGAGGGGACTAGGACAAGGGTTAGGATATAGACCAAGAGGGGTAAGGGGGGAGGATGAAAGATGACCAAGGTGTAGACACATTTTTGGTGTCTACATTTGCCCCTTTTTGTCTTGTTGGTTGTTCTTGACGCACTGCAAGACAAAAATAGGAGTTGGTTGCCCCAGGAATGGGATGAGGTGTTCCCCCCTCAAAGCGAGAGTTGAGGGAAGGGAACCGGAGATCGAGTGTCGATTTGACAGAGAGATGGATAGAGAGAGGGTGAGTGAAAATGCTTCAATAGTCATGATTGCGTGTATACCACTTCACGGGATGGTCGGGTCAAATTGTTACATGTCAAGGGTCGAGGAGTGCCAAAATTGAAATAATTGGTCCCCAACATTTAGTTGTCTATTGATCGGGTTATTCAATCTAAGCTGAAGCTCTAAATGGTCATCATGCTCCAGGTATCTCAGGCTCAGGAAGTGCTCCTAAAAACATGAAAATGCCACAAGTAGTAGGGATCAAACAGCTCATGATCCTATACTTGTGAAGGTCAAAAATAGTCTGTGAATAATTTTACTAACCAGTCGTGGGGTAGCATACATGCAAACAAAACCAAGACAGAGTTGTCTCGGAAGTGGTCATGGTCGGAGAAGATAGGCATGATCTCCAATGGTCTTTGGTCAAGGTGGATGGATGGACGAAAGGATGTGGCCGAGATAACCTTAGAAGATGTCATGTGATCTGAGTGTTGCCTACATAGCCCTTGTGTGAAGGGCCTCAAGCCAATGTAGTTCTCCCTAAGAGGGAGGAAGGGTTGAAGAGATTGATTGGTCTTGGTCAAAGTGGTCGATAGACTGGTCTTGGTCAAGGTCGAGGATTGGTTTTGGATGAGGTCAAGGTCATGGTCAAAGAAGAGAAATGGTTTGCCCATCAGAGAGATGAACAAATGAGGGTGGTCAAGCTAACCCTAGAAGACATCGTGTCATCTGAGTGCTGCCTACATAGCCCCGGTTTTAGGGCCTCAGACTAATGTAGTTCAAACTAGTTGAGAAGATGGGTCGATGATTGGTTTGGTCATGTGTCGAAATGATGAGGAGAGAAAGATGTTACAGCCTTTTCCAAATGGTGTATTCTGTAACATTGGTCGAGGGGTCTTTCATCCCTAGCAATTGTCCATAGTCATGATGGATGTATGCTAAAAACTGAATTGGGGTCTATTTATGCTTCAACAAGTATTGGTTTATGCTTAACATAAATTATGTCTGGTCGATAGTTTCCATGTGTATTTTTGTCCATAGAAACTATGTGAATAGGCTATGGGAGTGGCCCAAAAAAAAGAGTTGAGTTGAGTTGATTAGGTTTGAGAAGTGATGAAGTTGAATGTGACCAAAGTGTAGAAGAAGTGAAAGGCATATTCATCCTTTCATTGACAAGGACCAGAATGACAGCATAGATAGGGGTTGTTAGAACCAAGAGCCCCATTCATGCGTTGTGTTGTTGACCATGAATTGTGTTAGAATGGTAATCAAATCACTTTAACATTAAAGTGAGCTCGAATTCCCTTGAGCAGGTGTTAGGAGGAGGATGGGGTAACCCATTTTAAGAGTAGGGATAACCTTGCCCCTTTTTATAGGAGACCCTAAGACAACTACAAGCCAAGTCCATGACTCATTTTTTTTTTTTGGTGCAGACTGATCAATGTGGGAAGTCTACATAGAGATGTCATTTTGCTTTGTGGTCATTTGTGAAGCTGATCGATGTGAGAAGCTTCTAAGAAAGGTTGTTGTTTGTAGCAAGATTTAGTCATAGCCATCCTTCGAGGGAGTGGTCTATATTTTTGCTTTATATAAGTTTGAATAGCTGTCCTTCGAGGGAGCAGTCTATTAGCTACAATAATGATAGTACAGCTATCCTTCGAGGGAGCAGTCTGCCTTTTGATTTGATTTTGTGACCTTGGATATTTTGACATCTTGATTTTTTTTTGGCAGAATTTAGAGTCATGGACAAGACTATAGAAGTTCAAGGGCTCC
This sequence comes from Torreya grandis, assembly GCA_037957365.1. NCBI lineage: Eukaryota > Viridiplantae > Streptophyta > Pinopsida > Cupressales > Taxaceae > Torreya > Torreya grandis. The sequence goes on from JARHVA010007047.1 coordinate 448,786, forward strand.
CTTTTATTAGGATAAAGCATCCATGTGTCATAAAAGGGTTATAGAGGACTTGTTTAGGGGAATAGGGTTGAAAGGAATGAGGATTAGAAGGATGGGGATTGCTCAAGAGACGAGCTCAAGTTATATGTCAAGTGGACAAGTACTCAACTAACAGTAGAATGGTTGCAGATGCAATGCATTGAGAGGCTCAAGTTCTAGCCATCCATCAAGAGAGGACAGACGATAAGTCCCCAACCCATACTTGTGTGTGATGATAAAAGGTTTGAGCCAATTAGGGGTGAATTTGCCTCATTTACTTCGGTCCATATTGGTCACATGCTGATTGATGCTGGACATAAAGTTGGTTGATATGGTAGCTGATTGGTCGAGACTGGTTGAATATTTTGATAAAAAGGTTGGTTGAATGCTTGGGTTGAATGTTTGGTCGAAGTCATGACTGATGATTGGTTAGTGTCCGGTCGATGGTCTGGTCAATGGTCTGGTCAATGTCACTGTCAATGTCTGGTCATGGTTAATGTCTGGATGAATGTTTGGATTGATGATTGGTCGATGTCTGGTCGATATCTGGTCAAGATTGGGTCAAGGCTATGATACTTGGTATAAAGTCAAACTCTGCCCAGTCATTTTGTGGTAGGAAGAATGTCTACAACCCAGTGCAGATGATCAATGGGTTAGAGAGAAGATGAGAAGGAGAGCCTGAGTACCCCACCTGGTTGATAGATTTAGGGGACCCAAGCAAATGACATTTAGGTAGTGAAAAAGTTAGGAGGGATGGAAACCACCGAGTCCGTAGGTGAAAGAGGAGAAATGGGTGAGCCTGGAGGAGATTGGTCAATGGTCGGCTCGGGGCAAAGGTCTGAAGGGGCTTGAGTGGGGTTGTGATATCCTAGGCCATACCATTTCTTGGCATCATCATCATTGAGAGGCTCAATAGGTTGATGGGAGCCTTGCTCATAGCATCCGAAACCAAAACCCTTCCATGCACACCTGTAAAGGTAAGTGTGTGCAAAGATGGGGTTGCCAAGAAATGAGAAGTCTGATGTGAATGGTTGGGGTGAAGAGAGAGGGTTGCCATCATTAGGAGCTTGATTGAGCCCCCCATAGACAAGGTTGGTTCGGAGGTGAGGAGGACCATAAGGCACGACCATCCCGATCTGATGGTCATAACTAAGGCTGAGATGAAGGTGTCCATACTCTTGTGGAGTTTGGAACATGTCTAAGGCCAACACACGATATTCCTCTAGAGAAAGTTGTTGGAAGATGTCTTCCATGGGGTCTTTGGTCGTCGCTTGAAGAGGAGGGGTGAGGGCAACCGCCGATTGTGAACTAGTCGAAGCTTCCACAGATGGAGGCGGTGCCAGGGTTGATGACTTGATAGGAATGAGGACGTCATTTGGACGGTAGGTTGTGTTACAAGTTTTGAAGGGTGAAGGGTCAGTGGGAATGGTGTGGACTTGCTCATCATGCTCGAATTTTACACAATGGTACAAAGTGGAGGGGACACAGGCCATGGCGTGGATCCAGGGTCAGCCCAGCAACATGTTATATTGAAACTCTCCTTTGATAATATAGAAGAGCTCTGAGATTGTGCATGGACCAATGCAAATGTGAAGGATGATTGTGCCAATGGTTGTGGCAGTAGTGTCATTAAAAGAGCACAAGATTGCATCAGTTTTGGATACGCAATTCTTGGGAAGAGCCAATTGATCAAAGGCATGGGTGGAGATAATGTTGATGCTAGCGCCTCCATCGATCATAACATTTTTAATGTGTGTCCGATCAACATAGGTAGTGATGAAGAGGGCGGCATCTTGATCTTTCATGTTGGATGTGGGAATCTCAGAATCGCTGAATGTGATGGAGGCAACAGGGGCTAAAGAGTGGACGAGGGCAGCGAGTGGTTGAGGGTCCTCGGTTTGGACCTTTGCTACCTACAGGGCTCTGATGAGGGCTCGATGATGCTGAGGCAAGGTTTGGATGAGGTCATAAAGGGACATCTTCACAGGCATCTAGTGAAGTTGTTTCAACAGGGAGTCATGAATCGCCCCTGAAGAGGAAGATGAAGAAGGCTGAGATGCGCCAAGGATAGAAATTTTAGGCTTGGGTGCTAGAGGTGGCTTAACGAAAGGGTAGGTCTAAGGAATGGTGGCTTTTTCTTTCACCTTATCCTTTTGTGACCTAGTGGTTATATGGATAGCATTGATTTCAAAGATAGGAGGTAAAGAAGGGGTCATGGCCTACTGGTGAGATATTGATGTGGTTGAAGAGGTTGGATGGGAAGGTGTCGAGGTTTGGTTAAGAGTGTCCTCAAGGAGAAGAGTGTCCTTCTCCATATAGCAGTGAATAATGGCCTTGAGGGCACAACAAGTCTCGGTATCGTGTCCTGGCGTACGATGGTATAAACAAATCTTTGTGTCATTGAACCAGGAGGGCTTAGACCTAAGAGGTTGGAAGGGCTTGATGGGTGGAAGGTTTATGCTGGAAGTCTGCAAAAGTTGGTGCAATATCAACGAGTATGAGCCCACTAAAGGGTCCGTGCTAGTTGATATATGTGAGGTAGGTGACTTTTACTTAGGCAAAGTTGGAGGAGGTTTTCGTACCACCTTGTGGGTTGATGGTGCGGTGACAGGTGGAGATAACACTTTCTTCGTGAGAGGTGCCACCTTTTTGGGAGAGGGTAGGCTGGAGGTGGGTAAAGGAAGCAAAGGAGGCAACTGGTTTTGATTAGAGGTCAGAGTTGGAAGGACTCTGGTCAGGGTCAAAGGATGGGGGCCCAAAATGGAAGGTAATGGTGACGAAGGAGGAGGCATTTGCCTCTATGGTCTGGCAGTCTTCTTCAACTTGATTGGAAGACTACTATTGGTCGAGGTCTAGTTTAAGTCCACCTTCACTTGTGGGTGAGTGAGGGTAGAGACAGGGTGAATGCCAAGTGACTTGATAGGTTTAGATGAGGTAGATGCGGGTTTTGGTCTTGATGGGGTTGGTTGAGGTTTGGGAGTTTGGTCTTTGTTGAGAGTCTTGGGAGATTCTACCTTGGGAGGATTGGTAGCATGAGACGAGAGGGCACGGGCATGTTGAAGGGCTTTGAGATGCTCCCACAATACTTGATGTGTCACTTTCCTTAAAGGGAGAAGTCCAATTTTCTCCACTAATCGGGAAAATGGCTGAGAAGATGATGGATGAGATTTGGGTCCTTGAGAAGATGTTGACGGTTGTGGGGCTGAAGATGAGATTGGTATAGCAGTCTCGGTCCCAAGGCATGATGGAGTCATGACAGATTCATCTTTGGTTGGAGACGAAGGAGAGGCAGGTTCTTCCTTGGGTGGAGAATAAATCGGAGAATGAGGCTCCTCGAGTTGGTAAAGGGCAAGGATGATGGTGCCCTCCACTTGTGGTCGAGGAGTAGGAAGGGTCGGGTCCTCCATAGGCAACAAGAAGGAGGATGGTGAGACTGGTGGTGCCGATAAGGTTGAGGCGTCCTCCAAGATGAGAGAGGTTGACGGAGAACTAACTAGGGAAAGAGGTTCGTCCACACATGATGGACTGATATATGGACTAACCTCTTGAGGTTGGTTGGGGATGAAGGGCGAGACTGTATTGACTGTTCAAATGTTGTGTTCATGAGTGTCGTCAATCAAGGTCTGGACATTGTTTTGGGTTGGTGGATGATTGGGGAATGGTTGTTTGAAGATGTCGATGCCCTAATTAGGGGGTGCATTGGGATTGTCTAGGATGAGGTCACCCTTTTCAAGCATGTCTTGGATTATGTTTTTAAAAGTTTTGCAGTTTTCTGTGTCATGTCCTTTAACACGGTGGTAGTTGCAAAAGTCATGTTCCCTATACCACGTAGGGATGGCATGTGAGGGATCAAATTGTGGAGGTGGTTGGATCTGGGGGAGATTGAGAACCCCCTGTCTAACAAGTTTTTCCAGCACAGATGTGTATGATTCTCTAAGAGGAGTATACTATCATTATACGTATCTCTACTAGAATTGGCGGGTGGCACTCTGAGATGTGGATGGCTCAGGCTGATTGGTTGAAGGTGAAGAGGATGAGGGTCTAACGACCATAGCATTAACTGAAGCTTTAGACTTAGGATTGGATGATGAAGGTTTAGAAGAAGAGGAGTCATTGGTCTTAGAGTTGGGATTCTTGCTCTGTAACTTGACTTTATTCTCCTTGATGGCATGTAATTCAAGTTTGCGGGCCATTGTGAAGGCTTCGTCAAAGGTGCAGAAGGTCTGAACCCTCAAGGTGGAATAAATATGCTTGGCACAGGCTTGGGAGAAAAGTTTAATAAGTTTAGGCTGGGGTAAGGAAAAGGAGAGTTGATTGATGAGGCCTCTCCAACGAGCAACGAAGTCAGCTATAGATTCGTCTTCGAATTGGTGGATAGAATAGAGGTCTGTAATCGAGACCTTCTTGGTGATGTTGATGGAGAAGTGATCAAGAAAGAGTTAGGCCAACTGTGTGAATGTGAAGAGGGAATGGCTGGTAAGGGAGCTGTACCAGTCAAGTGCAGCACCAGAGAGAGACATAGGAAACATGCATAAAAGCAACACATCGTCATGGGCAATAAGGTAGCAGGCATGTCTGAATGCCCGTAAGTGTTGTTGTGGGTCTTCCTTGCTTTGAAAATGAGAAAACTTAGAAAGTTCCCACTGGCTGGGATATGGTCTGATCGGGACAGAAGGATGAATAGGCTCATTGCAAATTTGCTCGTATGAGAGAGCATTGTGTGAGCCAAAAATGGAGGTCTCTCGGCTAGACATCTTGTCCATCAGCATTTTGATGATATCTGTTGATGGATTGGCGGGTGGAGTGCCCCCTAGGTTGTAGGGCACTTGGAAGAGGCTAGAGGAGGCATACAACATAGTTGGTTGTCCCTGTAAGGGCGTAACTTAGGGATAACTAGTCATAGGGATAGAAGAGAAGACTAAGGGTGGTTGGGTAAAAGGCATAGCTAGGCTCGATGTTGCCACGAGAGGTTGGATTGTGGTAACAGGGGTCAATGGATAGGTAGCCACCTTGGTGTTGATAGGGGCCAGGGTAGGTGAAATAGAGACGACCAGGTTCTGGAAAGGAGTAGAGAGTGGTGGAGTGGGCTAAAGTTGATAAGGGGCCAAAACCCCTATGGAAGTGGGCCCAAAGATGGAGGTAGAAGCCACACCTAGAGGGTTGGTTAAGGTTTGGTCATTTGTCGAGGTGATAGCTTGGGTGTCTAAAGGTTGAACTACGAACGCTGTCGATATGGCCGTAGTCACAACAAGAGAGGTCAGCATTCTATAAATCAGATTGCCCAAGGAGTCTCATGTTCAGCTATGTACGAGATAGTGCTACAAGGCTTTGACGTTGAGGTCCAAGAATCGTGCAAAATCTTGGTCCCCTTCTAGGACAATAGGAGTCTGGGGTGGGGTTGGGCGAGTAGGAGTTCTTTTAGTCTCCGAGTGGAACTCCATTATAGGATCGGTTATGGACGGGGTAGACGGAAGCAGTTGATGCCTCACGTGGTTGACTAGAGCCTTGGCTTGACTACGAGTCAGAACCATTCAAGGCAAGGAAGGTTCAGGTTTCATAAACTATGTTTTTGAGTTTTAGAAAACTAGGATGGATGCTAGATAGCAAGAAAGCTGGTTTTTAGCTTATTGTTTTGGGAAAAAAGTTATGGATAGATACCGATGTCGTTTTAAAAACCGATGTCGGTGGAAAATAAGTGCCGATGTCGGTTAGATGACTGATGTCGGCGAGAGAAAAGTTTACCGACGTCGATGGTAAAACTGATATCAATGACTGTGCTTTCCAAAAACTTAGAGAATTTGAAAGTTTTTGGAAAGAAGAGAAGAAGAAAAACGTCCTCACTAGCTCAAACAAGCAGATAAGAATAGAAAAATAGATGGAGACAGGCAGGCCCTAAGCATTAGATCCCTAAGAATAATTTATTAAGATCATGTTGGCTTATGCCTTAAAGTGTGTTTGGGGAGGTTGGCTTGTAGAAGGGTCCTAGAAGAGGTAGTTTATGGATGGTTTCAGGTTTGTTTAAGTGCTCAAGAAGTCTGGGTTAGGTTCCGTACATGGCCTAGTGCTAAGGAGCAAGCTCCCCTCACTTCACGATCCCAGTGGTAAGCTGGTCTCGCTTAGCCAAAATATACTTTCCCTATAGATTAGACTCTACCAGAGAATAGAGTGGGCTTTCCCCTTGGTGATGAAATCCAAGTAGGATCGTCGGGACGGGTAAGGTATCCGATGGGGGATGAAATCCCAATCGGGCCTTGTCTTAGGTAAGTTTGATGTTTAGATTTAGTGTAAGTGGTTTAGGTTGTGTACCATCAAGTGATCTATGATTAATTAAATATGCATTTTGTTAATTACTAAGTGTGGACTAAGAAATACAAGCACAAGCAGAAATGGAATGCAAAGTGTTTTAAGCCCCAAGTTGAAATGTTAAGTTCGGATGAAAGCAAGTCGAGAAAGGGTTTGAGGAATATGATTTTTGACTAGTCTAGAAATGCAAGAAAATAAAAGAAAAGTTCTTTTTATTCTTGCTTATAATGTCATTTAGAAAAGAAGGAAGAGGTGAAAAGGGAGGATCCTAATGCACCCTATATGAAAAGAAGGAAAGAAACCCAAGGGAGACCCTAGGGTCCCACCGGGTGTGCCAGAATGTTTCTACGCTAAATCACTTTCTACATTCATAATATAGAGAAATGAGAAACTAAGAAGAAGGATGAGGGTTTGTACGTACCCAGATTGTAGACGTTGTGCACCAGAATTCAAATGTTGTGAGAACTCCTCTTTGGCTGTGGAGGAATGACACCTGAAGGAGAAAGACACTAAACACAAAGAATGTTAGATGACAAAAGAGTGGACTGCCAAGCAAGAGCTTGGTCCTTGAAGTACAAAGGCTTCTTGGAGGATGTCAGTCCAATGTTAAAAATAGAATTTTGATCAAAAACAAAAAATGATAAATGATGGAAAATAGAAAGAAAGAACTTAAGACAAATGCGTACCTATTTAGAAGTTGTCTACCTTTGCACAGTCATTGTGGTCGGTGGTATTGTCAACATCGGTTAGGAAGGTCACCGACGTCAGTTAGATGCCGACGTCGGTAGGGGTAGTAGCTGAGGTCAGTCGGGACAGTAGTCAGGGACGGGTCGGGCCAGGTTTTAGGACTGTGGACAGGGTCAATCGATGCGCAAAATGGACTATGGTCTTGTCTGTGGGTCAGGGAGCTCTATTTAGAGATTTGAGGGATTGCTTGGAGGACTGAGGGACTTGTCTTGGGTCAGAGGGACTGAGAACATTGTCTGGGACTAGACTGAAAGGCTGACAGGGCAAAAGGAAGATGGCCAGGAGATAGGGTCTGAGAAGGCTTTTCAACCTCTCAAGGGAAGGATAGGGCAAGTGGTAGACAGTGGATAGGATAGATAACTGAAATCAAATGAAATAATGAAATGAAATAATGAAATTGCTTACCTCCTGCTTATTGACTGAATAATGGAGGAGCCTGTTGTTGGAGCTGTGGAAGACCTGTTGCAAGAAGAAATGACTATTGTAGAGTGCCTATACCTGCTGTTGTTGATGTATGAGGTGGAGAGAAAGGAGAATACGAATGCCAGGAGTGTCAAGAGGATTCTATTTGCAGGGGGGGTAGAATGGTTGCAGAAAACTGTTTTGAATGCTACCGATGATGGCAGAACTGTCGACGTCAGCCAAATAATGACCGACGTGGGCGAGGTCAGAATGGGCACAGAGGCTAAAATTAGCCTCTGTCCATTCTTGCACGCTGTTGGATCAAGGGGCCATGGGAAAATGGTTGAGGAAGACATAAATGGATGCGGGAGGAAAGATAAAGAGGAGATTTGGGCCATGAAAGCTAGGAGAGAGGTGGGGGGATCCAAGGAGGGGATCCAAGGTGGTAAGTGTGAGGTGGAAAGGGAGCCACTAAATTAAAATGTTTAAGTTGTTTTAATTTAATGAATGGAGGGGACTAGGACAAGGGTTAGGATATAGACCAAGAGGGGTAAGGGGGGAGGACGAAAGATGATCAAGGTGCAGAAAAATTTTCAGTGTCTACAGTACTCAAAAGAAGATAGTGACTCGGTTGATGACAGAAGTAGTTTAAGTGATAAGCATGATAGTGCTTTTATGGACAAACAAAATGAAGTTTTATTCATGACTTATGAATCAACTTCTTTATGCCAAGAAGAAGAGGACTTAGATGATGATGAAGAAGAAGAAGGAGAAGTAAATCTATAATGTGAACTCATTTGTGCTTTAAAATAAGTTGACAAGCTTAGAAAAGGAAATTCTAAACAAAATAAGCTTAGTCAAAAGGAGTTTGAGAAATTAAATACAAGAAATGAGAAATCAGATCAAATGATAGTGAGTTTGAAGAGCCAAGTTGAGGAGGCAAAGAGGATAGAGGATGTGGTCAAAACTAATTTGTAAGAAAAATACTTAGAATGTTTGAAGATGGAAGAAGAAATCATAGACGTAAGAAATTTTTTATAAAAGCCTAAAACTGAAAGGAGGATCTACAATAGTGGATGAGATGATTAGATCATGAAAGCCCTAAAAAAAAATTAGGTCTTAGGTATGAGAAAGGCAAGAGTCCCATGCTGAGTACAACTGGGAATCTATATGAAAAATTCAAGGTAGCAGCAAAATCAAGAATCAAAAAAGAAGAAATCACATTCCTAAAGTGAAAAAGAAAAGCAATAAATCTTTTCCTACAAAGACCAAGGTTGCTACTACAAAAAAAAATTAAAGCAAGGAATGTGAAAAAGATAGAGTTTAAAAGACCTCCTTTATATACCCAAAGGAGAATGATAACCAGGAATTATGTTAGGTTGTGGAGCTAAAAGCTTCACCAGGATGCAAACAAGAGAAGTTATGGAGGTTGCAGAGGTTGTAGAGAGTTGCAAAATGAGTTACAGGGAAACCAACAACAGTCTAATCAATTGACGTTGGTCATATCACAGTGCAAAAACAATCGACGTCGGTTATGAGTCAGCCAACATTGGTCAGGAAGGAGCTGACGTTGGCAACCTGTGTGAGCATGCAGTTTGCATGCAGATTCTAGAGAGTCTATTTTTGGACTGTTAGTTTGCATGTTAAAGGCTAGTTATAGTCTTAGAGTTGCCTATCTAATTATTGTAATTAAGATAGTCTGATTATTTTATGCATGAGATCTATATAATAGACTCATGGGCTATATTGTAAACAAGTGCTAGAGAGTAAGAGAGCAAAATAAGCTCCTTTAGAGAGAAGAGAGTAATGGTGTGTTCCTCCTAGTGCCATAGTACCAAGTGTGAGTGCTGGTTTGGAGAATCAGAAAGGTTCTCCGTGTATGTATGATCTTGGTCAGCAGGTGTGCAGGACCACGTTTGGAGATCTACAATGGTGAGTAAGGTCTGGTGATTTGCAGGTGGCAGCAGAGAGCAGGAGATCTACTTGGAGTATAGTTGTGTACTTGGTGTACTAGCAACATTGTTACTGACTAGTGCAGGTGAACAACAACTCTGTATTGGAGTTGTGTGTTGGAACCCTGAGAGAGAAGGAAGAAGTCCTTGAGGTGTGGTAAGCCTTTAAGGTGGAAGAAGAAGTGGCATCTTCTTTATTGTATTTTCTTCTAAGTGATTATTAATACAATTGTGTATTGTCTCTCATATCCTATGTTGTTTCATATTTCTAGTTACTTCTTACTTCTGGTTAAATTCTGTGTTTAGTTGCTAATACAAGAGGTAATCATATATACTCGTATTGAGGAGCAAGATCCTGACAAGTGGTATCAGAGCCTTAGGTTCAAGACCTGATACCAATAGTTGGTATCAGAGCTTTTGGTTGGGTTGACTAATAGGTGGTTTAGATTTGGTTAGTGTTTGTTGATTATAGGTCACTCACAGGGGTTTCAGATTGAGTGGGAGTATAGCAATGGCAGAAGAAAGTAAGCTACGAATGGAGAAACTGAATAGCATGAATGGTCTAATTGATGGAAAGAAAGAGCAGGTAAAAGGAGATTATTGGTTGGTAGAAGATCAGTGTGTAGAATTAGATGTTGCAGGTGATGTTGCACAGGTTGCTCTGGATAAAGTAGAATCTTGGTTTATAGATTCTTTTGCCTCTTTCCATGCAACCCAAAATAGAGCATCTTTTCATGGGTATGTCCAAGGAGACTTTGGAGAGATTTATTTAGGGGTTGGTGAGCCTTATCATATTATTGATGAAGGGGAAGTGAAGCTGAAATTGTAGACAGATAACACCCAGGTGTTGAAGGAGGTCATGCAGGGACTAGTCTTGGAGATGAGTCTAATTTCTTCAGGAAAGTTGGGTGATGAGAGATGCACAGTAACTCTCACAGTGGATGCACTTGAATTAGATGGTGGTAAGAAAGTAGGTATCCTTTATCTATCTTCTTATATTACTGATTCACCTTCTATTGTAGACATGTGGCTTTGTAGGCTTGGTCACATATGTAAGAGGGGAATGCATGTTCTTAAGCAGAAGATAGATATCTTTGACAAACTTAAGAACTAGAAAGCCTTGGTGTTCATGGAGGAGATGATGGATAGAGATTAGTTCAAGGGGCTAAAGAATTCTGAGTAGAGCAGGGTTGATTTGGACAGGGGTTTGATTCAAAAGGAGCTCGCGGGTAGAAGCCATCACTCACAAGCAAAACACAGAGACCAATGTCGGTTATAAAATTAGCATTGGCATCCTCAAGGACTGACATCAGCTATGTGTAGATCGACGTTGGAAACTAAGGGGCAGAAGGGATACCAATGTTGCCTAGGTAATGATGTCGAAAGTCAGGGTCAGTGCAAGGATCTGACATCAGTTGGATGCAGACTGGCAGATGAGATCGGTCACTGGAACGGATGTTGGGCAGACAACAAGTTGTCAAGGAGTCTCAAATGCCCATATGGAGGATTGAAATGGTAAGTGGACCTCATATTCATTATTCAACTTCTTACTAGTTGCTTACTGATGGTTGAGAACTAGGAAGATGTGAAAAGGCAATGTAGGTAGAATCTAAAAATAGTGGGAGCTTGGCATGGATGAGGAGTGTGAGTTCTTGGAGAAGAATTAAACAGGAGTTTGTTGGTGGAGTTGTCAGTTGGAAGAAAGCACTGAGAGAGGAATGGATTCTCAAGTTAAAGAAGAGAGTGGATAAATATGTGAGATGGAAGGCCAAGGTATATGGTCTTGAGGAAGCTGCAGCACAGTGGTACAGGGTTTAACAAGTGGATGACAAAGCAGGGCTTCAGTCAATGTCAGTGTAACCATTGTGTTTGACTTACCAGGTGGATGATGGTCGTAACATTATCTTGTTACTATATGTGGGTGATATGCTAGCAGGTTCGTACATATAGGGTTTTGTTGAGCTAAAGGTAAGGTTAGTTCAGTGGCATGTCATGAGGAATTTGGAAGCAACAAAATTCTTTTGCATAAGAGACATGAAAGATCACAGGTTGATCTCTAGTGGGAGCTGATGTGAAGATGGTGTTGGCAGGGTTCAAGATGCAAGATGCAAAATTGGAAAGCACACCAAGGGCTGGATAGTTCAATCTGAGCTTAGAACAGTGTTCAAAATCACATGAGGTCGAGTGTGGACCTAAGTTTTCCCAAGCAGTGGGAGTTGTCAGAGAGTTTGGAGCCAATTTGGGGAAGGTGGATTCTCAAGTATCTAAGAGGGACCAACACCAGGGATTTATGTTATGCAGGGTCAAGGTCTTCACTACATGGGTTTATAGGTTCGGATGTGGCAGGTTACTTAGATGACAGGTGTAGCATCATAGGTTGTGTGGTGGTTGGTATTCAAGATTGAGCTTGAAGAGGGATACAAGCTAGGGAATAAATTAGATAGTGTATAGGTACAGGTACAAGTGTAGTTGTTTATCTCCAACTGGGAGATTGTTAGGTTGTGGAGCTAGAAGCTTTACCAGGATGCAAATAAGAGAAGTTACGGAGGTTACAGAGGTTGTGAAAAGTTTCAAAACAAGTTGCAGGGCAACCGACATTGGTCTGATCAACTGACGTCAATCATATCATAGTGCAAAAGCAACCAACGTCGGTTATGAGTCGGCCGACATCGGTCAGGAAGGAGCCGACGTCGGCAACCTATGTGAGCATGCAATTTGCATGCGGATTCTAGAGAGTCTATTTTTGGACTGTTAGTTTGCATGTTAAAGGCTAATTATAGTCTTAGAGTTGCATGTCTAATTATTGTAATTAAGATAGTCTAATTATTGTATGCATGAGATCTATATAATAGACTCATGGGCTGTATTGTAAACAAGTGCTAGAGAGTAAGAGAGCAAAATAAGCTCCTTTAGAGAGAAGAGAGCAATGGTGTGTTCCTCCTAGTGCCACAGTACCAAGTGTGGGTGCTGGTTTGGAGAATCAGAAAGGTTTTTCATGTATGTATGATCTTGGTTAGCAGGTGTGCAAGACCACGTTTGGAGATCTACAATGGTGAGTAAGGTCTGGTGATTTGTAGGTGGCAGCAGAGAGCAGGAGATCTACTTGGAGTACGGTTGTGTACTTGGTGTACTGGTAGCGTTGTTACTGACTGGTGGAGGTGAACAACTCTGTATTAGAGTTGTGTGTTGGGACCATGAGAGAGAAGGAAGAAGTCCTTGAGGTGTGGCAAGCCTTTGAGGTGGAAGAAGAAGTGGCATCTTCTTTATTGTATTTTTTTCTGAGTGATTATTAATACAATTGTGTATTATCTCTCATATCCTATGTTGTTTCATATTTTTAGTTACTTGTTACTTCTGGTTAAATTCCGTGTTTAGTTGCTAATACAAGAGGTAATCATATATACTCTTATTGAGGAGCAAGATCCTGACAAGTGGTATGAGAGCCTAGTTATAGGTTCAAGCCCTGATACCAATAGTTGGTATCAGAGCTTTTGGTTGGGTTGACTAATAGGTGGTTTAGACCTGGTTAGTGTTTGTTGATTATAGGTCACTCACAGGGGTTTCAAATTGAGTGGGAGTATAGCAATGGCAGAAGAAAGTAAGCTACGAATGGAGAAACTGAATAGCATGAATGGTCTGATTGATGGAAAGAAAGAGCAGGTAAAAGGAGATTATTGGTCGATAGAAGATCAGTGTGTAGAAGCAGATGTTTTAGGTGATGTTGCACAGGTTGCTCTGGATAAAGTAGAATCTTGGTTTATAGATTCTTTTTCCTCTTTCCATGCAACCCAAAATAGAGCATCTTTTCATGGGTATGTCTAAGGAGACTTTGGAGAGATTTATTTAGGGGTTGGTGAGCCTTATCAGATTATTGATGAAGGGGAAGTGAAGCTGAAATTGTAGACAGATAACACACAGGTGTTGAAGGAGGTCATGCAGGGACCAGTCTTGGAGATGAGTCTAATTTCTTCAAGAAAGTTGGGTGATGAGAGATGCACAGTAACTCTCACAGTGGATGCACTTGAATTAGATGGTGGTAAGAAAGTAGGTATCCTTTATCTATCTACTTATATTGTTGATTCACCTTCTATTGTAGACATGTGGCTTTGTAGGCTTGGTCACATATGTAAGAGGGGAATGCATGTTCTTAAGCGGAAGATATATATCTTTGACAAACTTAAGAACTGGAAAGCCTTGGTGTTCATGGAGGAGATGATGGATAGAGATTAGTTCAAGGGGCTAAAGAATTCTGAGTAGAGCAGGGTTGATTTGGACAGGGGTTTGATTCAAAAGGAGCTCGCGGGTAGAAGCCATCACTCACAAGCAAAACACAGAGACCAATGTCGGTTATAAAATCAGCATCGACATCCTCAATGACCGACATCAGCTATGTGTAGATCGACGTTGGAAACTAAGGGGCAGAAGGGATACCAATGTTGGCTAGGTAAATGATGTCGGCAGTCAGGGTCAGTGCAGGGAACTAACATCAGTTGGATGCAGACTGGGAGATGGCTGAGATCGGTCACTGCAATGGATGTTGGGTAGACAACAAGCTGTCAAGGAGTCTCAAATGCCCATATGGAGGATTGAAATGGTAAGTGGACCTCATATTCATTGTTCAACTTCTTACTAGTTGCTTACTGATGGTTGAGAACCAGGAAGATGTGAAAAGGCAATGCAGGTAAAATCTAAAAATAGTGGGAGCTTGGCATGGATGAGGAGTGTGAGTTCTTGGAGAAGAACCAAACAGGAGTTTGTTGGTGGAGTTGTCAGTTGGAAGAAAGCACTGAGAGAGGAATGGATTCTCAAGTTAAAGAAGAGAGTGGATGGATACGTGAGATGGAAGGCCAAGGTATATGGTCTTGAGGAAGCTGCAGCACAGTGGTACAGGGTTTAACAAGTGGATGACAAAGCAGGGCTTCAGTCAATGTCAGTGTAACCATTGTGTTTGACTTACCAAGTGGATGATGGTCACAACATTATCCTGTTACTATATGTGGGTGATATGCTAGCAGGTTCGTACATACAGGGTTTTGCTGAGCTAAAGGTAAGGTTAGTTCAGTGGCATGTCATGAGGAATTTGGAAGCAACAAAATTCTTTGGCATAAGAGACATGAAAGATCACAGGTTGATCTCCAGTGGTAGCTGATGTGAAGATGGTGTTGGCGGGGTTCAAGATGCAGGATGCAAAATTGGAAAGCACACCAAGGGCTGGATAGTTCAATCTGAGCTTAGAACAGTGTTCAAAATCACATGAGGTCGAGTGTAGACCTGAGTTTTCCCAAGAAGTGGGAGTTGTCAGAGAGTTTGGAGTCAATTTGGGGAAGGTGGATTCTCAGGTATCTAAGAGGGACCAACAGCAGGGATTTATGTTATACAGGGTCAAGGTCTTCACTACATGGGTTTATAGGTTCGGATGTGGCAGGTTACTTAGATGACAAGTGTAGCATCATAGGTTGTGTGGTGGTTGGTATTCAAGATTGAGCTTGAAGAGGGATACAAGCTAGGGAATAAATTAGATAGTGTATAGGTACAGGTACAAGTGTAGTTGTTTATCTCCAAGTGGGAGATTGTTAGGTTGTGGACCTAAAAGCTTCACCAGGATGCAAATAGGAGAAGTTACGGAGGTTACAGAGGTTGTGAAAAGTTTCAAAACAAGTTGCAGGGCAACCGACATTGGTCTGATCAACTGACGTCAATCATATCATAGTGCAAAAGCAACCAACGCTGGTTATGAGTCGGCCGACATCGGTCAGGAAGGAGCTGATGTCGGCAACCTATGTGAGCATGCAATTTGCATGCGAATTCTAGAGAGTCTATTTTTGGACTGTTAGTTTGCATGTTAAAGGCTAATTATAGTCTTAGAGTTGCATGTCTAATTATTGTAATTAAGATAATCTAATTATTGTATGCGTGAGATCTATATAATAGACTCATGGGCTGTATTGTAAACAAGTGCTAGAGAGTAAGATAGCAAAATAAGCTCCTTCAGAGAGAAGAGAGCAATGGTGTGTTCCTCCTAGTGCCACAGTACCAAGTGTGGGTGCTGGTTTGGAGAATCAGAAGGGTTTTTCATGTATGTATGATCTTGGTTAGCAGGTGTGCAAGACCACGTTTGGAAATCTATAATGGTGAGTAAGGTCTGGTGATTTGTAGGTGGTAGCAGAGAGCAGGAGATCTACTTGGAGTATGGTTGTGTACTTGGTGTACTGGTAGCATTGTTACTGACTAGTGGAGGTGAACAACAACTCGGTATTAGAGTTGTATTGGGACCGTGAGAGAGAAGGAAGAAGTCCTTGAGGTGTGGCAAGCCTTTGAGGTGGAAGAAGAAGTGGCATCTTCTTTATTGTATTTTCTTCTGAGTGATTATTAATACAATTGTGTATTTTCTCTCATATCCTGTGTTGTTTCATATTTTTAGTTACTTGTTACTTCTGGTTAAATTCCGTGTTTAGTTGTTAATACAAGAGGTAATCATATATACTCTTATTGAGGAGCAAGATCCTGACATATTATTCATCATTTTATGGTTATTTTTATAGTTTTAATCAATTTGGCCATAAAGCAATTCATTTAAAGATTATACCTAAGAGAAGGATAAGTTTATTAAGTAAGAATCTTTTTCCCCTCTACTAGATCTAGATGTTTTATGTTATAACTATAATAATTTTGGGCATATATCAAAAAATTGCATAAAAAATATTGTTAAATTAAATTCTAACATTGCAAAAAAGGGTTGAGACTCCTAAAGAAATTAAAGGCTAAAAAATCAATGACACAATAAAGAAAATTACATTCAAAAAGCTAAATGAGATATGGAAAAATAAAAATTAGTCTATGATCACCTAAACAATGTTTCATCCTAAAGATAAAAATATATGGGTCATAGATAGTGGCTACTCAAAGCATTTGACAAGAGACAAGAGTAAGTTCACCAAATTAAGCTAGTGTAAGCAAGGGACTATTAGCCTGGGAGACAAAACTATAGTCAAAATCAGAGGTAAAGGAACATTTGTCATTAATGGCAAGCTCCCTACACATGATGTTCTTTATATTAAAGGACTAAAGCGTAATCAACTTAGTGTCAGTTAGATGCATGACAATGGATATAAAGTTATATTTGATGTTAAAGGTTGTGAGCTAAGAAGATCTAGTAAAATAATTTCTCAAGGAAAGATGACTGAAAGCAATATATATAATCTGATTGAAGTAGATAATACAAATTTTCTCATGGGAAAGACTGATGAGAGATGGTTATGTCACAGAAGGATGGGTCATGTTAAATTTTATAATTTAGTCAAATTAAATTCTAAAAAATGTGTAAGACACATGCCAAAGATAACAAAGCCTATAGACACAATGTGTAGAGAGTGTCAGCTTGATAAGTAGAATAGGGTTTCATTTCTAAATAAAGAATATGCAACTATAAATACTCTAAAGATAGTTCATACTAATCTTTATCGACCAACCAAGATAAAAGGATCCAAAGGAATGTATTACTTCATGTTGTTTGTAGATGACTACACTAGAATGACATGGGTAACTTTCTTAAAGGATAAGTTTTAATCCTTTGAGAGATTCAATACCTTTCGAGCCATGGTAGAAAATGAAATTGGTAGAAAGATCAAGTGTCTCAGATCTAACAAAGGTGGTGAATTCACTTCAAATGAATTCATAGAGTAGTGTGAGAAACATGGAATTAAAAGACACTACTCAACTGCAAGAACTCCACAACAAAATGGAGTGGTTGAAAGGAAGAATAGGACTACCAAGGAAATGGCTAGAACAATGTTGAAAGAAACCAACCTACTTGATGGCTATTGGAGAAAAGTAGTCCAAACAATAGTATACATCTTGAACTAAGTTGAATTAAGAGTGAACACCGACAAGACTCCATTCGAATTGTGGTATGAAAAGCCTACCTCTATCAAGTACTTTAGAGTCTTTGGTAGCAAATGTTATATTCGAAGGAAGGAAAAAAATATAAAAAGTTTGGAGTCATGATGTGATGAGGAAATATTTCTTGTTTATTCCACTCATAGTAAATCTTATGTCTGCTATAACAAAAGACTGCATAAACTAGTGGAAAGCATTCATGTTATATTAGAAGAGGTCTTCAAAGAAGAGACTAAATGAGTAAAGAAGATTAGTATTGAAGAGCTGAAAGAAGAAGATGAGAATGAAATGACAAAAGATGAAGAATAAGATATGAAAAGGTACCCCCAAAGTTTTTTCAAAAGGATCATCCTAAGGACTAGATCATTAGAGACATGAATGAAGGAGTCCAAACAAGGAGAAGGGCAGCAATGAGCAAGGAACAAGTAAGTTTTGCTTTATTATCTAAAATTGAGCCCAAAAGATAAGATGAGGCTAGCAAAGATGAGAATTGGCAAAAGGCCACGGATGAGGAACTAAGTCAAATAGAAAATTAAAAAACCTAGAAGATAGTTCTAAGACCCACATACAATAATGTCATAATCACAAAATGGGTCTTTAAAAATAAGTTGATTGAAGATGGAACTGTTGTGAGAAATAAATCTAGACTTATTTGCAAAGGATATGCTCATGTAGAAGGAATAGACTTTGAGGAAACATTTACTCCAGTGGTAAGATTGGAAGCCATTAAAATGGTTTTAACATTCTCAATCTTTAATTAGTTCAAAGTCTATCAGATGGATGTTAAGTTAGCCTTCCTAAATGGAAATTTTAAAGAAGAAGTCTATATTGAACAACATGAAGGCTTTCCATTGATAGATAAGGAAGACTACATGTGCAAACTAAAAAATGTACTATATGGTCTAAAATAAGCACCTAGAGCATGGTATTCAAGGCTAGATCAGTATTTTTAGAAACAAGGATTTATTAAAGGATGTGTTGACAATAATTTGTATGTTATGTCTTAAAATAGACATATGTTGATCATATTTATTTATGTTGATGACATTATTTTTGGTGATAGTAGCAATAATATGTGCAAAGAATTTGCAAATCAAATGCAAAGGAGTTTGAAGTGTCCATTCTGGGAGAACTTTCATTCTTTCTTGGTATACAGGTTGCACAATCCAAAGAAGGGATATTTATATCTCAGACGAAGTATGCAAAGGAGATGCTCAAGAAATTTGGCATTGAGGAGAGTAGACTAGTTAGTACTCCTATGATAACTAGATTTAAGTTGAGCAAAGGTGATGAATATCATGAATTAAACCAAATTATGTATATATCAATGATTGGTAGTTTGTTATATCTTACTACTACAAGACTAGACATCATGCAAGCTATATGCATGGTTGTAAGATTCTAGGCTATTCTAAAAGAGACACATGTAAATGTAGTAAAGAAAATCTTCAGATATATCAAAGGCACAATAGACTATGGATTGTGGTATCCTTCAAGTGATGATTTCACTTTAAAAACATACACATATGTTGATTCAGTAGGAAGCATAGATGATAGAATAAGCACTAGTGGTGGTGCATTCTTCCTTAGAAATAAACTTGTGTTGTGGTTGAGCAAAAAGCAAGAGTTTGTTATGCTTTTTACATCAAAATGAGAGTATGTAGTAACAACATGTTGCACCCAAGTCTTGTGGATGAAACGAACTCTTAAAGACATCAAGGTAGAACACCATGAACCTATTTCTATCTATTTTAATAACTCAAGTGCCATAAACATATATAAGAATCCAGTAATGTACTCCAAAACCAAGCATATAACCATCAAATATCATTTTCTAAAAGAGAAGCTTGCAGATCAAGAGGTCAAAATTGAGTATGTGCCAACAAAAGACAAAATTGTAGATATATTTACCGAGCCTCTTCCCAAGGAGCAATTTGAGTATCTAAGAGAGAGGGTGGGAGTAGCAGTTCCCACACCACATAACTAGATTTTAGTGATAGGGCATGAATCTAGGGGGAGTGTTGAATGAACATTATTAACTCCTAAATTAAGAGAAAAGATAGTCTAATGAGAAAGCTATAGTCCCTTTGCTATTTGATGACAAAGGAAGTGACAAAGGTGTGTTGGCTCTAGATCTTTATCCCTATCTATATAGAGATATGTAGATTATTGATTGGTCATTTAGACCAATGCTATATAAATGATCATGTATAGTATATTGGATCCAGAGCTAGTTTTGAATGTGTCTGCATAGAGTTTTGGAAAATGTGTCATTGCCTAAGGGGGATTTCCTCACAAAGTGTTCAAGATAGTCAGATCCAAGGATTAGAACAACCAAGATGCCACAAAAGGAGAATATTGTTTACATATTATGGTAGAGACTCTTTGTCATTAATGTCCAAGGGGGAGAAAGTAAAATGAAGATGGAGTTAAGTCATTATGATGATGAGTTGCCATTAATGACAAAAGGGGGATACTATTGGACATAGTCATTAAGGTCTGAAGAATTGTCATTAATGTCAAAGGTAGCATGTGTTATCATGCATTAATGACAAAGGTGTTAAGTTGAATATACTTGTGTGTGTACTTTGAATTCCTTTGTGCATATGGTTATCTTGACAAGATATGCCATCATCTAAAGGAAATGATCACACTATGATAATCAAGTTTGCATCTATTCTTTATGGTCTAATTTCTATGTCATAAGGATGAATAGAGAAAATGTTACAAATGCATAAGGTTGTTCCTCAACTAAAAGCCTACTAAGTTTCCATAGTAGATTTTTCACCTTTGTATTTGTCAAGGGAATTCTTTTCGAAATATTGGTAAAGACAATTCTTTCAAAAATATTGGTAAAGACATTTCTCTTAGAGAAAAATCCTATAACAAATAAGGGAATTCTTTTAGGAAAATTTTAAAGGAAATTCTTTTGAAGAAAATGGTTCATAAATTTCAAAAGTTTTGAAGGGATCCTTGAAAAAATCTCGAAGGGTATTTATCAAAAAGTCTAAAGGGCAAGTGGACCATTCAAAAATCTTGAAGGGATCATTGAAATGATTTTGAAGGGTAAGTGGACCATTCAAAGCTTCCAAAGGGATCTTTTCAAAAAGACAGAGGGTAATTTGAAAAAAAATTGAAGGGAATGTGACCCAAATAACGTTTTTTAAAGGTACTTTATAAAATGCTGAAAAAAAAATACACTTGGTATTTTGTCAGGGAAATTGTCCTAAAACCCCTTAAATGAAAAGGACTTAAACAAAAATATTGAAGGATAGTTTGTCTAAGGCAAGTGGACATTTACAAAATATTGGAGTGTATGTTGCAAAACTTTGGAAGGATACTTTTGGAAGAAGGGCATAGATTATTTTTTTTGGAGAATTTGTCTAAGGCAAGTGGACATTTACAAAATCCTTAAGGGCACTTAGACAAAAAGCCAACAAAAATTGTTTTGAAGGATAGTTCAAATGAAGAAAGGAGATTTTTAGAGTTTTTGAAGGACACTTTCGAATGATAGAAGACACTTGTAAAGATTCTGAAGGAGAGAGGGACACTTTCAAAGTTTCAAAAGATAGTTTGTAAAATATTGAAGGGCAGTTAAAATGAAGAGAAAGGACACTTGAAAATTTTCCCAAAGACATATAACACTTCCACAAGTGTCGAAGGATAATTGTGTAGGACATAAGGCCATTTTGAAAAAGATAAAAGGATTCCATGAAAAACTCCCAAAAGGCATATAGGCAAAGATAAAGATTGAGCATGTCTAAGATAATCTAAAGTTGCAAAAGTAGTACATGAATGCCAAATAAAATAAGATAAAGTCAACATGTTGAATTTTAGTGACCAATCCAATATAAATATCATTCATATTCAATATATCGAATGGCATGCAGAGCTTGGATGGAAATATTGATGGACACATTTCAAAGTTAGAATGAAAAATAAATGAAGAACCATTAAAGTGAGTTATTTACAAGAATCTGGTGAGATGACTGAAGGATATAAATAGAAATGGTTGAACTGAATCAATACTTCTAATTTTTTGAGTGTAGAAATTGATGTGACTAGGGAAGAATTAAAAAAGACTCAAAGAATGGAAGTCATATAGTCATTTAATTGGAATGAGAAGAGACAAGCAATGAATGTAAAATGTATAAAGAAAAGAGACTCATCTATGTTTTTATTGATGTGAGATTCCAAAGAGACGAAGAGAAGGAAAGCCAAATATTTAATTCATTTTATAAATGAGAGGAGTTAAGCTATAAGTGTAGAAATATGAGACTCATCTGAATATGAAGAAGTAATGGTCGAATTAGAGAATATTAAAGTGTAAAATAGATAAATTTAGACATAGAGAAAAGGTGTAGGAAGAGTGAAAGACACACAAAAGTGTGTTGAAGGAGAAAAAAGAAATTATAGATTGGACTTGCAACAAATAATAGAGACTTGGATTCTTTTATGAATATAATTCATTAACTTGAATTGTAATTCAAGTGTCTGATTGTTTAGCACCTTCAAATTGAACTGGGTTGGTGGTTGGTATAGGGAGTGGGTGGTTCCTTAGATTTTGTGCTCTTAAAGTTATGGGATTGGTGTCTCCTTTAGATGGGTGTCCTTAAATGTAACTAGTGAGGTTTAGTTAGTGAGACAAACTTTGTGAGGCTGGATTAGAATAGTATATTCTAGCAACATTCTCATTATAGTTTTTCCCTTTAGGTTTCCACATATAAATCAGGTGTTATGTGTTGTGCATCCATGCATGTGATATCTTTCTTTAATTTTTTTAAGTTTTCATTTGTTTAACATTCATCTTTAAAGTTGTAAGTAACCAAGTTTTTGAGAAATAATGATTCACCCCCTTAGTAGATAGGTGTGTTCAACAAACCTTTTTGGGATAAACATTACCTTTTATATCTCATAAGATTAAAGTCTTATTTTTTAAAATATCATGAGCAACATATGTACCTTTTCATCTAAAGTTGATTTTTCTATGAAACACACAAAACCAGCTATCATATAACAAAACCAATTACTCATAATAGAATTCTTTAGTGTAGGTATTCTTGTCATGACATGCATTTTAAATCCTTTTGTTGATTTCTTTGGCCCACACAACTATGTGCCTATTTTCATCCATGCATTTGAGGTCCAATAACCAATTTTTAAGTCATTTTACATCACCAAGATACATTGCATTAGCAACTCATAGGCTCGGCATGACATATTCCATAGGCACAATAGCTTTCATCCCATAAACCAAATGGAATGGAGTAAAATTTGATGCATCCTTAAAATAAGTGTGGTAAACCTAGAGCACCATAGGAAATGGGTCCTCCCAATCATCTTTCTTAACATCACAAACCTTTTTCAGTAGCTTACCAAGCACTTTGATTAGAGCCTCTACTTTCTTATTCATTTGTAGATGATATATTGTGATTTTATGATGTGAAATCATAAATTCTTATATTAGTATCTTGATGGTCTTATTAAAACAATGAGTAGCCTGATCACTTACCAATCATAGTAGGCACCCATACTAAGTAATGATGTTCTCATACAAAAACTTAGCAGTGTTTTTAGCTTGACAAATTGGTGTTGCATCAGCCTCTACCCATTTGGTAAAATAATTATGTATCTAGCATTACTATGTTTACTTGTTTGATTAATGGGGCCAATAAAATGAATTACCCAATACTCAAATGGCTGATGTGATAGCATGGTATGAAGATACATCTCATCCCTCTTAGTGCATTTACCCATACATTGGTAGACATCACCCTATTTGGCAACCCTGTTTGCATAATCAAGAAGATGTGGCCACCAAATACCACTTTTTAATACTTTCTTTGTAGTAGTTTCTCTAATAAAATGTCCACCCACAATTCCCTGATGTGCCTCTTCTAGAAATTTCAATCATTAGTACTCTAGTGCTACTCATCACAAGACCTCATCTTTCCCCATATGTTAAATAAATCCATTTATAATGCTAAGAGGATGTGACTTGTTTAAGAGGGGCTTCTTTATTTTTTAGTGTAGTGTGTAGGTAATGTCCCTTGCTATAAGAATTATGATTTTTTTGCCAACTATTTAGGAGTCTTAGAAATTCTAAACAAATGAGCATCAAGAGACTCATTGGGGATATCTTATAGGTCCTCACCATTTTAAAATATGGTAACATTATTAGGGATAATTTTTTCCCACTCTGGTGTAACATTGATTCAAAAATTAAACTCTTATAAAAACTTTAACCAATGAGATATCCTTTTTCCCAATAATAACTTGTTTACCAAATATCATAGAGATTGATGATTTGTAAACAATTCAAATAGGGTAGCCATCAAATAGTAGGGAAAATTAGTTTACCCAAAAATATTTGTCTCCCTCTTAGTTTTGGTATAGTTATTCTTGGTTGTAGATAGTTTTTGGCTTACAAAATGGATTGGATAGTCCAAGTTTCCTTTGCCTGGTTATGTAAGCACTATACCAACTATGGTGCTTAATGCATCCACATGTACATAAAATGTTTTACCCCAATTAGGAAAAATAATGATTGACTCAGTAACCAAATGATATTCTAGATCCACAAAATTTATTTGTCAATATTCTATCCATAAAAAAGGAACACCTTTGTGTAGTAATTTATCCATTAGAGCTAAAATAGATGGATACCCTTTTATGAATTTTTGGTAATACCCCATGTGTCCTAAAAAATATGTCACTTCTATTGATTAATTTGGTGGTGGCATACTCACTATCACTTCAATATTCACTTGGTCCACTAAGATTCCATTGTTTCACAACACATGGCCTAAAAGAACACAAAATGGTGTGAAAAATAAACATTTTTTAAAGTTATGTGCAATCCTGAGCACTTTACATCTTTCTAACATGAGTTTTAATTTTGATAAATGTTGTAAAAATAATGATAAAACTACCCAATCATCAAAATATACCTCCAAAAAAACATGAATAAATTCCTTGAATACATTTACTATAGCCCTATAGAAAACCACAGGTGCATTTTTTAGACCAAATGGCATTACCTTATATGCGAATGACCCCATCTATAATAAATGCCATCTTAGTTCTATCCTCAATTATGATGGGTATCTGATGATACCCACTAAATATGTCAGTGAATTATTACACCTCATATCCATTTACATCTTCCAACACTTCATTAGTAAATGGTATTGAAAGAGGGTCATTAATGCAGGTATCATTTAGGATGTGATAGTCTCCACAGATATGAATCTAACTTGTTTTCTTTGGTTGTATGGCCATAGGAATTACCTAGTCCACTTTTTCCATGAGAAATACTATTCCTACATTTTGTATATGATCCAATTTAAATTTAACTTTCATCTTCATGTTAGGATTGAGATGGTAAGGCCTATTCTTAATAGGTCATGTGATTTTTTTGAGTTTTATATGAATTTCCCCTAAAGAAGGTTCCACACCTTTGAATTCTAAATAAGTAGTTAGAAATAAATATGTGTAATCTTGGATAAGTTTCAATGCTTCTTAAATGTCCTACTATTCCCAATAGTTTCTAATATGTGCTAATTTTGGGGTTGATTCAAACCCAATTTTTATAATTTATTCCTCTAGAGGTTCCTAATATATTTGGCATTCTTCTTTTAGAATGGACTATTGGATGGCCCATTCACCCTCTTATTCTATAAATTGTATCTATCATAGTTGGTCTTCTTTGGCTTCTTCATCCAAAGGTTCAAGTAATGTTTCATAGTCTAGTTTAAGCTTGAAAAACTCTATGAGTTATAAAGAATCCTCACTAATTAAATTAGGGTCATCAACAAACTCTTCTTAAATATGATGACAATGCTAAATTTTCATCTTTCATTTTACTCTACATAGGGTCTCCATATTCACATCATTAATGATATTCTAGGCATCTTGTTGACTATGCTTGACTTACATGGCGACAACATTGATAAGTTCATGAGATTCCATCTCCTCTATTTACGAAGCATGGTCATTGCATAGATCTTCCACTCATCCATGGCATATAGTTTTTTTCATCTTTTGTAATGCACTACTCACAAGTGGATTACAAATATCAAATATAAAATTTTAAATAAAATAATTTTTAAATTGAATCTAGTGTTTTGTCTCTCTACAACATTCTTGGTGAATAAACCAAGTAGTAGGAAAAACCCCTAATGTGTAAATAAAGCAATGCAACCAATACTTTGAATTTATTTCTTTGGCCATCCATACTTCAACACACTAATAAATATGGTTTTGGGGACATTATCCTTCATGAAACATGGTCCATTCTTTTCTCACTTCCTCAAGTAATTAAAACCATGCGATAAGAAATTTATACACTTCTACCCATGTTTTGCTACTACTACGATGTATTACCCACCAGTTAACAACAAATCATTTCAATGTGTAATTGAGATCACTTATCCTTTGGTTTTTGTATGGTAAATGCATTTGGAATAGCACTATAAAGTCACCAATGTCTTTAGTGGAAAAGTAATATGTAATTTATTGATTAGTCACATAAACCATGCATAAGGGTTTAAGCTCATGATCATTTCAAGCCCATTTAAGCATGTAAGTATCAGAATCACCATTGATAGAAGAATCTCAATCCCATGGAATCATAACTTTGGGATTAGGTTCAATGTAGTCATTCTACATATAACCAACTCAATATAATATATCTATATCAGACTATATATGTGAGTGAACAAACAAAAATTTCAATTCATCTTCTTATTCTATAAAAATACTCAAATATTTTAAAGAAAACTTACCACAAAATTTAGTAACTATTGGATCTAATAAAAGAGAGTTATATTTATTCATGGGTATATTACATTGTATATCAAGTACACTCTACATAATAATCCGCATACAACTATTTCCTTTTGCTACATAGGGACAATCAGGTTGGCTAGGAATTATGTATGATTTGGCATCTCTATTAAGAGGGATGATGATTATATAGTCATCTTGGTTTGACTCTATTTGGCTCATTAATATGTTGATGGTCATATGTCCATCATAGGCCCAATTTTTCCCCAATAAATTTTGGTAGTGCACTTCATCTATCTTTATATCGATTACATTGAAATCACCATATATAATTAGCTCTACAACTTTAATCTCCACATCTTGAAATCATATTATGGGCTCTATCCTACCATATTCCACCATACTAAGGGTTATGGGGATATAAATCAAATATGGTTTACCAATTGCATCCTAGGTAGATCATGGGATCATATTCATGGTGCTCCCAAAATCAAACACAACATTTGGTATGTCATACCCTATTATCTCTATATCAACCTTGGCATTGATAACCCATGGATTATTTATTTTAATAAAATAAACCATCTTCTTAGGCCTTTATTTTCTCTTTCTCACACATTCAACTAGACTATGCAAGATATTAGTGATATCTTATGATATATCTTCATTTCATAGAGTATTAAGCAATTTCATCAAGTCTGTCAATGTTGTTACAACTCCTTGTTTCATGGCTCACACAATTTTCCCATACATTTACACATCAAGTGTGGCTTCATCTAATACAATTGAAACTTGCTATTAAATATTCTACAAAATTTTCATGGCTTCCTTCATGAGTCCCTTCTCCTTTATTGGTTTTGGATAGATATATACTTTAGCTTTTTGTATGCCAAATTATGTTGGCATCTCTAAAGGAGGTAATCTTTGATATGTGTAATATGTTCTTGTTACTTATTACATAAATGCATTATTTTTAGACTCATAACCAACTTGATTTACATTTCACATATCTCAATCTCTATATTGTGTTTCTAAAACGTAATGCAATCATGAGTATCATGTTGTTTGGATACTCTGTAGTATGAATAATAGGCTTTCCATTATGGATTTATAGGGAAGTTATGTTGTATGTGATTGGGTTCCCTATGAAAATAACATAAAATAGGGTCTCTAGGACCATTACCACATCCTTTCTTCACACCACCACAATATCTACCTCTATCCCTTGATATCCCTAGCCCTCTGCCTACTATGCCCCAAAGTTTTTTGTGGCCTTTGGTACATTCCACCCCTACTAGTAATATTGATTATCATAACCAACATATTGGGGTTCATTTATATGTGGATCCCAACTAAATTATTGTGCTTAAGGAAGCTTAGGATTCTAGGTAGACTGAGAAGCATATTATAGTAGTTGTGCATCTTAAACTTTACTAACTAATCCTTATGGTTGAAACAGTTGTGCATTTTGATCCCATGCCAACCTAGCATATGCTACACTGGTGAGAGTGGTTTA
The DNA here is from genome assembly GCA_037957365.1 of Torreya grandis. Lineage (NCBI taxonomy): Eukaryota > Viridiplantae > Streptophyta > Pinopsida > Cupressales > Taxaceae > Torreya > Torreya grandis. The sequence goes on from JARHVA010007047.1 coordinate 476,407, forward strand.
TACTCTCATAATGGATTGTGACATCATTGGTGATTATTGTGTGGATACCTTGAAAATATTCTCAGTAATGTCTTCCTTCAATTCTTATAGGTTACTAGAATCCTTATCTTCATGATTAGTAGATTTACATAATTCATAGTACATAATCTATGAATTTCTTAAATACTATTATAATAAGTGACAATGACTTGTTTAGTGTCCCACTATGTGATATATGTTGAAAAATTCCATACATACTTTTGGGCATTCATTCTTATGGTGGCCTTCCTTACCTCACTCAATATACTAGAGACTGATTATAGTTCACTCAGTAAGTATTCTATAAAGCCTCTAACCTCTAAAAAATATCTTAGAGTGTGATTTCCATCTATGTTTTACTATCTATTTAGATACATAATCTTCTATATTCCCCACTCTTATTGCTACTATTCTATCTTCTCTTTTATTAATAAACTCAATTCGTGCTATCACAAATTAGATCTTTGGTCATAGTCCTTCAATAAACCAAGCGGCCTTATCTTTACCTTCTAAGAAAAATTTGACAATGTTAACCAAAATCTATGGTCATAATCATAAATATTTTCCCTTGGACCTTGATGGATTTATTTTAGGTCTTACATGCTTTGCCCTATATTTTATTAACCTTGACCTCTGTAATCAATCATTTTCACACATCATCAAAATTTGTTGCTCCTAATTCTCTTCAAAACATGAACTCTAATGCTCTTTTAAAAAAGGCACCAATAAGCTCCCACTTAATAATATTTTCATCTATAATGCCTTTAGCCTTCCATTTCATGTCACACATAAGGAAGAAATTCTCTAGATCTGTAGTTTCATCATAGGGTGCTAGTGTGATAAAGGCTTCTAGCTATAAAGCCATATTACCTAGCATAAGTTATGAAGGAAGCATTATCTATGATACTCTAAATGGTGGTAATGATACTATAATTTTTGAAATTGATAAATGAAAACTTCTTGGTGTTATAAGTGGTGTTGTCACTTGAGGAGGAGTGATCATTGGTGGTTTCTATGATGATGATCTTGCATCCCTAGTGGGACTATCTCCAAGTAGTAGTGCATTTATAAAAAATGGGAAACCTTGCCAAAATAGAAAATATTCTTGAGATCATAGAGGGGATGGATCTCTCAAGTGAATAAAATTCCTCTAACTCATCTTTGGTCTCCATAATGATGTCTATTCACATTATATTATCCTCAACAAAATTTTCAATCTATAACACCCAATCAACAACCTATTCAATCCACAAGAGGTTAGTCAAATTAGTCATTGCCTCTCTTAAATAATTTTTATATGATTTGATGAATCCTTGCATGGTTATTTCAACATCGAAATCTACTAATTCTTTGATACTTATTGATTTCTTGATCTCCTACTCTTTCTAACTTTCAAATATCTATGGCTAAATATAAATAGGGGTATTTATATAGAATATGGGCTTGAATAATGTGTGTTAAGGGGGGAATATATCTTTATCTAATTTTCTTTGTGTAGGAAGTTGAGCTAGTATTGTGCCTACAGTTGATCATGCCTTCAAAATTAGGAAACTCACTTGTGAAAGTGAAAAATGTCTCCTTGAGTGACTGCAATCGACTACCATATATTAGACTACCTTCCTCTATGATTTTTCCTTTATCATCATCCTCTACCTACTTCTTTACTTATTCTTCAATCTCACTAATATTAGGTCCTTCTTCTCACTCATTGACTCTTTTCTCTCTTATCCTTTCATCAACTCATTCTTCCTCCTTCTGATCTCCTACATCTATTCAACCTCTAAGCTTACTTTTACCTCTACCTTTACTTGTAGTCATTCATGAAGTCCTTGATATATTCCACCTATTTTGTTATCATAGTTCTCACTCTATATCCACAAGCCTCTTTTGATCCCTTTCATCTATTATCCTCATCCAATTTCTACTGTCTAAATTTTTCAATTAGTTCCACACCCTCTCACATCCCAACCTCACACATCCCCATAATGCTTGAAAGACTACTCCATCATGAAAGGGTAGGGCACTATGGATTTTTCAATGACCAACATCTTAATATGAATTGGTATTCACTAATTTTTTTTTCCTATAGTCTTCCACATGAATAAATACTGTGAAACATCAAAAGCAATATAATCATGAATTATAAATTTTGTTATAGACCCATCTATAATGGTTTGTATCCAATGATTGATCACACATGTATAAGAAACCTCAAGGATATATAAATATTTAATTAGATCATTATACTATTAAATTTTAGATGTAAATATAGTTTAAAACTAAAAATGTTTTAATCTTTCCATCCACATAGCAAGCAGGCTTAGAAATTCACACCAAAAGATTTCATGTACATCATCATATAGATGATCCTCTATGAGCTATTTTTTAGTGTACCCTATCCTTCTCACCTCTTTCTATGCAAACTCAAATATTTTTCAATCCCACCATTCTTCCAAATCCCTTTGACCTGGTAACCACTGGATCATATATTTTATTTAGCATCCCATAATAGTTCCATGCTAACCACACCATTATTAGTAGAGATTCCTAGTTTCCTAGAAATTAATAATTATAAGGACAACTATGGGAGAGGTAATGGGCTCTCAATTATTATAAACACATATTCCTAAGGACCTAAACTAGAATTACCAAAAAACCTATATATTTGGACTGGTAGGATTCTCATATGAATTCTTTTTAGTTAATAATATAAATTCATCAATTATTAAATAATTTAAATAACCAAATACTTATAAAATCTTATATATAGTGTAATATTATCATGGAGATTATAACATTATAAAAAAATGTTATAAAATGAATTAAATTACATAATCATTAAAATTGAAAATTATTCCATAGGGATCAACTCATTACACTGCACTTGTATAAGAAGTCTATAGTACATCGGTCCAGAAGCTAATTCTTCAGTGTCTAACCCCTCTTAACCCTTCACGACTTCTATATATACATAATTCACTTTCCTTATTTTAGGCACATGGTTATAATAGACTACATTTGTAATCTTTAATAAATATAACATCATTATAGGCTTCCCTAGTTAGAAAGACCTAAATCCATGCAATTTGTTCAAAATGGAATATAGGTGCTGACTAAGTATCCCATGTATGTTGACCAAGTAGATCGATGACATGTCTTTATGTTGTGATGGCACCCTGTAGACTATTGACATGTCATTATGTTACGATGGTACCTTGTATGCATATTGTCTTTCTGACAATGTAAAGAATATGAATAGTTAGGAACTGTAGTGACTATAAATATTCATGTTTGTATGAAGAAGTTAATGAGCCTTTGTTGAGAATAATATAGGCCTTTTGATTATGGTTACCTATCATATTTTTTATGTTATTTATTATCTATATTATCATGTTTAATGTTTGGTTTAATCTTATCTAAAGTAATATGAATTCTCTACATACCTTAAGAAATCTCTAAATTAATCTTATTTCCAATCTATCACACTATAACTCATCTATGTAATGCCTCTGTTAATTATGAATTCTATGTACGATCCTACATAGTATAAAAAACTTAGCTACCCTCATCCTTATCATGTTCTATTACATGAAGCACCTCTATTAACAATGGTATGGTGAGTGTGGAACACTCCTTCTAGAGGAAACTATGTTAATATGGTTACTGGGATAATGAGACATTGAAACATGGTTAGACCAGAAAGTATGGAACTTCATAGAACAAGAATCTAAAAAAACTAGTCTTACAACAATTAAAATTATTTAGGATCATATCTATGAAGAAATATATGAAATGTTTTGGTGCAAGCTACCTGAACTACTGACTAATTGGCTAACATGACTAGAATACTACTACTTCAATCCAATAATGAAAGAAACTATTACTTGGACCAAAGAAAAGATAGACCAGTTATTGAAATTGGAAACTAACTGGACATGAGTAATAGACTACTAGGTTACCACCACTATAGATGGATATATCACCAAATCTGTTGTACTCAGATATATAACATTCAAAGCTATGTAGTTACATTTGATTTGAGGAATCAGAGGTAAAGTTTTTCAATGACTACCTCTCTTGTTGAAGAAATTTGTTTTGGATAAGTCCATGGTGCCTACTCCAGCCACTATGGAGTAGTTAATTTGAGTGTATAGGGATGTGTGTACATGATGGTGAATGATGGATAGATTAGTAAGTATAACTTGAACCTAAATCTATAATGTAAATGCAAGGAAATATGAGTTACAAGAAAATTCTAGATTCAAAATGGGAACTAAAAGAACATAACAAATGGAATAAATAAAAGAATATCCAAGTAGCTATGAGTAGAAGTAAGAGTAATAGTAGAGTAGATGATGAATGAGTGTGAATATGTGATGGGTAAGATGATTAATTAATAATGAATAAAGAGGATGAAGAATGAGATGAATATAAGAAGAGTGAAGAGGAAGATGAGAGTAGTTTAGGAGTAGAACAGCTAGAATATAGTAGTGCATATTTACAAGAAAGGGTATTATTAGTAAAAGAATAATTAATCATAAAAATTGAAATTAGTCTTACGTTAATTATAGGTTCAAGCAAAGCAGAGGAAGAAGTCACTAAAAATAATTATTCACCAGAAGTGTACACATCCCCATAGCCTGATCTTTTATATTCTAGTAGATGTTTTTAGCGAGGTGAGGAGGATAAGGATTGGGAATGACCATTTTCAGAACAAGTTAACTATTAGGGTATGAAAATTCACACAAAATCCATTAGGAAGGCTTTGAATTACATAATATTAGTTGAAGTTAAACAACAACAAGAAGGAAGCATAGATAAACAAAGTTTGCATGATAATCCTTCTAGTGCATAAAGTAGTAAACAAGTAGGATCACTCAACATAAATGCCTCCAATATCAACTATGTAGAAGAATCCATTCATACAAATCAATATGTTGAATCAGTTGAGATGATTCTTAAACTTAAGTATCTATGATGGGTACATAGACCCTGAATAATACTTGCTAACTTGCAAGATAAAATGGTAAGTTAAGGGTGTCACTGATGAAAATTTGCAAATGTTAAAATTAGTAGGGGCTCTAGCTAGGAGAGCATTGGAGTTCATATACAAAATATATCTTCAGCAAGCAAGTTTAAAAGACATTTAGGATTGGCTCATCATAAAATTTAATATTAAGAAATGCACTAGCTAGACAATATAGGACCTGAAAGAGATAAGGCAAAAGTCTAGAGAGCCAATTTATGACTATGATGATAGATTTTATGATGTAATAAATAAGGTAGAATTATCTTTGATAGATAAATACAAAGCAACATGGTTTTTTGAAGGACTAAAAAACATGATTTGGTTTGTTATTTTGAAAACTCAATATGAGACAAAAGTAGATGCCATAACTACTACAATACACATAAAATAGATTGAGGATTATGGAGAAGCTCCTATTGCTAGTTATAAAATTGAAAACACACTACAATCTTTCATAAAAAGAATGGAGTAATACCATGAGCTGGATAAGACTAAATTGAATCTATGGTGCACATGGTGTAGAAAATAAGGACACCACCAAAAGTGTTATCCTAAATTAAAGACAAAAAATTGTGAACTCTATCAGGTATAGGGCATGCCATGACACAATGTCATCTTCTACAATAATATATAAAAATCCCATATAATTTATATTGTAATTTCTAAAAATTATCTAACTATGATGAGAATAACTATAGAGATTTATAGGAGCTTAAATAGGGCATCTCCAAAAACGTATTTTCCATCACAGTGTAAAATAGATCCTTGACAAAGCATGTAAGCCTAGGCCTAGAAGCTGATAAGATTTGTGTGACCCAAATAGGTCCAAAATGGATTCTAACTTTACCATAGTATTAACCTCATGATTTAGATAGATGGACTCCTTACTCTCTAAGTTAGACACCTCCATCCCCTCAGTACTAGTATGCAACACCTTGGAGTTCACCCATAATGTAATAACAACAAATTAATTAGACCCCTCAACTATGAAACAATAATTCAACATAGGAGATAACAATCAATAGTACTAACATTATAACTCTATGTAACAATAATGAGGATATTAAGGTGGATATCAGTCTAATAGAGGAGGAGGTTGAGGAGGTTATAGAGGAGGATACCAAGGTGGTAGAGGTAATAACTATAAAAGGCCTCCTTTGTAATGTTATCTATGTGGGGAATATAATCATGTATAATGAAATTATCTGATGAACCCATAATGATAGTCATATTATGCATATTGTAGAGTCTCTGATCAACATGACACAAAATATTGTCTTATTTTAGAGAAGCAAAGAAAGGACAAATCTATCTAAAAATTAAATATGGTAAGTGTGGAGCCTAAATAAAATGCATTTATGAATGTTGTGACATGATAAAAACATAAAAAAATAGGGCTGCCTCCACTTGAGATGCCTTAGGATCATGGAATCAAAAAAATTAATTAGGATAAATATCTAGATCTAATTATAGAAAAAAAATTATTGATGAAGCTAAGTAATTCATTAATAACATTTAACATCAAGAAACTATTAATGGTGATGTTACAATAATTGACACACAAATGTATGACCAAATAATGTGCATTATAAGACAAGATGGAGTTGTTACTACACTCAAAGATCACCTACAACTTTCGAGTACTCTATACAATGAAGACATATCATAGAACATCATAAATCTATTGCATAATATTTTGGAATGTGCATAGCATGGTCAATAAAAGATAGAAAAACTAGCTTCGTATGTCAAAAATGAAGAAATCCTAGGATGTTGATGCATGGATTGATATTAAGGTTGTTGGTTATGAGATCCCAAATTTTGGCTTTGATTTTTGTAGCATAGTTAATATGATTCCTAGATCTACATGGGAAGCTATTGGATGATCAACTCTTATATTCATCCCAGTGACTTTGAGATTAGATAATTATGAAAAATTTGAGCCTATTGGTAGATTAGAGGATGTCTACATCAAAGTCATAGTTTTTTCTCTATGAGGTGACTTTGGGGTCATATACATGAAGATTGTAGAAATACACTACCCTATGCTAAAAGGAAAAAAATGGGTGTATGATGGAAAAATAACTATTAATATAATGCACAAATAGCTCAAGGTACATCAAGGTGATAAATTTTTTGTCATTCCTCTCAATAGAGTGCATAAGCCTTACATAATTCTAGTTGAACTAGACTCCCTTATGTTCTATAAGAAACTAGTTGTATGAAGGACAATATCAAGGATATTAAAAAATATCTATTAGTATTTAAATGTAACTTATTATACCAACATTCCAAACTATAGGTATAATCACTACTCACTCATCAACTCAAGACATCAGAACAGTGGAGGCCCAAACTAATAACTATGGAACTAGTGGTAGATTAGTTTATCATTGAAGAATTTGCCTCTTTGTAAAATATCCAACTCAATCAAAAGTTTATTTCTTATATCAAGATAATAATTACATGTAGGAATACATAGAGCTAAAAAAGGAAGGCACTATACCATGGGAAGTAGCTTCATCTATCAGTGGTGACTCATATACTCACCTCTTCAATTGGGCTTGAGGTGATCATGAGCTCCAACCAATGCAAATGGTATTTACACACAAGAAATAATTACATATTTATTATGAAATAGAGGAAATCAATGATTTAATTCTACATTTTCAATTGCATGTTTTAACAATCAATCAATGAGTCAGTGCTTTAAAATATGCTCTAAAGGGAGTTACTACAAATTGGTGGGAAACTCATCACAATGACCATCTTGAATGGGATGATGCTTTCAAGATCATAATCGGTAGGTTTTATATGTAATAGTTCATCCACACTAGTTGCCCATTATTTCAAGAAGATTAGTTCCCCAAAATTCATGTACATAAGTGTGTTGAAGTTTGGAATGAGGAACATGTCGTACCAAAATACGAGGTTCACATCTTTCACTACACACTTGTTTTTAATACTAGTAGCATGGTACATGCACTAATAATATAGAAGGGAGACCAAGCATTAGGAATAAGTTTAGAGTGATTTTATATAGACCTTTTTAATTGAAGATGAAAATCCACTAGTCCATAATGTATTATATAACATCAAGTATTTTTTTCCATGGGTACATAGAAGACTTGAGCACCATAACATAATCTAATGCATAGAAAAATGTAGCCTCTGATCTTATTGGGGCATTAAAAAGGAAAAAAATTGCTAAAGAGGAAGAAAAATCTCTAACATATCCATGTAACCATGTACACGATGAGGCATAGCGTAGTGAAGATTGAGATTCTAATGGTGACTTGGATTTAAATGATTTATTTGAGCCTGATTGACCTATAGAACCACTCAAAGTCATTTACAAAATACTGACTAAGGAAGATAAGTTACGTAATAAATGAATTCCAAAATATCAAGGGAAAATAAGTATATAGTAATATATAGATGATGAAAAATGCAATATTTATCAACGTCTTATGAAGAAGCATGCCACTAATATTGGAACCGATGAGGTTCCAAAATTGACAAGCATAGGTGATTATTGGATGAAAACTAAAATTTTAAAAGATCTACATCTCTTGATGGATTACCAAGATGTCTTTCCCACAAAATTCTCAAATTTTTGAGGATTCAACCCATCTCTTGGTGAAATGCACATTGAACTGAAGGAGTATGCACAGTCAGTCAAGAAGTGACCATATAAGCTCAATCCAAATTTGAGGCTAAAAGTAAAGGCCAAATTAGATAGAATTCATGATGGATGAATAATATATCTCATAAAAAAAATTATTGGGTAATCCCCATGGTATTTTATCCCAAGAAAATAAGATAAATTTGAGTATGTGGGGACTACCGCATTTTTAATGATGCCTATGTAAATGATCCATGTCTAATACCATTCATAGATAAAGTTTTGGAGTCTATCACAAGATAAAAAGTATATTATTTTATAGATGGATTTAGTGGATATCATCATATTTTTATCATATAATAGGATAGAGCCAAAAAAAAAAATTATAACCAAATGGGGTTCTTCTACATACAAGGTCATGTCTTTTGGCCTCAAGAATGCACCTATTGTGTTTTCTTTCATAGTGGTTATAGCATTCAATTACTTAATTCATGACTTCCTAAAATTTTACCTTGATTATTAGGTAGTTATCTCCCTATTCAAAAATCATTTGTCCAAACTGCATTTAATGTAATGATGTCAAGCCTTACACATCACTTTGAATATGAAGAAATGATTATTTTTTACACCATTTGGAGTTTTTATTAGACATGTAGTATGCGATGAAGGTATTATGGTAGATCAAGTACAAATCATACTAATACTAAGTATTAATCCACCTATTAGTTCCACTAAAGTGTAATCTTTTCTCTAACATACACTCTACTACCAAAAAATTATCAAAGGCTATGCAGCTAGTTCATCTCTAGTGGAAACTTTATTACACAAAAATACAAAATTTGTCTAGACCTCAAAATGTCAAGTAAATTATATTGAGCTGAAATAGTGACTAGTTACTATACCCATACTTGTTTTTCCAAATTGGAACAAACCTTTACACATACATGTAGATGATTCAAGCATTGTAGTTAGTGTTGTACTTGTGCATCTTAGAGATGGTGCCCTTGACCATCCTATTAACTTTCCTAGACAAAAATATTTGATGTAGTTAAAAATTATACCACTAAGTGAGAAGTACTAGTTATATTGTTTACACTTCATAAATTCTAGCATTATCTACTTAAAACACCATTTTAAGTCTTCACTAACCATCAAGCCCTCTGAAATCTAGTCAACAAACCGATGCTAGGAGGATGAATCTCTTGATAATTGATGTTGTTTCAAGAATTTAAATTGTGCATGAATGTCAAGTTAGGAAGGGATAATATAAGACTAGACCACCTTAGCCATATCCTAAATGGGGAAAATCTAGAAGAATTATAAGAAGACTCTCTTGACACTCATATTTTTTGTGTCTCTATGATTCTTGAAAACATTGAAACCATTGCCAACTTCCTTGAGTGAGGAATCTTCCCTATGTACTTTCAAGAGTGGGATAAAAAGTAATTTTGACTAGAGCACTATCATATACCATCATTAATGGACTTCTATATGACTTGGGAAAAGATGAAGTCCTATGTAGGGTTGTTCTCAATCATGAATGACCTCAACTCTTGGAGGAAGATCATCAAAGAGTTGTAGGAGGACATTTCATAGGAGAGGTTACACATAGAAATATTCTATAGAGTGGACTATGGTGGCCAAATTTGTTCCAGGATGCACATAGAGTTGTCCAACATTGTGATGTTCACCAATGCATGGGTAGACTATTCCAAAAAGATGAGATGCCATTGTAGCCATTACTAGTATAGAAACCTTTCAAAAAATGGGGGATTGATTTTGTCAGACCAATCAACCCACCAAGAAGGAACAAAAAATCAAGGTACATCATTACTATGATAGACTATTTTACTAAGTAGGTTGAAGTTGCTACCACACCTAGATGCATTGTGAAGGATGTAGCAAATTTCCTATATGAAAATACCATTACTAGGTTTGGATGCCCTATAAAGTTAGTCAATGACATAGGAATACACTTTCTAAAAAAAACCATTAAGGCCTTGACTGAAGATTTTATGATCTCTCATCATAAAATTACTACCTATCATTTGTAGGCTAATGGCCATATTGAAGCCTCCAATAAGGTACTAGGGAAAATGCTTAAAAAATATATGATGTCAAATAGAATGACTAAGAAGATCACATTTTATGATCTTATGGGCATATTACACACATTAAAAAAGGGCTATAGGATTTATGCCATTTAAGTTAGTGTATGGTCTAGAATTAGTCATGCCAATGGAATATCTATTACCCAACCTATGCATTGATATGGTCCTGTGAATCAAATATCAAGAGTCTCTTAATAATTATCTCCTCGAACTAAATCAGATGGATGAGTTAAGATGTAGAGTAGCATGGATGTAGGAAGTGCACAAGTAAAGTTATAAAGCCTGGCTTGACAGGTACTTGCACCACAAAGAATTTCACAAAGATCAACTAGTTTTACTATATGATAGCCAGTTTAGAGCATTTCCAAGAAAACTAAAAATAAGATGGAAAGGGCCATATATTATACATGACCTAACATAGTAAGGAACCATGGTTTTAAGGGATATTTAGGGAACCATGTTACCATTGTGAGTAAATGGTTGTACGCTTAATCCCCACTACCAATAGTCTATTAATCTCATTCTACAAGTTGAGTGGATGCTGAGTAGCACCATGTAGATTAGGATTTCTCTATTTTTTCAAGTTTTATATGTGTGTTTGTTTTATATTTTGTTTATTTGTAGATGATCTCAACAATAACATTTGTGAAGCACAAAGACCAAGCATTACGTGCACCAGATGTGCATTGGAAGATCCATGTGTACCACTAAAAAAGTCAAAAAAGGAGTGAATGAAAAGTAATAAGTCCAAGAAAGATGATTGAACATTCCATAAAAAATATATCTATTAAATAATAGTCATAGACCAAAAGTAAATTAAAGATCCATGGAATGATTGACATGATCTTCAACAAATCAGTGGCTAATCAACATTAGTTGTTCATACCCTTTATATAGATACCAAAGAACATAATGACATAACTCCACACATGTGCCAATGAATAACTACTTTAATAGCCAAATTAGATGTAGATTTACCACATCCACCATTGCATTCAAGATGACTAGACAACTAAGAATGGCCTAGATGTACAAGCTAAGAGGCACCAATTCTATAAAGGCTAAGTTCAAACACCAAGTTTGCATTTCATCCTTATAATATTTTCATGAGCTATAGCTATTGAGAATCAAACCATTTTCATTTCATATATCATATAAAACATACAAATTTCCTCTCATGCAGCCATGGATACCATGCAGCTAATTTGAACCCTCTCTAAAGCACAAAAAGAAGACATAGCTGTTGACATGGTGCTTTGGAAAACCAAGTGTAGACACCAAAATTATGTCACACATGTGTGTAACTCACTATATCAAAACCCCCCTTGATCCCATTTTAATAATTAGAATTCCTAACCCATGTTTTCACCCCTCACACATTTAATTAAGCTAATTAAAACTTCTTATACCACCTTACCTGGCCAACTCATCCTAAGACTAATTATTACCCTCTTATTCCATGACTTGTTCTCACCCCTAACATAAATTCTTAACTAAGTACGTTCTTCTTAACCTTACATTTCTACCATTTTCTAATGGATACCACACTTGGCAAGAGAAGGAACAAAAAATAGGCTAAAAATATCCCTTTTAACTATTCTCATGCCACTAACATCAATTAAACCTTACCCAAAATTAGTGGGATCATCGACATCAATTACTTTAGCCAAATTCCAAGTTAGGATTTAGGTTAGTAGAAATCATAAAAATCAATCATTCACATATAAGCTTTGGCATTTGACTTTATACATCTAGGCTTATTGTCACTCTACACAAATCAGTCCAGATTAGGAATTGATATACTACATAGAGCTTATATTATTCTAGATTGATAACACACACTTATCTTTTCTATTCACATATTACTTCAACACATCTCATCAGAGCCATCTATCTAACACTCACGATTCATCCATTTCACTAGCGAAGTATACATCTATGTTTTGTAATTTCTTAAAATAATCATTTTAAAATTATTTTACGTTATGTTATTTATCATTTTATGAACATCTCAAATCTCCCTATGAAGGAGCTGTAGAAATACTTTTCCTATTTCCATTCTGCTTCAAACATACTAACCCTCTATCTAGACCCACCTAAGTCTTACCAACTCCCTTATGACACTTCTCAACCTCACAAACCTGACCAACATCTACCTCCCAACTCAAAAAAGTCTCTTACAACTTATTGAAAACCTACTACCCCTACCAACATCAGTCATATCTCCTTACTAACATTGATAGCTTTAACCAAGATCGGTGACTATGAATTTCCACCAACTTCCCTAAGTCTACCTAAACAACCTCCCAAAACACAAAATAGCTCACATTACCTACACTGTGTCACTCTCTTTTGCACTCAAACTGTAAGAATGGTATGAATATATCCCTCTTACTCTCTCTTTCATTTTGTCATTTATTACCATTTTGTTTCAAAAAGTGAACTGTCATCCCTAAGGAAGTCTCACACTTTTAGAAATAAGCACGTAGCTTGGTAGCCCACTCATATATCTACTAAAAAATATATTTGGTGGTAGTGATTTATTATTTAAAGGTAGTCCTCCATAGCCAAATAAGAGTACTAAACATAATTTAGATATAATGTGCAACCAATCTGGGTTCTCTATAATCTCTAATCCTTACCCTTCATCTTTATTTCTCCTTAAACATCAAATAGATTCAAAATTTAGTGAAATATTTTTGGAATTCCTGGTGGGACCCTGGAGTTTTCCTTGGGTTCATTGCTTGTTTTAAGCATTCATATAGGTGCATTATAGTGAACATTACATTCCTTGTACTTTTCCCTCTCTTTTTCCTCAAAACAAAATATTCAACATTTTATTGTCTATTTAAAGGCAATAAACTAAAATGTCTTCTTCTTTGCCACTCTTCTCTTTCTTTTACCTCTAAAAAAAACTTATCATTTTTATTGCAAGTTAAAAAAAATATCTTATTTATCTCTTTCTTGAATGCACATTGGGATAGTGAAATTCATTCTCTTCTCATATTTCATCTTTGTTTTCATTCGAATCAAAACACTGTAGATTTGGGTTTAAAACTCACTGCACTTCATTATTTTTTTACTACATATTTAGCTCGCTTAGTTAATTAAAAGCATTATAAATGAATCATAGTACACCTATGTTACACTACCAAATCACACTCATAAAAAAAAACATCTAAACTCACTTGAGACAAGTCCCATAAATATTTCATCACCCAGTGGATCACCTTACCCTACTTGGCTATCCTAATTGGATTTCACCACCAAGGGGAGGAATCACTCTAGACAAAATGTATATTTTGGATAAGTAGCCTAGCTTGGCTTTATGTTCATGAAGTGGGGGAAGCAAGCCCTATAACAAGCCACATACCTAGTCTAACACAAATTTCCTCTTCAGCACCAAAACTAATCTAAAACTAGCTCTAGATTGCTTTCTAGTACCTTCGATAAACAAACTCTCATCTCACTGTCTAATTAAGGCATAATCCAACACGACACTAAATTAATCTCTAGGAGTTAATAATTAGTGGTTGCATCTTCTTTTTCTACTTTTCTATTGCCTTCTATAATTTTGAGATGGTAAGGATGTTTTTTCATTGATTTACAAAATCAACACTATTCATAATACTCAAGTTATATAACCTGTTATATCAGGTTTTTTGAGTGTTCATCCTCATACAAACCTCTTTCGTCTTTTATTTTGCCTAGATTTTGCCTCTAGGTTTCTAAAATGTTGGATTTTTCATCTCTTAAGACTCTATAATGACTGACATCAGTTAAATCCATTGACATCGATATACTTTAACCTACTAACATTAGTCAAGAGATCGACGTTGATGACTATGTAATTTGGTTATTTTTAGTTTGCTAAATAGAGAAATAAAACAAATTACCTACTCAAACCCAAACTTGGTTTTTCCTTATTTTATCACTATACAGATTTTGAAGACTATTTATACTTATTCTTGTATGGTATTGACGTGAAGCCAAGCCAAAATTCTTGCCGATTAAACAAGCTGAAAACCACTTCCACCTTCCCCTCTTGTTGTTGATTATATCATGGAGCATACTTTAAATATAGAGCATACTCCCAGACACAACCAAATTCCCATTTTGATTGAAGGAGATCAATATTTTTGTAGATTTCTTCATCATATTGTGGTAGCCCTTCAACATTACCTTGCCATGAGGCAAACCCACAATTATTTAGGTGACCCACTATATGATATGCCAACTTCTATGATGGAAACAAATTTAATTTCATCTATCTCCACTATATTCCCCATGGTTACTCAAACCAAAACTTTAATAAGTAACCCAACCATAAATAGTATCCAAAGTTCAACATCACCAACTGCCCAGTCCTACCTAACCCCTATCATGACTTCCCTACCTTCACAACTACAAGAAATTCAATCAAGTCTAACCCCATTTCAAACTTTGGTGGTACCCATCCTATCTACTCTCACACCTATAATTACATGATTTATGAGTCACCTTCACCCACTATAACCATGCCAATAACCCAACCTATAATAACAACATTTAACCAAAGTATGGTCTCTAACCCAATGGGAAAAACCCCTTTCATTTTTGCCCCTAGATTATGACTCACTACCCGTATGTTGCATCAGCACAGCCATAACAAGATATGTCATATGCTACATCTACCTCTTATCAGGATCTCTATAACTTAGAGGGTAACCCAAACCAATCCTCCTCTAGACCTCATTAGGATGTTGATAGACAAGATGTCTAGTCTAGACACATTTGTATCATGTTCAAATAGTGTGTTATCTCATGATAAACTATGCAATGATTCCATCCATCAATTTGTGCCTATTCACCCTTATCCAAGTCAATGGGAACTCCCCAAATTTACTCATTTCTAGAGTAAAGAGGACCCATAATAGCATTTGCAAGAATTTAGACATGCTCGTTATTTAATTGGGCATGACGATGTGTTGCTACTTCGCACCTTCCTATGTCTCTTTCGAGTGTTTCCCTAGATTTTTATAGATCTATAACTCATCACTCCCTTTTCTCATTTACCTAACTCACCCAATTATTCCAAGACCATTTCACTATCAACATTTCTAAAAAGGTTTCTATTACAAACCTTTATTCCATTAAACAATTTGATGACAAGCCTATCATAAATTTTATCGCTCACTAGAGAGGCTTAATCAATCAATTCTCCTTTTCTTTACCCCAACCTGAGCTTATTGAGATATTCTAGAGGGTATGTGATAATCATATTTCATTCACACTTTGAGTACAAACTTTTTGCACATTTAATGAAGCCTTTACAGTGCCACAAAAACTTGAGATCTAGGCTATATATGAAGATAGTGTCAAGTTACATAGTAAGAACACCAATTCCAAATCAAATGACTCTTCTTATAAACGTTTTTCCTTATAACCAAAAATCTAAATCCTCTACCAATACAATGGTCATTAAATTATCTTTTTCCACAACCACAAACCAACCTAATTCCTCGACTACATAAAATTTGACCAAGAAATTCCAACAATGGTATGAATAAAGATGATACACATCCATTGGGGAGTCATACACTTCCATTTTGGAAAAACTATTACAAAAGGGAGCCATAACCCTTCCTCAAATCAAGTCTCCTATACATTTTTATCCCTCCCACCCTATTCCTACTTGGTACAAAGAGGATGACTTTTGTGGCCACCATCGACTCAAAGGCCACAATTCTAATAATTATAAAACACTCAAGAACATTTTTCAAGACATGCTTGATAGGGTTGATCTCATCTTGGATAACCCTAATGTGCATGCTAATCAAAATATGGATGTGTTCAAACAACCTTTTCCTAACCATTCACCCAATCAAAATAATGTTCAGACCACGACTGATAACTCATCTGATCATAATATCCATACGATTAGTATGGCCTTTCCTTTACCTCCAGTCTAACCTCTCCCACAAAAGGAGGCACTGATTTTACCTACTCCTCTACCATAATTAGTGGAGTTTGTTTTTCCCATCCTTCCTTAGGTATAATAGCTTACTTCACCCATTCCACTCCCACATGAGGAAGGGCCTCCTTTACCTCTCCTTTTGCCATCAGAGGAGCTCTGGATCACTCTTTTCTTCTAATTCATTGGTACACATTATGTACCTTTATTATTTAGTGTTGAAAACATCCTAAATGGGAATACAACTCCAACGCATCTAACATTGACTTTCAATTCCTCTCCAATCAAATTATGACCTAGTAATATGACTTTTTAACCATTTTGATTAATTGAGGGCCAATTTTCAAATAGTTGCACAAATTTTAATTAACCTTGTTTAAGGTTAATTAATCCAAATCAAGAGCTTAAGTGGATTTTGCATCAAAGTTTTTGAATATTTATTTTTAAAAATTGATTCCTATTAACTACATCATCAGGTGACATCATTTCTTGGGAAGATATCCCTAGGCCATAAATGCCACAAATATCAATATTATGGGTCACCCATGCCGAGTTAATGCCTCCCTTGCCTCTTCAATTCCCCTTCTTCCAAGGTCATGATGAAGATAATTATAGATTTAATTCCAAATATTAGGATTATCCATGGCCACACATCTTAATCTTGAGATGAACAATCATGGTTGATCCTGACCAATCTCAAAAATCTATAAATAGAGAGGCCATGGACATGAATTTGAAGCCTTAATATTGTAAAGTTATAATGTTAAATTATTTCCATAATCCTTTTCCTTTGGTCATTTATTTTGTTTTCAAGCTTCGTTGATAGGCTACTTTAGTGATTTGGAATCATGAGCCTAGGTTTTATGGAGTGTTCTTGAGACATTGGAGGAGTTTGCTACCTTTGTTGACAAAGACAAGGATGTTTGATCAAGGGAGAACATGATTTTGGCTATATGGGTATGGTGAATCCATTTGGGAAGGTAATATGATGTTGATTTCTTTCATTTGTTTCTTTCTATCCTTTGTAATTCCCATAGGAATATATAGGCTTAATTAGTTAGTTATATATGCATTTTTCATTATTTATGGACTAATTCTTGACTAACTTACTTTGTAATCTTATCTACATCTTGACACACCCGATAGGACAAGACACATCTCACACCTAAAGAAGATCATTTTACAACTTTAAAATATTCATTTGGACCCTTAAAACTCTTGAAAATTGATTTTCTAATTTTATTTTTCCATGGTTTTATGCAGTAACTAACGTCAACTAGTAAGATCGACATCAATTATATAGCTTAACCAATGTCAGTTATCAAAACTGACATTGGTTGTATACCTGTCATTGATCACATTGGTATAACTAATGTCAGTTAGATAACTGACATTGGTTAGAAAATGTAATAGTTATCGGTTATATAAACCAATGTCCGTCATTGTGTTTTTCTTAAAACACAGACCCAAGAGCTCCTTTTCTAAAGTTTATTGTTTCAAACCAAAAAGAGCTTCAAATATAAAATACATGCCAACATTTTGGCTATATGACCAAGGTTGACATTTTATAAAAACATAATTTAAATCACCTTTTCCATGTTTAAAAATCAATTAAGAACTTTGTTTTGGTGTTTAATGAAAAGTTTAGATGCTTAGCTGAATGTTTTCAAAGTTCACAGTCTTAAGACCAAGGGGTAAAATGAACACCATCAAATCTTTCATTTAGGTTTAAAATTGGACACAATTATCAATTTTTATTTTCAAAGGTTTTTTAATTAGATTTTGTTTGGAAAAAAGTGGAATGTTGTATGTATGCACTTCCATTTTCCCCCTTTATCGAACCCTTGGAATCAAAAGTGCCATTCCTATTTCAAATAACCTAGTCCAAGGCTTAGAAATAATGTCATCTAAATCACTCCCCAAAAACTTTTCAAAGTTTGAGTGACCTTGAAAATGACCCTAAAGTCCTTCTATTTCATGCTTTCTTTATTTTTATGCAAACTTGGCTTGCGAGGGTGACATAATCACCTCTCATGAGTTATTTAGGGAATCTTTGACTTGGGGTTTCATCTTTTGGTATTGAATTCATTTGGTTCCTAGTTAGAGTTACATATGGGAAGTATCTTCATTTGAACATTACACTAAAGGGAGTGAACATCATGATGTAGTGGTTGTAAAAAGGACTAGACTTTTTACAACTAGCCAATGACATGGTCACTCAATTTTTTTGCTTGTCTTTTGCATCATTTGATGTGAAAGTCATTATGTAATTTATTCCTCTATAATGATTGAAACCTTACTAGTTTAGTAGACCCTACTTTTCCATACCTTGTTAGTTTAGACTTAAGACATTTGTTTTTTGTCATTAGCTTACTTGGTCTTAATTTGTGTCTAAAACTACTTGTTAACCCAATGAACTCAACCAAAACACATTATCCTCAATTTTCTTGAGCAAGGGAGGTGTTATGCTATCTAATTGGAAAATTCACCTTTTTTATGTTCAAATTATTATAAAAAATTATGTGTCATGTCATCCACTTTGGCATAGTCATGATTCCCAATTAAGTCTAGATCTTTTACCCAATTTGTTTAAATCCTTCATTTATAATCCACATTTGAAATTGAACCTTTCTGAGTTTTAAGGGTTGGTGTGTTAAAGTGGGTTAACCATTTGCACACTAAGATTAGTTTAACTTGGGTTTAATTTTCCTTTTATATTTAAGGTAGTTTATTAAGACTCAAAATCACATTATCATCTTGGTGGACTCAATTCATCTTGCATATTTCTCATGATATGAGTCTTAGAACATATTTTATCCTACTAGAATCATGTGGTGATGTTGTGTTTCCTATTTGGTCCTAGCTTAATAATTAGTGATTTGTGTATGTTTTTACATCTTGAGTCGCTTAGTCCATTTTCTCTTCTTCATAATCTAGAGAGATTTCCTCTAAACTTATAGGGTCAACATGTTAAAGTTGAAACTAACTTCTATAGTACAGGCATATCACAAAGATCCAGGCTTTGGTGTAATATTTTTCACCTTGGGTCTTTGAGTTACCTTACCCTCTTGTGATCTATATGATTTCAACCTTACCAAAGGTTGAGTAAAATCATGAACCAAATCTTCTAAATTATTCATGGTTTCAAACCACCCTCCCTTATAGTCTCACTGGTACCTTGGTTATTTGTTTAAAATAGGGCTGAAGCATACTTTGTTTGGTTGCCAAACATTGGTCCAAAGTTAGTCAAAAACACAGAACAACCCTTTTAGAAATGACTCAAAGGTTTACTCGTAGTGGGGCCTCTTATGGCCTTTGTTATGAAGATGAGAAATTTTATGACGGTCAAGATAACCCTATTTCTTTTGATGATATCCCCACAATAGTAGGATTTGAAGATGATTACAATGAATATTAACCCCAAGAAGATAAAGATGAAGCCCTTCTTAGGTTGATAGAATCAAGTGCTAGACTACCTTTTGACTTTCCTATATAATAATTACATACCTTAGTTAGAGAAGGAGAACAATGATATCAAGAGTGACTTTTTTCATAAATAGACATACCTTCTTCCTCTAACAAAAGAAAATAAATACAAATAGATTCAAAACCCACAAATATAGATCTTCTAGATAATAGGTCAATGATATGTAAATCAACTTATCATAGACTTAATTGACTCCCTAGTTGCCACTTCAATTCATAATAATGCTGTGAAATAACAAGGAAATGTGGTTGAAAGTATGCAACAAATATTGGATGAAGACATTACCATAGTGGATCAAGGTAATCTAAATGAATATTTTAAGGCACAAGAGACCTTACAAAGTGTTCCATTTGACATAGAACATACATTATTAAATCATCAAGAACCTTTTGTTACTTTACAAACTCAAAAACCCAAACATTCAATTTAAATTGAGGAAATCCCTCAAGACATTTGGCTAGTTATTTTCAACCAACCCAAAAATTGGTAAATAAACATAGGAATTTACAAAATCAATAGAGTACAAAACAACCAAATTCAGGGAATGGTTTACAATCCAAGAATCAATGCCCTGTGTTCTCAACTCAAGTAGAAAATTAGAACCATTTCATAGATTGAAAGGTATACACTCCCTATAGATCCACATAAAATTTGGGGCACATTCCACCCCAACAACAAAAAAACTAGGGGCACATTCCACCCTAATAGCAATGAAACTAGGGTGCATTCCACCCCAACAAAAATAAAACTAGGTGAAAATTCCACCCCAAAAACATCTTATTCAATCCACAAATGCACCAAATATGTAAGAATGAAATTATATGAAGGAAATTGTTCAAAGATTGGAGACAAATAATAGAGTCAAATAGTACAAATTGATGGGATATACCCATATCCATTTGATTTATATATTCTCCAAAACCCCTTTCCACCTCATTTTGAAGCACCCAAATTTGACAATTACAAAGGAAAAGGATATCCACATAAGCACATATAGGCATTCTTCATTTTATGTCAAGAGGTTGCTTATAGTAGCGAGTACTTACAATGATTATTTTTACAAAGTTTAGGAGGAAAAGCTCTTGATTGGCTACTTAAACTATGCAAGGGATTAGTTATGGATTGGAATGGCTTACAAAAAACATTTGTTAATAATTTCTCATATAACATAGAACATGAATTAACCATTATTGACTTATGCAAAGCCAAGTAGTGTGATGGTGAAAGTTTCACTGCAAATCTGCAAAGGTAGAGAGCATTGTCAAGCTGCTTCCAACATAACTTGCCAGACAAATAGTTGGTTGATATCTTTGCATATAATTTACATCTTGAAGTTATGCATAATCTACAGTTAGCTTGTGATAACTCATTTAAAGAAATTATTGACAAAGGAGTGCAAATTGAGAAGGCTCTTATTGCTAAGGGTCTTGTTAACATTTTTGTGCAAGTTCAAACATCTAATTATACTAAATCATTAGTTTAAATATCTATATAGGCTAAGCTTAAGGGATTTAGAAAAAATAAGAAAATGGTTAGAAATGGGATGACTAAAATAAGACATGTGCAAATGGTATAGGCTATGCCTCTAAATGTACAATTAACTCCCCCAAATCCACCACCTACTTTATAGAGAAAACCTCCATAAAGGACATTTCATAATAATTTTGAGTCTTCAACAAGTTAGGAGAATTGATTGAAATAGTGTTACCAAAGCACGTCATAGCTAATTTAATTGTATGGCTAGTATCAAGGCCATTTCCTCAAGATCAACCAAACTAGATTGGTACAAAGAGAATGAATGGTGTAACTGTCATCATGTTCCTGGTCACGGTGCATATCATTACATTCAATTACAACATATTATTGAAGACTTTATTGAAAGTGGTGAATTGGAAATTAAGTTAGCCCCTAATAAAGGCAAAAATTAAGATATGGGAATCTACTAACACCCTTTACCTCAACATGATCCACCACCACTAATAAATAATCAAAATGGTCAAAATCAAGGATAGAGGCAAAATCAGAACCAACAAGGTTAGAATCATAATGAGCATAATCAAGATCATAATGCCCACACTAATAATGTGGCTTATAAAAACATACCTTATGACTATAATAATATTATGGGATGCATTTTTTCAACCCACATTTCCACTATTATTATAAAACCACGTGTCTAATCTCATGTTCCTCATAACATGAGACCCATCATTATAGGGTCAATACCCTCTCCCCCTAGTAATATCATGTCAAGTTTACATCATCATGTTGCTACTTGATTTCCATGGGTTACTAATTTTGAACAATAACACCTTCTAATTATAAAGGCTCCTCACTAACCCAAAATTGAATCAATATAATTAGACACCCACAAGTAACCATCCAAGGCCCTTTGACTTCCTCTTCTAATTATAATAACTCCTTGCCACTTCTAGGTTGTGCAGTCATAACTAGACACTTGTGAGTTCCTATCTAGTGCCCTTGGCCCACTTCTTCCATAAAAATCAATGAGAACATTGTGTCAATGGTTCCAAATCCCAATACTATCCAAAAAAAGACTAAACTAGTTCAATCCACAATCTAAAGGCCTTATAGTTTAACATATCAATTAGATAAAACCCCTACACAAATTTACATATTATAAATCTTACTAACATCTGATGTCCATAGAACCATTTTCAACAAACTTTTGTAAGAGTCTATTGTGCCTAATGATATAAACCTTGATCAATTCCATAACCTAGTTGGACACTTTTCTTAATTTTGGCAAATCACATTTGATAAGAAAATACATGTCCACCCTCAACCCAAACCACAATAACTGATTATACATTGAGATAATTATTACATATCAAAATATCAAGTAGGTTTTTATAGATAATGGTTCAGGACTAAACATCATATCTCTTAAATTGGTATGATGATTGGGCTATATGGATAAAGACATTTAACTAGAAACTATTACAATCAAGGCTTACAACAACATTGAGAGGGAGTCATCTGGTACAATTTGGTTGCCTATCATGGTTGGGTCTATTTCTCATCACACATTATTCCATATTATGGGTATTGAGCTTTCTTATAACATACTTCTTGGTCATCCTTAGATCCATGAAGTACAGGCAGTTCCATCTCCTCTTCACCAATGCCTTAAGTTTCCCTATGATGGGATTGAGGTTATTATTCCCACTGTTCAGTAGCCATATCAATACTATAAACATCTTGAAGAAAATTTTCATATTTATAACTATTGCCTAGGTTTTGAATTCATAGAAAATAAGAACAAAGACATCATTTCTCATACATCTCCATCTAATTATATAAAACTTGGTGATCTAGCCTCCACTTCGGCTGATCCATTTCCTGTAGCTTTGGCCAAGAAGGTTATTATTAATGATGTAGGCATTTCCACGTACCATTTAAAAGATGTCCTCCATATTTAAAAATTACCAAAATCCCCTAAGATAGTTGGTAAGCCTAAAACTTCTGAGACTCCTAACAAACCCGATCAAATTTGGAAACCAAAGAAGAAACAACCAAAACCTCCTATGGTTTTTTTACCTACAATTACACCAAAGAAATATCAAGAGGCTTTTATTAAGGGAGATTGGTTATGTTCTAAAGGCCTTGCTGATTGTTTTCAAAATCTAAAGTATCCTATCCCTAACAAGATAATAGATCATCTTGACTATATAAGGAAAGACCTTGGTCCATAGGCATAAGGAATTTTATAACCCTTATCAAATAGAATTGTCAATTGGAATCATGGTCTCAGATTTAAATCACTAGAGGATGACCTCATGATATTTTATAGAGACTCTTCCAAAGTGACTAGTAATGAGACTCTTAGCAATGACACAAAATCCCATCATTGCCTTTTTGATGAGCTTGTTGACTCATATTTGTTTGATTCAAATGCCATATTAACCATAATGCCTATTAGAGCTTCTTATCCTAAAGCAAAAACCCATCTTAGTGGTGCTTCCCTTCTTCAAGCAATATGTTATATATTTACCATTGGTGCTTCCCATCTTAAAGCAAACCCTCACTATAACCTATGCCTTTGCCATCTTGAACTCATATATTGGGATCAAAAAAGTTTGATCATATGCCTTAATGTGTTTCAAAATGAAGAATCAATTGTAGAATACATGGGCCTACAAGATGCATTTCCCATTAGTGACCATAAGCAGGGTTTTGATTTTTCATTGAATTCTTCTTCCTAATTTGGAGAGCAAGCAAACTTTCTTGTTTATAATAAAGAACAAACATCAAGATCTTCAGGTGAAATCCTCTTTGAGTCACTTTTTGATTAGAAAAAAGTAAATAAAAAGATAAGCCTTTGAGTGAAAATCTATTTCAAGCACTCCCAGGCAAGAAAGTTTGCTCATCCCCTCAAGACATAGAAAGCCCATCCATCCCAAGTTCCATAGCTAGTACAAGAATCTCTTCAAAATAACAACAAATATTTGAGCATCTTGCTCTTGAGTTTCTAGAAGTTTTTTCCAATTGACCTTTACCTAAGAAGGTAGATTTTGATTCTTCATATTATCTAGATATTTGGGATGAATAACAAGAAGATATAATAGAGGGAAATGATCATGACCATACATTGCCCACAATTTTAGAAGATGGATCAACACTCCTTATGGAGAGCATAATATAAGTGAATTTGGGAACCCATAAATATCCCAAAATGGTTTATCTTGGATCTTCCCTTACTAAATTAGAATGTGAACATATTTTATCCATTCTTAAGGATTATATAGACATATTTGAATGGGCATACTCTGAAATGCTAGGATTGGACCCAAATTTAGTTGTGCATCATATTCTTATTCACCCTGGTGCTAAACTAGTCAAGTAAAAGTTGAGAAAGATGCATCCACACATTACCCTTTTGGTTAAAGATGAGTTGGAAAAGTTTCTAGGAACCAATTTTATTAGACCACTAGACTACTTTGAATGGATTTCTAACATAGTACTAGTGAGTAAAAATACCACAAGCATACGTGT
The DNA here is from genome assembly GCA_037957365.1 of Torreya grandis. Taxonomy (NCBI): domain Eukaryota; kingdom Viridiplantae; phylum Streptophyta; class Pinopsida; order Cupressales; family Taxaceae; genus Torreya; species Torreya grandis. The sequence goes on from JARHVA010007047.1 coordinate 501,646, forward strand.
TTATAATAATTTTCATGATATCAACAAAGCATACCCCAAAGATGATTTTCCTCTATCCAACATTGACATGATTATCAACTTAACTACTAGGTATGATATGCTATCCTTAATGGATGGTTTTTTTGGTTACAATCAAATCAAGATAGCCCCTGAAGATCAACATAAGACCACATTCACCACTCTATGGGATAAATTATATTACCAAGTCATGCCATTTGGTTTGAAGAATGTTAGAGCCAAATATTAATGTGTAATGACTATCATTTTCCATGACATGATACATGACATTATCGAGGACTATGTTGATGATATATTAGCAAAATCAAGAACAAAAGTTGGACACCCTGACATTCTATGAAGAATATTTGAGAGACTTCATGAATATAAAGTTCACTTGAATCCTAAGAAATGTGTCTTTGAAGTCAAATCAAAAAAAAATTTAGGGTTCATTGTATCATAATGAGGGATTGAAGTCGACCCTATAAATGTCAACACTACTATGTAAATTCCTCCACCAAATAATCTTAAATAGTTTTGAGGTCTACAAGGAAAGATCCAGTTAATACACAGGTTCATTTCTCAATTGGTAGATAAGTGCCACCCATTTACCCATCTATTAAAGAAAGGGGTAACATTTTAGTGGGATGAATATTGTCAAATAGCATTTTCAAAGCTTAAAACATACTTGGCCAATCCACTAGTCTTATTACCTCCAACACAAGGAAAGCCACTTCTTCTTTATATATCATCCACATAACATGCACTGGGGGCACTTTTGGCTCAGCATGATGATCATGGTAAGGAACACATTATTTATTATTTAATCCACACATTAGTAGCGTATGAACAAATTTATATGCCTATTGAGAAGGCATGTTTAGCTATGGTGTTCACCACTCAAAAATTGAGACATTATCTGCTAAATAATAAAATTATTATTATCACCAAGGTCAATCCTCTCAAATTCCTCTTATCTAAAGAAACTCTTCAAGGATGCTTGGGTAAATGGATTATGCTCCTCAATGAGTTTGATATTGAGTACTAGAATAAAAAGGCACTCAAAGGATAATTTCTTGCTTACTAACTTGCAAAAGCACCTATTACGACCACTCAACCTCTCAACTTTGACCTTCTAGATGATTCTATCATGATGATAGAACAAGCATCACAAGAACCTAAATAGTGGATGCTCTATTTTGATGGATCCTTCACATATTAAGGGTCTAGAGATGACATATTGTTGATCACATCACAGGGGGATTTGATCCCCAAAGTCTTCCATATACAAATTTAGTGTACAAACAATATGGCCGAATATGAGGTACTAGTTGTAGGTCTCCATCTTGCTATAAATTGGGATTTTTAAAGCTTAAAAGTCTATGAATATTTGTAGATAATAATAAATTAGAAAAATTACTAGTATCAAAAAAGGGATGATAAGATTGTTCCTTATAAGTAAATTATCAATAACCTCAAAACACATTTTAAATCTCTATAGTTTGAGCAAGTTGTATGAGTTAATAATAGATCTGCCGACACCATGGTAACAATCAATTCCATGATTCAAATGCATGATAGTGCTAAAGAGTGTCAATTCCTAATTGAAAATTTTCTTTATCCATCACATATTCTATCAGATTCAGAGAGCATATGCATCATTGCTGATCTTAATCCCTTACCTAAGTTACCAAGGTACCAAGATTTTTATAACTATTTTCATAGTCATGTATTTCCCACCAACCTTTCTAACAACAAAAAAAAACTATTCCTTCATCACTTAACATGTTGTATCCTCCTTGGAAACATGATTTATCATAAAGGCTATGATGGAATACTTCTTCATTGTTTATCTTTGGGAGAATCCAAGATAGCACTAAAGGAGGTTCATGAAAGAGTGTGTGGGGGCCATACTAATGGTGTAGTCATAGCAAATAAACTCTTCAAAATAGGCTATTATTGGCCCAAAATGGAGATATTAGTAGCATGGTAACTTGATACATGTAACTTCCTTACCATTATAGCTGATTACAACACCATGGCCATTATCAACATGGGGTCTCGATCTCATTAGGAAAATTAACTTGACATTTTCAGATGGCCATAATCACATTTTGACTGCAAGTAAATACTTTACCAAGTTAATTAAGGCCATTCCTCTCACTTATGTTATCAAAAAACAAATATCCAAATTCATTCATTACCATATCATCTATCGATATGTCATCCCAGCTCATATTATATCTGATAATTATGGATCCTTTATGAACCAAGATATGAAATCTCTTTGTACAAAATTCAAGATCAAACACAAGAAATCCACTTCATATAACCCACTAGGAAATGGATAAGATGAGGCATTAAATAAAACCATTTTATCCATCTTAAAGAAAATTTTCAATGATGTTAGCCATAATTAGCACTTGTAACTCTTTCCTACCCTTTAGGCTTATAGAACCACTCATCACTCCCCAACTGGAGCTACTCCATACTCCCTTGTTTTTGGCACTAAAGCTATCATCCTGATCAAGATTGAGATCCCATCATTAAGAATATCACTGGAGCACATTGAATATAATGAAGGCTATAGAGCCTCATGACTGCATGAACTAGAGCTTCTTGATGGTAAGCATTTAGAAGCCCTAGAAAATTTATAGGCCTATCAGAATAGATTGTGGAGAAGATACAAAAAATGCATTTTCCCTTGAAAATTTGAGATTGGTGACTTAGTTTTGAAAGAGAAATATAAGAATATGAATGTTGAACCCAAAAATAAAGGAAAGTTTTAGTCTAATTAGTTAGGACCATATATTTTTATAGAAAACTATGGATCAAGAGCATATCAATTGGCTAAACCTAATGGTGAATAACTTTCAGAGCCCATTAACATCATACACCTTAAGAGGTTCTATGCATGAATTGATTTAAATCATTTTTTTATAAGACCCCTAACTTCAGGGCAACTTGTGCTACCATAATTTTATCCTACCCTTCTATATTACCTTGAACACATTTTACACTACCCTGGTCCACTTTTCATGATTCTCAATAGTAAAGGCTTTGAATCCTTAGCATTTTGAACATATTCTTCATCCCATTCTAGATTGCTCGCTTTGAGAATCATATTTTTTTATATCTAAGGCATGTTATAAGCTTGAACACTTTTTATCCCTTGACCAATTATGATCTTGATTATGTCTCATAAACATTATTAATATCCTTAGTAGCAATTCTACAAAGCAGTTCACTAGGATAGTATTGTGCAGCTTCAGACAAGTGAATAGAAACATCTTCTTAGTTCCAGACCATTTCTACACTATTATAGATCAAGAAGCTTGCACTCACCAATTTTAAATCATGGGATATTGTAGTTAGCTTAGCTATCTTATTGGAACCTCTACTCTCAAGATGTGCATCTCCTCGACTAGATGGTTCTACCTTGTGCATACTTTATCGCAAAAAAATCAAAAACATTAGAAATACTTTGAAAATACCAAAAACATTAGAACATGATCCATAAAATAATAAAAGCATTGTCTCATTTTCTATACATTTGTATATTCCCATTACACCATGCTAGGATCTTGTCATTTTGCAAGCATAAAAACACTAGTTCATTTCATCTTGTCCCACACACTTGCCATTTTTCAAGATCATTCTTTCTCATCTCATTAGCCACTTGTTTTTTAGACCATTCTCTTTTGTTTGTTGTATCTTCCATTTGTTCTTTAACATTAATCATGCTGGTCTGATCATCATTTTTCTTTTATCCCATTTCTTGGGATAACTACATTTGGCATGAAGTTCATGTTGGAACATGCATCCATATAACTATGTAGGTAGTATCCATTTGTCTTATACATCTAGATCATGCTCATCTAACCCTTACTTTTCTTCTCTTCCCCCATTTCTTCTATCATTGTTCCTCTTTAATTAGGGAACAATTGTCATGCCAGTGTTCTTTGCTATGATGTGGTGGAATGTAATGCCTCTACCACACATACTTGAACATTTGTCTTTAATCTACACTAACTTGGTTTTTATTTGTGTGTGTTTATTTGAGTTTTATTGGTGTTTTTTTGTGCTTTCGCACCTATCATTTTATTTCTTCTCCTTTTTCTTACTTCTTGTCTCATCTTGGTCTTGTGTTTTCCTTTATTTTTTCTTTTCTCTTTTGTGTTCAAGAATGCCTTAATGGTCCACATGGATCTTGATTATTCATATCTTGGTCTCATGTCATTAAGATGTTCTTGAATTTTGGTTTTAAACATTTTTTTCATACTTAGGATAATTTATTGATTTTGAGATAGGTTCATTTATGTTTATGTTTATGTTTATCTTTATCTTTATCTTTTTTGTTTAAATGTAAATTATTGTAACTCTAGTTTTGGTCATTCTTTTACCATTATCCTTAGTGATAGGTATTCACATTTTAACTAGCTTAGTGAAATTGGAATCTTATGTCATTCTAGGCTATTCATACTTATGATGCCTAATTTATTTTGCTACAGTAAGCACTTTGTGCTTAGGTCTCAAATTCTTAAATGTCAAACATTAGCTCTGATGAATGATTCTCAAGAACACTTTACACAACTTAGGTTCATGATATGGAGTTAGGATTATAGGTAATATGCATTTCAAGCTTCTTTGTCTATACTTAAGATGTGAATCTATTTGTATACATTGTGAGTCTATTCAATTCTTGGTCATTTTTCATCACTCCTCATTCCATTCTCTCCCAAACTTGGGTGAACTACATTGACTTGAAGTTCATGTTGGAACATGAGTCCATGAAAATATGTAGGTATCACTCAATTTATATTAAGGTTAGGTCAGATATCTCCATTCTTTTTTTCATCTATATCATCACTTTTTGCATACTCATATGCTTGGTTTTATATGGCTTTCTAAGCCATTACACCATCACATGTACATTTGTGCCCATTCACTTTAACCTATCTTTGGGTTATATCCTTGAGCTATTTTGCTTGCTAATTGCCCATGCTGGGGCAAAATATCTAAAAAATGTCTAAATAAAATAATATCTACATGGTAAAATCATTATTTATTATTTATCAATGATCAAAATTTGCCCTACTGGGTGTCATGTCCCCTTTTCAGTTGACATGTTCAGAGTTAATGGTTAGCCTATTATGCGACCCTAATAGGCTGATAGGATGGTTAGAGGGTCTTGATGGAGATTGGCTTGGCTTCATTTAGTAGAATTTTTCTAGTTGGCTTTTGTTTGGGCTTGATCGGACATGTATTGAGGGAGATATTAATATTTGATTGATTTAATTAAATATTAATTATTTAGCATATTTTAATTGTGCAACCCTAATTCTAATTTAAGAAACCCTAATTCTAATTTGAGAAACCCTAATTAGGGCAAGCATACCTTTTTGAGGGTATAAGGGTTTCTCATGGGAGAGAGTTGGAAGGATTATGAATTGATTATTGATTATTGATTGTTGCTAAGAATTCTTCTATGAAGACTGAGCCAAGGGTTCCAGGATTCCATTTACATTGGAGAACATTCACTCTTCAGTGTGTGTGATTCAGAGGTTATGAGAGATCAACTGATCTATTGCCAATTTGAGAGATAACTTCATACAAAAGTTATTACAAGGGTTTACAGGTTTGAGAGATAACTTCATATAGAAGCTATCACAGTATTTCAGGTATTTATTTCATAAGTTTTGATTTAAATAATTATCTAGATTAGATCTTTTTGTATTAGTGCCATATTTCTTTAGATCTAGTATCCAGCATAGAGGCCACAACATGTTATCTTGCTTTTGTATGGAATCTGTACTGATTTGTGCAATTTCGTATAGTTCTACATCAGGTCAAATAGAGCCGCAGGCAGCTCATAGACTGACATCGACAGTCTAGAGACCGACGTCAGTTGAATTAATACCAAGGATGGCAGAGTAGATCGACTGACTGAGACTGATGTTGGTAGTATATTGACTGATGATGGCAATATAACTGATGTCGGTGACTATGTTTTGACATAAAAACCCAAGCTGTTCTAGATTCAGGGTTTGTTTCCAGATTTGCAAAAGACCAGGGTTTTAAGATAGTATTTTTAATATTCTTTGATATGCATGATAGACGACTTTATTTGTAATCAACTGGACGAATAATAAGATTAGTGATTTGCAAGTTAAGAGATTTACTATGGTTTATTTGTTTATTTGAATTTATCTTGCAAAATCACATATTTATTCATGCAAAAAACATTAAAACACAAAGTACAGAGAAATAGTTAAAAATATTCAGTTTCAGATTTGAAGGGAAACAGGGGATATTACAATGGTATCAGAGCTTTGTTAAAAAAAGTAGACCCTAAGAAAGGGATATTACAGTGGTATCAGAGCTAAATTCCTGCCATCCTATTGGGTATATCAGAGCTAAATCCTGCCATCTTGAGTGTTTAGAGATCTCATGCAGCCACAAGAGTTGGGACCACACAGGTATAACACACGTAGTAGAGCCTTGATTGAAGGTACCCAGGTGTTAGAGCAGCCACCAATCATCATGAGTGACAGACATGAGGGTAGCCCACCTAGGGGCCATAGGTATGATGATGATCAGGGCACCAGAGAATTCCATCGTGTTATGATGACAGGCCAGCAACAGATGCATCAGGCAATATAGGCACTCACTACTATGGTAGAGAGGATGAACCCACCTGTTAGATAGAATGGGGAACAAGGAGATAATAGGAGTGCTACTATTAATCAGAGACCACAGCTACCCTACTCTAGAACTACTGATAGACCTACATGCCCTATGTTTGTTCAAGAGGAACTAGAGGCTCCAGCAGAGGAAGAGGCAGGAGACTCCCTAGTTGTAGATTTTCTCATGGCTATAAATGATGAGTGGGACTTATTATCTCCTCAAGTTTAGGAGAAGATGTCCTTTGATCATTTTGTTAATCAGAGGAGAGAGCACTATAGATTGGTTAGACAGGACAGGAGGCCTAGAGGCCAACTCAATGAGCTAAAGAAGGCTACTGGCAAGCTTTCTTTGACTACCTTTGATGGTATCAGCAAGATGACAGCTCAAGCTTGGGTTCATAAGCTTGACACATTCTTGGCATTGAGGCCAATGACAGAGATAGAGGCCATCAAATACGCCACTTTGCACTTGGATGGAGTAGCACATGATTGGTGGTACCATGGTATGGTAACACTTCAGCATAACCAGGTGATAGAGTACCAGGACTTCATGGATAGGTTGGTTGAGAGGTTTGATAGGAAAGATCTTGAGGTTTACTTTTGAGATCTGGCACAATTGAAATAAACAGGTAACTTGGAGTCCTTCATTGGTGAGTTTCAGTGATTGGCAGTCATGGTGCCAAATATTTTAGAGCATAGATTGGTAGTTCTCTTCATGGAGGGATTGATTGAACCATTGAGAGGTTGGATCAAAGCCTTTGATCCTCCTTCATTACAGATAGCTATGAAAAATGCGCATAGTATGGAGATGGCAGCCCCATTTAGTAAATCTAACTTAGGAGGTACTTCTTCATCTAGGGACCATAAGTGCTTTAACGATAATAGAGAGAGACCAGATTTTAACATAGATAAATAAGGGGTTAAGAATGATTCTAAGGCAAATCCTACAGCACCACCTTTAGATCGAGAGGCTCTTAATGATCTACATAGGAAGAAGCTTTGCTTCTATTGCAAAGGTCCCTATGATGCCAATCACGATTGTCCTTTGAGGCCTAAGGGCAAGGCCAATCAAAAGATGTGGGCTTATTATGAGGATTCAGATTCAAAGGATTCCAAATAGTAGGATAGTTCTGATGGGGCAGAGGCAGAGGCTTTAGATCCTAAGGCAGAGGTAGATTTAGAGCTTCACATACAGGAGGCACGCCTATCCAGCATTCAGTTGGATGATTCATTCAGACTCTATGGAGTATTGGTAGGGCAGAGGGTCATCACCCTTCTTGATACAGGAGCCACACATAATTTTATAGATGCTAGATTTGTGGAGAAGTGTGGACTCACTACCAAAGATTTTGAGGGCATTAGAGTTAAGGTAGCCAACGGTCACACTCTTAGGTGTGAGCAGATGATTAGAGACCTCCCATTATGCTTGAACAATTATGAGTTCAAGGCTGATTATTATGTGGTGAACATGGGATATAGACTTAGTCTTGGGCATGAAGTGGCTTCATTCATTTGAAGAAGTTACTCTTCGTCTCAAGGACATGGAGGTTCATTTTGATGTTGGTGGGAAGACACATATTCTTAAGGCAATACGGGGCAGCAGCTTTAAACATATGTTTTTTCATCGAATGGAGAGGCTCATACGAGTTGATATGATAGAGTGCACTATCGAGTGCACATTGGCACCAATACAGGAGAGACATGTGGATGAGCCTTGTCTTGAGGTGAGTTCAGTTCAAGAGATAGCACATGTGGCAAGGACTCAACTTTCTTTTATAGATGGGCCACATGTTGAGGATGATATGAGTATGTCTAGCATTCACACTCTAGATTCAGATATTGTAGCAGGTACAAGAGATAGGTGCATGCAGTCAATTGGTATTATTCACATTATTCAGGTGAGGAGTTTACTTGAGTTGCTAGTTGATTTTTGTCTATGGATTGGATGTTGGGATCCTCATCTTGGTACTTGGGATGATGTGATGCCATTGGATGAGAGTTGTGATAGACATGGCATGGAGTTTGCATTGATTGACAGCAGGGTAGATCATGACTACATTTGGGACCCAGGTGGATTGATTGGTTTATCATTCAGTAATTGCTTGAGGGCAAGCAATTTCAAGAGGAGCAGATTGTCATGTCCCCTTTTTAGTTGAAATGTTTAGAGTTGATGGTTAGCCTATTATGTGACCCTCGTAGGCTGATAGGATGGTTAGAGGGTCTTGATGGAGATTGTCTTGGCTTCGTTTAGCAAAAATTTTCCAGTTGGCTTTCGTTTGGGCTCGATCAGACATGTATTGTGGGAGATATTAATATTTGATTGATTTAATTAAATATTAATTATTTAGCATATTTTAATTGTGCAACCCTAATTCTAATTTAAGAAACCCTAACTCTAATTTGAGAAACCCTAATTAGGGCAAGCATACCTTTTTGAGGGTATAAGGGTTTCTCATAGGAGAGAGTTGGAAGGATTATGAATTGATTATTGATTGTTGCTAAGAATTCTTCTATGAAGACTGAGCCAAGGGTTCCAGGATTCCATTTGCATTGGAGAACGTCCACTCTTCAGTGTGTGTGATTCAGAGGTTGTGAGAGATCAGCTGATCTATTGCCAATTTGAGAGATAACTTCATATAGAAGTTATTACAGGGGTTTAGAGGTTTGAGAGATAGCTTCATACAAAAGCTATCACAGTATTTTAGGTATTTATTTCATAAGTTTTGATTTATATAATTATCCAGATTAGATATTTTTGTATTAGTGCCATATTTCTTCAGATCTGGTATCCAACATAGAGGCCGTAGCATATTATCTTGCTTCTGTATGGAATCCATACCGATTCATGCAATTCTATATAGTTCTACATCAGGTCATATAGAGCCACAGGTAGCTCATAGACTAACATCGATAGTCTAAAGACCAACATCGATCGAGTTAATACTGACGATGGCATAGCAGATTAACTGACTAAGATTGACATCAGCAGTATATCGATCGATGATGGCAATATAATTGATGTCAGTGACTATGTTTTGACATAGAAACCCTAGCCATTCCATATTTAGGGTTTGTTTCCAGATTTGCAAAAGACCAGGGTTTTAAGATAGTATTTTTAATATTCTTTGATATGCATGATAGAGGAATTTATTTGTAATCAATTGGATGAATAATAAGATTAGTGATTTTCCAGTTAAGATATTTACTATGGTTTATTTGTTTATTTGAATTTATCTTGCAAAATCACATATTTATTCATGCAAAAAACATCAAAAGGCAAAATACAGAGAAATAGTTAAAAATATTTAGTTTCAGATTTGAAGGGAAACAAGGGATATTATAGTGGTATCAGAGCTTTGTTAAAAAAAAGGAGACCCTAAGAAAAGGATATTACACTGGGTCAAAACTATTTAAGCATGATTAAATCTACTCTATTGGAGTACTTCTTATTATATTCTCTTTAGAGACCCCATTCTAGTGGTGCTTCCGTTGTTGAAGTAGAATGTTCTCTATTTTCCTCTAATTCCAAGATCTCCATATTAAATCCCATGATGGAAATATTGTAATATGCAACATGTCTCAAGATTGATCAATGTCGTAAGCATGCAACTTGTACTCTCACATTGGGTATGTTTAAATTATGTCGTTTATATTTATGGATTATATATTTCCCATTACCCATGTCTATGGGGCCTATTAGACCTCTAATTATATTTTAATCATTGATGGTAATCACGTGTGCAAGAATTATCTCATCTAGATGTGATCTATTCCATGGGTTAATCTCTCACTTTCTCTCTTTTTTCGAGAGTCCATCCTTTTCTTCCATCCTAATATGTCCTCTTGAGGGGGAATGATGGGTCTATTCCAATTTCTTCTTGAAAAATATTTTCTTTAAAAATATTTTGCTTCACTTGAATGTCTCACTATGCCTTCTCAAATAGGGGCAAAATGTATACATCCAATTCTTAACACCATTTGTGTTGAAATTGTCAATCTTACTCAAATTGGACTCAAATGCACATTTTAGGTCAAAATCCATAAAACACCCTAAATGGTTCAAACATGTCACTTACAAGTGTTATTTTAGGTCAAGTTATCCCTAAATAGGGCAATATATTTTATGGGCTAGCTAACTTTGATTAGATCATTTCGAGTTAAAATGATAATTTCACCATATAGTGCTTTAGATCATTATTTTCTTCTAATTTATTGGTACATGTCACGTACATTTGTTATTTGGTTTTGGCAACATCATAAATGGGAATACAACTCCAACACATCTAAAATTGCCTTTCATTTCCTCTCCAGTCAAATTATGACCTAGTAATATGACTTTCTGACCATTTTGATTAATTGAGGGCCAATTTTTAAATAATTGTACAAATGTTGATTAACCTTGTTTAAGGATAATTATTCAAAATCAAGATCTTAAGTGGATTTTCCATGAGATTTTTTGAATATTGATTTCCATTAACTACATCATCAAGTGACATCATTTCTTGGAAAGATATCCTTAGGCCATAAATGTCACAAATATCAAGATTATGGGTCACCATGCCTAGTTAATGCCTCCCATGCCTCTTCAATGCCCATTATTGCAAGGTCATGATGAAGATAATTATGGATTTAATTGCAAATATTAGGATTATCCATGGTCACACATCTCAATCTTGAAATGGATGGTCATGGTTGATCCCGACCACTCTCAAAAAGCTATAAATGGAAAGGCCATGGACATGAATTTTAAGATTGAATATTACAAAGTTATAATGTTAAATTGTTTCCACAATCCTTTGCCTTTGATCATTGATTTTGTTTGCAAGCTTCATTGATAGGCTAGGTTAGTGATTTAGAATCATGAGCCTAGGTTTATGGAGTGTTCTTGAGACATTGGAGGAGTTTGCTACCTTTATTGACAAAGACAAAGATGCTTGATCAAGGGACAACATGCTTTTGAGACACATGGGTATGGTGAATCCATTTTAGAAGGTAATATGATGTTTATTTCTTTCATTTTTTTCTTTATATCCTTTGTAATTCATATAGGAATAGATAGTCTTAGTTAGTTAGTTCTTTATACATTTTTTCATTATTTATGGAGTAATGCTTAACTAACTTGCCTTGTAATCCTCTCTACACAAATAATTTAACTCTTTCTATATTACCTAAACATTTTAAAGAAGCAACCATAAGGCCTACATCAACTTCATCTAAACCCTTCTCACAGTTAGTGGGAAATTTAGAACTTTTTGACCCCACAAAGATAAATCACGTAGCATTTTGGGATTAACCTAAATCTCCTTATCCTACATAATAATTGTCATTCTCTACTGCCAATCCTCTCTACCCTTTACCCTAATGTATTTGACAAAGTTAGAGATTCTTCACTGAAATCACCAGAAGCTCATCCTTCTACATTAAAACCTTCAACCTCATAGGTGTCTACCATATTCAAATAGATTAGGGCTTTAGGCATTCACCTAGTTTTAATTCATCCATAGGTGAAATTATATATGACTCTTGAACCACAAGTTGGAGTTACACAACTTGAACTAAGGAAGAATGTTAAGCTTCTTGGATCTCACTGATACTTCCCTCTTCCACCCTCAACTTTGCCTTCAATTTTGGGACCACATCCCTCTACTTTAGTTGGGGTATCACTAATCCAATTAAAACTAAAGGCTAAGTTACCTCTACTACTACCTCTGCCACCTCGTAGGCCTTTCAAATATGACACCATGACACCTACCACCAAGAAAGTGTCATCAAAACATGTGGCTCCACCACCACCTAAAAAGGTTCCATGCAAAATCATCCATGTGACTCCTAAACCAAAGAAAGTGTCCACCCCTATTACAACAACAAGTGGTAGCCCACTCATAGGCTCTTAGATCTTTTTCTTATGCCAGTTTTTTCAATCCTACATAATAACTCTTTCTCCCATTAAGCCTTATAACCCTCTTAGAATAAATCCAATTGGTTCGATGATACACAAGTGTGTCTATATCATCATTCACTTGGACATGATACTGAGAGTTGTAAATCTCTCATGATAGTAATTTGGAAACACTTTGATATTGACACTCTATTTACTGATACTCCCATTAACATTCCTACTATTCCACCTGTGACATCCACAATGCCTCATACTAGTCCACTTGAATTCAAACCCAAAGATGTCATAAACGCTTTGCCAAATCTTTCACCTATGTTTCAGATCAACATGGTTAATGTGACCATGTAGTCACAAAATCAAAAATATAAAGGAAACAAAATGGTCACTACCCCTTGAGCTCATCCCTTCTCAAAATATAGTCCTCATTTGAATCCCAAGATTTCTATCCTAGGTGTCTTGAAACCAACATCTTCAAAAGTTATTCAAAACTTGATGGTGAAATAACTTCAACAAACCCTTGCAAAAATGTCCTTTTATGAGTTAATCCAAAACTCACCCCAACACCATAAATATTTTATTAGTGCCTTGCAAGTGGTTTAGGTACAACATGATGATCCCTAACCTCTTTTAGCGTTGGTCAGTACTCATAACATCATCTCCCTGATTTCCTTTAGTGATTTAGAAATTCCACTTCAACACCCTAAAGATCAGGGTTATACCCTTTTTATCACCACATATATTGATTAAACTCATGTCAAAAGAGTCATGATTGATGTAGGATCTATTATTAATATTATCTCCACCCATGCTTACAAATAGTTATCTCTTCTTGATAATTGCATGTCTCAAATCGATGCAGTGCTCCACTCCTTTAATGATACCATATCTACTATAGTGGGAAATATTGTCTTACATATCTATGTGAATCACCACACAATTCTTGAGATCTTATACATTGTAAAAGGATATTTCTAATACAACACACTATTTGGATGACTTTGGATATGTGTTATGGAATGTGTGCCCTCAAATTTGCACTATTGCATTAATTTTGAGCACAATGGGCAAGTGCATGTTATTCCTACTGACCCACCTCCTTTAAAAACATGAAACATGACTTATAGCCCTAATGATGTTCTAATTCAATTAAATACATCATCTCCTTCACATTATACTTTTTAATCTTCCACAAGCTCCACTACCTCGGTTCCAAAGATACCAACAACATAAACTCCTAACAAAGACCCCACAAAGGATACTTTCAAGCATTTGTCACTCAAATAATATCACTTGTTGACACTTGACATGTTCCATACTCCATAAGATTATGGAAGGCTTCATATACACCCCAATTATGATCCCTATATTGGGATGGTCATCCTATATGGTCTGCCTAACCTTCAAACTAATCTCACATATGGGGGAATTGATCAAGCTCCTATTATCGGCAATCCATATAAAAAACAATCTATGTTAAATGAATTAACCATTAACATCAATTTTCCCTCTCATGATAACCCTCATGTCATTAATATTGGCCAATCTTTGGATTCCTCTGAGCAAGCAAATTATGCAAGATTTCTTAATGACCATAGCAAAGCCTTTACTTGGTATTATAATGACATGCCTAGTATTCACCCCTTTATCATTACCCACAACATTGTCACCAATCAAGATGCCAAAACTATTAAGTATAAGATTCAAAAAAATCATCCTCATATTTCTCTCCTTATCAAAGAAGGTCTCCAATACCTCATTTTTGTTAACTTTATTCAACCCATCGACTACCCATAATGGGTTTCCAATATTATTCTTGTCATAAAAGTGATAGGGGGAATTTGCATTTGAACTAACTACCATAACATAAGCCTCATTTGTCCAAAGGATGACTTCCCTTTACCAAGTATCAACTGACTTATTGATCTAACAACTAGCCATGAGATGTTATCACTTATGGATGGGTTCTCAAGTTACAGTCAAATCCTAGTTTCTCCTGAGGATCAACACAAGACAACTTTCATTACCCCATGGGGGACTTTTTATTATTGGGTCATGCCCTTTGGTATAAATAATGTTGGTCCCACCTACCAATGTGCCATGACTTACATATTAAGTGATATCCTACATAAAATTATGGAAGACTATGTGGATGACTTACTCAAAAAGTCTAAACTTTGCTAAGATCACTTGATGATTCTTAAAATCATATTCACTCATCTCCTCTAATATAATATTTGACTAAACCCAAAGAAATGTGTCTTTGGTGTCCTTTTCAATAAGATCTTAGGCTTTATCATTTCTCTTCATGGTATTGAAGTTGACCCTACTAAGGTTTGAGCAATACTAGACATGCCTCCACCTACTAATATCAAATAGCTCCATAGCCGGCAAGGCAAGCTTTAGTCAATTTGTCATTTCATCTTCTAGTTGTTAGATTATTTCTAACCCTTTCACCATCTCCTCAAAAAATATATCTCCTTTTATTAGAATATAGATTTATAGGAAGCCTTTAATGCACTCAAACACTATCTCCTTTCTTCATTAGTTCTTATTCCACCTAAGGAAAAATAGCTTTTTTACCTTTACATCTCTGTAATAGACCATTCTCTAGGTGCTATGATTACACATAAGGATGATCACCATTGAGAACAAGTGGTTTACTACATAAACCACACACTTATTGATTATGAAACTTGATATACCCATACTGAAAAGATTTATCTTGTGTTGGTATTTGTAGTTTCCAAGCTCTGTCATTACCTCTTAAATTATAAAACCTACATCATCACCCATACTAATCCCCTCAAATACATGCATTCCTAACCATATCACGACCAACATGTATCTTGATGGCTCATGCTCCTTACTGAATTTGACTTGGAATTTATTCAAAAAAAGTCTATCAAGGGGTAAATGATTGTTGACTAGTTAGCTACCACCCCTTTACCTAACAACCAACCTTCAAACCTCAAATTCCTTGATGAACCTATCATAATGCTCTCCACTTTTGACATGTCCTATCAAATGATGATGTTCTTTTATGGGTTTAAATGTTAACATGATGGGGGTGTGGGGGTCATCCTCATCCCTCTTGATGGCAAGACTATGTCTTTGTCATTAAAACTAGATTTTGAATGTACTAACAATATGGTTGAATATGAAGCTTTGATCTTATGGATTCAAATAGCTATTTTCTTAGGTGTCAAATCAAAAACCATTTTTTGTGAATCCCAACTAGTGGTTAATTAGGTTAATGGTTCTTACATATGCAAAAACAAAAATCTACAATGATATAAACATCATGTAGATACACTATTGGAATCATTTGACTCCTACCTCTTACAAACTATTCATCGATCTACAAACAAGTTTTTTGACACAATGGCTTCTCTAGATTCACACATACCCTCTTGACCCTCTTCCTCAAAACTCTATGTCACTGTACATCACTTAACATTACACTCCTATGTATCAACTAACATCATTTTTATAGGCAATGTAACACACAACCCACATGACTTATGGTATAAACAACTCACATATTACCTCTCCTTTTCTATTACCCCTTCCAACCTCTCTAATAATGGGAGATGTACCTTCATGAAATATGTCGCTTGTTACACTATGCTATGGAGACTTCTCTATAAGAAAGTTTTTGATGGTCTCCTTCTTAGATATGACACTAGTACTAAGATCCCCTTCACCATTAAGGAAGTCCATGATAGGATTTGTGGTGTACATTTTAAGGGTAACATAGTTACCAAATGTATCCTTAGACTCTGATACTATCAGCAACACTCCATCAAGACTATAGTGATTACTTTTAGTGTTACATCAATTGTCAACAACATGCTAACCTCCTTCACATTCCAAGCTATGCCTTACAAGTCACCAAATACTTCTAGTCATTTTCCCAATGGGGTTTGGATTTACTTAGTGAGATTAACCCTCATTCATCTCTCTATCACCATTCCATCATTACTACTACTAAATACTTCACCAAATGGGTCAAGGATATTCCTCTCATCTCCACTAAGTTGATAAAATTGTTGAATTTATCAACCATCACATCATCTATCATTTTCTTGTCCCCCATAAAACTATAACAGACAATGATAAATCTTTCAAAAGTATGATTGTCCAAAAGCTTTGTGATGCTTTTGAAATCAGATTAAGCTTCTCATCATCATACTATCCACAAGTAAATGGGTAGACAAAAGCTTCTAACAAAACCTTAACCAAAATCCTCATGAAGGTAGTTAATGATATTGGCAAGGATTAGCACATGCACATTCCCTTTACTTTATGGGCTTACCTCACTAGCATTTAAACCCTTACAAGTGCTACACCTTTTTCCTTGGTCTATGGGAATGAAGCTATTTTTCCTCTTGAGGTCTAGATTCCTTCTCTTCGCATCTCTCTATAAGACATACTTACTAATGATGAATTTCACCAAGAATGTTTGGCTCAACTTGATTTTATTGATGAATGTCATCTCATATCCCTTAACCACCTCCAAATCTATCAAGAATGTATCAAATGCTCTTACAAAAAAAACCTCAAGGAGTGATATTTAAATATTCAATATCTCATCTTAAAGGAAAATCAACATGTGATGAACATAGAGGAAAGAAAATGGGGTAAGTTTTCTCCTAATTATCTTAGACCCTACATCATAACTCACAAGTACGGCTTAGGAACTTATCACTTGTCTTCTCTTGAAGGATGGCCAGAACCTGAGCCTTTAAATGCTTTGCACCTATGACCATTATTTTTTTAATCAAGTGACACTTAACCTCATGTTTAACTTGATCTCATCCCTTGAGCAATGCTATTACATTAATCTCACTTCCTCTTAACCCTTATTCCTGCACACTTAGTTAACCTATGAAGTGCTATGGTTTTTCCCTCCATGTGGAAAACCTCTAAGCCTCTATAGTCTTGTCCATGACTAAAGATAGAAAACAAAAACAAAAAACAAATGAGATACATATACAAGTTACAATCTCTCAAGTCATGATTCTCAACATAGACTGCTCCTTTGAAGGATAGCTACATAACTTTTCCTTGATTCTATAAATAGACTACTCCCTTGAAGGATAGATATTAAAAATAAAAAACAAAAACTTAGACCACTCCCTTGAAGGATGGATAATCCAAGATTTTTTTTATCAAGGGAAATAATGACTTAGAATCTTCTCATATTGATAGCTTCATATGACTTCAACACACCAATAAAAATCCCATTATATGCTTCTGGCATTGATCAACTTACACAACAAAAACAAAACAAAAAAAACTTAAGTCATGGACTTGACCATAATAGCTCTCAAGTCACCCACGAAAGGGGCATAACATCCCCACTAAGAAGGTTATGCTACCCAAACAATCTCATTCCTTTTACCTTTTTCCCTTCATACTCTTTCATGTGACTTTGAACTCACTTGACACAAGGTGAGTATGATGCTTCTCTAACAAAAAATGGTTGAATGATGCAAAGCATGAAAGAGGCTCATACTTCTAGCCTATTTATGTTGTGATTATGGTCTTTGCCAATATGCAAGCATCATGCCTCTTTCTTTGCCATCCCAATCACATGTCAATTTATCTTCTAAGATCTCATCTCACAAAAAGATTCAATCACCTTCTTGCATTTCTGCCAATCTTTCTTGATTCTTAGAGTTATGTGTTTAACAAATATTATCACTCGCATATCCATCTCTAGCAAAGATACTCAAATAACTACCCAAAACCATACTAAAACTAACAAACCATTGCCCATTAATCTATTTCATATAATCCCATGTGAAATACACCAAATATGCAACCATAGTTTCTCTAAACAATAATAAATAGGAAAACTGTCAAACCTATGCCATTTATTTTAAGCATACACCATCACAAATATGGAAAAATGCTGAAATAAAAAAACATACTCAGCCCATTAATTTTAAGCATACACCATCACAAATGTGGAAAAATGCTAAGATGAAACTAACCAATCAACTATGCATATACCATCACACATATGGAAATGCTAGTCTAACTCAACTAACATGCTTAATATTGACATAACATAAACATACACATCATTATAATAACTACAACATCATCACCATCACATAAACATATCTCAAAATAATAAACTCTCATATATATATATATATATATATATATGCTAAATATGAATATACATCAATGAATCATATTAGTATCATCTCTCTCTCAAAAAGTGCATCTCTCATCTTCAGATTATAGGCTGGTGTTTATACAACATATATAACAACATCAAAAATATCATCTAATCCTCATAATACTCAAGGCGATAGTCATGGTAATAAATTATCCGTATCATCACCACCCTCTACTTATCTACATCTATGTAAGCTATAATCCATGACACATGTTACTAATCTCTCCTACTCTCTAGCCTTAAAATACCTCTAAATCTATAGGAACTCCCTAATGGATATTTCATGGTATGTAATCTCATCTAAAGCAATGTTGTACCTCACTAGAGATACAGTCTATGGTGGACCCATCAAACCTACTATAGGACCCTATACTAGTCCCTATGTTGGAGGAGGAGGAGTAGCCTATCCTACTACTGAAAAACTCTCTCTCTATGGTTAGTGCAATAACCTAGCCCTGTAATTCCCTAATATGTCCTATTAGTGTAATACATATCCATATAATGTCATAACCTACCATTATAAGACCAAAACCTATACCTATGTTACATTTTGGGCCTATATAGTTGCATCTTGGGCCTATAAACTTTAATCTCTCTCTCTCATCACTCCTTATTAATTTGGTGGTGGCCTCCTAACCTGAACTATAGGATGTAGACCTATCTACCACACCAGATAAGTCATTATGCATATAAGATCTACCACACATGGGCCTACTAGCAGTTCCTCAAAATTTAGCCCATCTATCTCCTAAGGTAAAGGTATGGGTGCCTTTATATCATTACTCCTATTTAGAGGAAAATCAAGAGGCACATCTTATAATAACCCAAACTATCTCCTAACTTGTGCCATGGGCATCATATCTAACTCTCTAGGTCATCTCCCTCTAACCTATAACGTGATATGTAAACTAACAATCTACTTTTCCTATCCTCTAAATGTAAGGTATGTCAATTAGGGCCTCTAAACAATATCTATGTGAATTAATCCATGTATCATACACCTATAATAATCAATGTCCTACACTATGCCATCTACTCATGTCTGGGACATAACCTCTCTCCACCATCTGAACATGACCCTAAAACTAGCTGTAATCATGATGGGTAGCACCAATGGCCATGTCACCATGATGTTCTCATATTCCCAACAATGAAGTAAATTCCCAATGCACAATTTATATCATTGTCATAACCTCAAACCCCATAACTCTCTATATAACTATGCTAGAAAAGGTGGTCCCCATGCATACACTATCCACGACTCAATCATTTGTGCCAAAACAACTATCAACATAATAGGAAATATCTCCCCATCTATGTCTGATAGTGCATATACTATAATCCCTATCATCATTAGGATACTAAACCAGTGTTATTCCTCATCAACATTATATAGTTGCTGATAAGCAAAGCTTACCAAGTGATAGGTCACCTCACTAACATGCTCATCAAATGAATATCATGCTCCTCTCTCGAATAAGAGAAGAGTTCCTCAACCTAGAGTAAAAACCATAAAATCATGTAAACATCCTCTAATGTCATAGTCAACTCTCTAGTAGGCAAATAAAAAGTGTTGGTGGTGTGATCCCACCTCTCTATCAAAGCTATCATCAAGCTAACATCATGTGTAACCTAGAAATATCATCACACTCCTCCTAACCCTATAGCTTCCATGTGCTCCCACTCATCCATGGTAACAACCATCCTCATCCTCGTTAATAGCATAGGTAGTTGATCTCATAATTTTAACTCCTACCTAGCCTATATCCACACACATAAACCTAAAGTCACATACTTTCCAATATAAACCTCCACCCTTTTTTCCTTATCTTTGAGAAAACTAAATAGGCCTAAGGCCCTCATCTAAGATATGTAGGTAGCAATCAATTAACATGGGATCTTCTACGGTTAGCTCAGCCATATACCCACTTAACTATCTAACCTATTAACCAACCTAAACCCTATACCCAACTACATATCTCTAAACCCTGTTAGGTTGTGGAGCTAAAAGCTTCACCAAGATGCAAAAAGGAGGAGTTACAGAGGTTGTGGAGAGTTGCAGGGCAACCAGCGTTGATCTGATCAATCGATGTCGGTCAGATAGCAGTGAAGAACCAACCGACATCGGTTACTAGTCAGCCGACATCGGTCATGGAGGAGCCGACGTCGGCAGCATGTATGTGAACATGCAGTTTGCATGTTGATTCTGGAGAGTCTATTTTTGGACTGTTAGTTTGCATGTTAAAGGCTAGTTGTAGTCTTGAGTTTCGAGTCTAATTATTGTAATTAAGATAGTCTAATTATTTTAAGCATGAGATCTATATATGGACTCATGGGTTGTATTGTAAACTAGTGCTAGAGAGTAAGAGAGCAAATAAGCTCCTTTAGAAAGAAGAGAGCAATGGTGTGTTACACTTAATGCCATAGTACCAAGAGTGGGTGCTGGTTTGGAGAATCAGAAGGGTTCTTCGTATTTGTATGATCTTGGTCAACAGGTGTGCATGGCTTCTTTTGGATATCTACAATGGTGAGTAAGGTCTAGTGATTTGTAGGTAGCAGTAGAGAGCAGGAGATCTACTTGGAGTAGGTTGTGTACATGGTGTACTAGCAGTGTGTTACTGACTGGTGGAGGTGAACATCAATTCTATATTGGAGTTTATTGTTGGGACCAAGAGAGAGAGGGAAGAAGGTCTTGAGGTGTGGCGAACCTTTGAGGTGGAAGAAGAAGTGGCATCTTCTTTATTGTATTTTCTTCTGAGTGATTATTAATACAATTGTGTATTGTCTCTCATATTCCTATGTTGTTTCATACTTCTAGTTACTTATTGATTCTAGTTAAATTTTCTGTTTAGTTGCTAATACAAGAGGTAATCATATATGTGCTCTTATTGGTGGAGCAAGATCCTGACAAGTGGTATTAGAGCCTGGTTGTAGGTTTAAGAGCTGATACCATCAAGTGGTATCAGAGCTTTTGGTTGGGTTGACTAACAGGTGGTTTTAGATCTGGTAGTCTTTTTGATTATAGGTCACTCTTAGGGGTTTCAGATTGAGTGGGAGTATAGCAATGGTAGAAGAAAGTAAGCTACGAATGGAAAAATTGAATAGCATGAATGGTCTGATTCATGGAAAGAAGGAGCAGGTAAAAGGAGATTGTTGGTTGGTAGAAGATCAACGTGTAGAAGCAGATGTTGCAGGGGATGTTGTACAAGTTGCTCTAGATAAAGTAGAATCTTTGTTTACAGATTCTTTTGCCTCTTTCCATGCAGCCCAAAATAGAGCATCTTTTCATGGGCATGTCTTTGGAGACTTTGGAGAGATTTATTTAGGGGTTGGAGAGCCTTGTCAAATTATTGAGAAAGGGGAAGTGAAGCTGAAATTGCAGATGGATAACACACGGGTGGTGAAGGAGGTCATGCAGGTTCCAGTCTTGGAGATGAGTCTAATTTCTTCAAGAAAGTTGGGTGATGGGAGATGCACTGTAACTCTCATAGCGGATGCACTTGAATTAGATGGTGGTAAGAAAGTAGGTATCCTTTATCTATCTACTTATATTATTGATTCACCTTTTATTGTAGAGATGTGGCTTTGTAGGCTTGGTCACATATGTAGGAGGGGAATGCATGTTCTTAAGTGGAAGACAGATGTTTTTGACAAACTTAAGAACTAGAAGGCCTTGGTGTTCATGGAGGAGATGATGGATAGAGATCAGGTGAGGGAACTGAATTATTTTAAGCAGAGCTATGTTGATTTGAACAAGATTTTGATCCATGGAGAGCTTGCAGGTAAAAAGTCATCACTCACAGGCAAACATAGGTACCGACGTCAGTCAAACACTAACCGACATCGACAACAGGAAGACCAACATTGGTCATAAGGAACCAATGTTGGCAGAAGAGATACCTGCGTCAGCTAGGGAAATGATGTTGGCAGTCAGGGTTAGTGCAGGGAACTGACATCGATCAGATGCAGACTAGGAGATGGCTGAGATCGGTCACTGGAATGGATATTGGGTAGACAGCAAGCTATCAACAAGTCTCAAACACCCATATAGAGGTCAAAAAGGGTAAGTGAACCTCATATTCATTGTTCACCTTCTTTATATTGCTTATTGATGGTCAAGAACTAGGAAGACATGAAGAGGCAATGCAGGTAAAATCTAGATACAGTGGGAGCTTGGCATGGATGAGGAGTGTGAGTCCTTAGAGAAGAACCAAACAGGTATTTGTTGGTGGAGTTGTCAGCTAAAACAAAGCACTGAGAGACAAATGGATTCCCAAGTTGAAGAAGAGAGTGGATGGATACGTGAGACGGAAGGCCAAGGTATATGGTCTTGAGGTAGCTGTAGGCTAGTGGTATAGGGTTTGACAGGTGGATGACTAAGCATGGCTTTAGTCAATGTCAGTCTAACTATTGTGTTTGTCTTACCAGGTGGATGATGATTGCAACATTATCTAGTTACTGTATGTGGGTGATTTACTAGCAAGTTTGTACATATAGGGATTTGCTGAGCTAAGGGTAAGGTTAGTTCAGAGGTATGTCAAGGAGAATTTGGAGCAGCAAAATTATTTGGCATAAGAGACATGGAGATTTTGTCTCCAGTGGGAGCTGATGTGAAGACAGTGTTGGTAGGGTTTGATATGAAGGATGCAAAATCGGTAAGCACACCGAGGGCTGGACAGTTCAAGCTTAGCTTGGAACAAGGTTCGAAATCACATGAGGTCTAGTGTAGACCTAAGTTTTCCCAAGAAGTGGGAGTTGTCAGAAAGTATGGAGCCAATTCGGGGAAGGAGTACTAGAGGGCAGTTCAGTGGATTCTCAAGTATCTAAGAGGGACTAGCAGCACGTTAACATGTTACGCAGGGTCAAGGTCTTCACTACATGGAGTTGTAGGTTTGGATGTGACATGTTACTTGGATGACAGGTGTAGCATCATAGGATGTGTGGTGGTTAGTCTTCAGAGTTTAGCATGAAGAGGGATACAAGCTAGGGAATGAATTAAATGGTGTATAGGTATAGGTACAGGTGTAATTATTTATCTCCAAGTGGGAGATTATTAGGTTGTGGAGCTAAAAGCTTCACCAAGATGCAAACAAGAGGAGTTACAGAGGTTGCAGAGAGTTGCAGAATGAGTTACAGGGCAACTGACATCGATTTAATCAACTGACATTGGTCAGATAGCAGTGAAGAACCAACCGACATCGGTTACCAGTCGGCTGACATCGGTCATGGAGGAGCCGACATCGGTAGCCTGTACGTGAACATGCAGTTTGCATATTGATTCCAGAGAGTCTATTTTTGGACTGTTAGTTTGCATGTTAAAGGCTAGTTGTAGTCTTGAGTTGCGAGTCTAATTATTGTAATTAAGATAGTCTAATTATTGTAAGCATGAGATCTATATATGGATTCATGGGTTGTATTGTAAACTAGTGCTAGAGAGTAAGAGAGCAAATAAGATCCTTCAGAGAGAAGAGAGCAATGGTGTGTTCCTCTTAGTGCCATAGTACCAAGAGTGGGTGCTGGTTTGGAGAATCAAAAGGGTTCTTCGTATTTGTATGATCTTGGTCAGCAGGTGTGCATGGCTTCTTTTGGAGATCTACAATGGTGAGTAAAGTCCAGTGATTTGTAGGTAGTAGTAGAGAGCAAGAGATCTACTTGGAGTATGGTTGTGTACTTGGTGTACTGGCAACGTGTTACTGACTGGTGGAGGTGAACATCAATTCTGTATTGGAGTTGATTGTTGGGACTGAGAGAGAGAGGGAAGAAGGTCTTGAGGTGTGGCGAACATTTGAGGTGAAAGAAGAAGTGGCATCTTCTTTATTGTATTTTCTTCTAAGTGATTATTAATACAATTGTGTATTGTCTCTCATATTCCTGTGTTGTTTCATATTTCTAGTTACTTATTGATTCTGGTTAAATTCCATGTTTAGTTGCTAATACAAGAGGTAATCATATATGTGCTCTTATTGGTGGAGCAAGATCCTGACAAACCCTAAGCCCAACTACCTATCTCTAAACCCTAAGCCCAATTGCCTATATTTAAACCCTACACCCAAATACCTATCTTTAAACATTAGGCCCAATTGCTTATCTATCAACTCTAGGCCCCATTCCCTATATCTTAAACTCTAGGCCCTATGGCCTGTATCTCACACCCTCAACCTCATGACCTATGTTTTAAGCCTTAGGTCCCATGACCTATTTCAACCTACCTTTTCCTAACCACTTCCCTTAAAAAAAATTTAACCATACCCTACCCTTTTTACCTAAACACTGGGAGAACTAAATTGGCTTGAGGCTCTCACCTGGGCTATATAGGTATGACTCAGTCAACACAGGGTCTTCTGAAGCTAGCTTGACCATTAGGCTCATTGACTAACTCAAATGGGGATCCAAAATTGGCCTTTTATTCCTATTTGGATTTTTTCTTATGAACAACATTGGTCTTATATGTTGATATCAGCATCAAGTGTCAACTGACATTGATGTTAGTTATTGATCAATGTCAGTGAGCCCCATCGACATTGATGACTGGTTTGGCCTAAGGGCCAAATTACCTACCTCTAAAATTTAGGTTTCTTCCTAAAAACTACCCCTAACCCCTCCCAAATTCACCCAAACCTACCCTTACCCCATTTACTACCCCTCTAATTTCACTCTCTCCCCACAAACATTTAAATTTAGCCTAAATAACAAACTAACTACCTTAAATTAAAATTTAACTCAAAGAGCATCCTGCTTCATCTCTCCATCTCCTTTGGGATGGAATGGCTGGCATTTATGGTGACATGCCTCCAACTAGGTCCCCTCTTACCTCTACCATCTCTTCCTACACCAACACTATCTTGGTCACACTATGACCCATCAAGAACTTAATCATACCCTCATTCTCACACATTCTTCTCAACCACTTATCTCTCACCAACTCACCATAAGTAGACATACTAGGGAGATCTTATTCCCTACAACACTCAAAACTCTTTTTTTCTAGTCAACTATTACAAATGAGTTTTGGTGGGCTACCAAACTCCTTTTTGTTGGATTTCATTTCCCACTAACATTGGTAGTCTTGACCTAGGATATCAATGTTGGTAATACTTACTAGCAACATCGGTGACATAACTGATGTTGGCAACCTTAAAATTAGAGTTTTCAACCCCAACCACCACCCTTTGGACTACATCCTAAGTCTGTGGCAACTTAAAGATCACGTATATCTCCCTAACCATAACCAAAAACCTTGGAGATCACATATATCTCCCTAAATATGAAAACCAACCTTGGAGATCACTTAAATCTCTAACCATGATGATTTTTATTAGAGATCATGAATATCTCCTTAACCATTATCACTTTTAAACTAACCTTGCATTACTTTTCTTGATCATTTATGCTACCTCTCTATAGTTGGCTATTGTGCACACACATGTATATTAGGTGTTTTGGATCATGACCAAACTAGTCCTATCACATATAACCTTTTATGTTTACCAATAGCACTTCCTACATCAAATACCTAGAACATATGGATTATTAGAGCTACAACTTTGATCATTTTAACCTGATCAACTATCACTTAAAATCTATGATTTGGTTATTTCTATCTAAGTCTTCCTCAAATTTACCTATTATTTATTATGTCAACTATAACTCATATTAGTATATGCACAATCAATGATGTTACCATGTTCTCACTCAATATCTACTCACCTAATTAACTCCTTATCAAATCGATACCTAATTTTAGATTCTCCTCCATCAATTCCCATTTTGAGGAGGATACCTCATACCATACCTAGAGCATCCAACTCCTATTTTTGTCTTGCAACTCATTAGTATAAATTATAAGATAAAAAGGGGAAAATGTAGATACCAAAATTATGTCACACACATGTGTAACTCCCTATGTTGAAACCCCCCTCAATCTCCTTTTAATAATTAGCCTTCCTAACCCATATTTTCACCCCTCACACATTTAATTAATTTAAAAATATTTAATTAAATTAATTAAGAACTACTTATGCCACCTTACCTAGCCACCTCATCCTAAGACTAATTCTTACCCTCCAAGTCACCTCAAGACTTTGTCCCCTAATCCTAACTACCCACGACTTGTTCTCACCCCTAACATAAATTCCTAGCTAACTATGTTCTTCTTAACCTTGTATTGCTACCATTTTTTAAGGGACACCACACTTGGCAAGACAAGGACTAAAAAATAGGCTAAAAGTAGCCCTTTTACCTATTCTCATGCCATTGACATCAGTCAACCCTTGGCCGATGTTGGCAAGATCATCGATGTTGATTATTTAAGCCAAATTCCAAGTTAGTATTCAAGTCAACAAAAATATAAAAAAATCAATCATTCATGTATAGGCTTTGGCATTCAACTTTATACATCTAGGTTTACCATTACTCTGCACAAATTAGTCTAGATTAGGAATTGATATACTACATAGAGCTTGGATTCTTTTGAACTGAAAACACATGCTTGTCTTTTCTATTTAGGTATTGCTTTAACACACCTCATTAGAGCCATCTATCTAGCACTCATAGTTCATCCATTTCACCAACTAAGTACATCTCTATATTTTGTAATTCCTTTAAATAGTCATTTTAAAATTACTTTACATTATACTATTTATCATTTTATGAATGTCTCAACTCTCCTTGTGAAGGAGTTGTAAAAATACTTCACCCATTTCCCTCTACTTTAAACATATCAACCCTCTGTCTAGACCCACCTGAGTCTTACCCACTCCTTTATGGCTCTTCCCAACCTCACAAACCTAACCAACATCTAGCTCCCAACTCAGAAAAGTCTCCTACAACTTTTTGATAACCTACTGCCCCTACTAACATTGGTTAGATAATTGACATTGGTCATATCTCCTTACCAATATCAAAAACCTTAATCGATGTCAGTGACTGTGTATTTCCACCAACTTCCCTAATCCTACCTAAAAAACCTCCCAAAACACAAAATATCTCACATTACCTGCACTATGTCACTCTCTACTACACTCAGACTATAAGAATGGTATGAATATCTCTCTCTTACTCTCTCTTTCATTTTGTCATTTATTACCATTTTATTTCAAAAAGTGGACTATCATCCCTAAGGAAGTTTGACACTTCCAAGAATAAGTGCATAGCTTGGAATCCCACTGATGCAGGAGCATCTGCAATGGCTACCTGAAGACATGGTCATGATTAAATTTGAATTTCAAATTATTGTATTTTTCCTCCAAAATGTTGTTAAGGAGGAATAAATGTAAAAAGTAAAAGTAAAAAAGGTAATTGTTGGGCTGTTGAGGAAATAAGGGGGAAGTGGTTGAAATGATTTCAACCTTAGGATATTGTTAAAAATTACAAATTGTTTCTGTTTTACCTTCAGCCCAAAATTGGGCATAGAAGTTAGAAAGGAAGAATCTTAACAAGAGCAAAAACAAGAAAATTAAATATAGAGGAGGATGAGAGGAAGGTGGCATAGAAGAGAGAGGAAGGACAAAAAAAAAGGCCTCTCATTCATGAGAAGTTGCTATAAGGAGAGAAGAGGAGAAAAGACAAATCCATTCCAGAGGATGAAGAGGGATGAAGAGGAAAACAAAACAGGGGAGGTAAGCCATTATGCAAGGTTTCATTCAAATTTATATACAGTCCATGTGTAGACCATTCTACAGAATGAAGGTGTGGTGAGAGTAGCAGACCTATAGGTCTGTATGGAAGAGGAGATTCAGAGAAGTGAAAAAGGTCGTGAGACCTGAAATTGTAAATAAAATTATATTTGGAGATCAATAAAAGCATGTTTAATTACTGTGGCAGTGTATGAAGGCAAATAACTTCATAAAAGTATTGTTCTGAGTAGAAACATATTTCCAAATTTGTTTGGGGGTTAAAACAAGGCATCATATTTGAGGATTTCAAAATTATTTGTGAACTATTGGAATCTTTGCATAAAATCATGGTATGTATCGATATCTTCTTGTTTTTGTTTAATATTGCGAAAGCCATCCAGTTTGAAATAGTCGAGCCTTGTCTAAAGTGATTGGTGAAGGTGTATAAAGTGGGCTCTGTTGATTAAATTCATATATTAACAAGTGCATACATATGTCAAGACAAGGAGATAAATGCATATTTGTAGTTTGTGGAAAGTGCAGAGAGGCTTTATGAGTTTGTTGAAAATGAAGAGACTATAACAAGAGGATCCAAGAATAGTCTCTGTGGTCTGGGCAGTTCTTTGGTCGAGATCCTTAAGTTTAATAAAGTTGCTTCTCGAAATGAATCAGATGCTGTTGGCATACTTTGTAATTATCATTACTTAGGATACGCATTGAAGCTTTGATGTCTGGCATGCTCTATGGCCTCATTGGAAAGGACTGAGCTAAGTATTGCCCATCAGTG
The DNA here is from genome assembly GCA_037957365.1 of Torreya grandis. NCBI lineage: Eukaryota > Viridiplantae > Streptophyta > Pinopsida > Cupressales > Taxaceae > Torreya > Torreya grandis. The sequence continues at coordinate 530,822 of JARHVA010007047.1, forward strand.
ATCTATAAGGCAGGAGCAAGTCAAAGGGTGCTCATGGGTTCGATTCCCATAGATGGCACCATTTTTTGTTCAATTGTGTGATAAGTATCTAGATAAAGTTTGACTTGTCATGTCTGACATTTCTCATCGGATTTGATGGCTAGCTAGTACTAAATGATCTTGATCAACAGAGGTTTAGCACAACGTGAGGTGGTATGCTACTAGTATGGATTGGTAAATTTTTAAACTGGAGGTGGTGGGCATTTCAGTGGGCTATTGAATAAAGAATGCATAACATAAGGTTCATTAGTGTCCTTTATTCAATCTTTTGATAGGATTTACAAATTAGATTGACTAAGAATGTGTCATCCCAATGTTAATTTTGAATTGGAAATCTGAATGCTATTTACTCATTTCCTGGAGGTGCTAAAGAGAAAATATTTTGTCTATAGTGTAATTAAGCGTTGTTTTGTAGTCCAGGACAGTCTATGAGAATGCATCATTTGGTATCCAGCAGTCCAAGGTCAGATGCATCACCCACTCATATATCTACTAACAAAATTTTTTGGTGGTAGTGCTTTCTTATTTGTAGGTAGTCTTCCCTATCTAAAGAGGAGTGATAAACATCATTTGGATATAGCATGCAACCAATTTGGGTTCTCTCTAATCTCTAATCCCTACCCTTCATCTTTGTTTCTCCTTAAACATCAAATAGGTTCAACATTTAGTGAAACACCAAGTACAATGATCAAGATTAGTTTTAATACCTTTAAAAAGTTAAATAGAATCTCTTCTAGCTTGATCTTATTGATGTTGAACAACCACTCACCCTTACAATTCCCATTGATTTTAGAAATTAGACATTAAGCACTTGTTATGGATGCTGACATTTTTTACCTATGGGAGAGAGTTCAAGTATTTATTGGGTGATATAATGGGGGCACAATCTATTTGGGTCTAAATGAGACTATGGTAATCAACACACAAGCCATGGATTGAGCCTTAGGCATGCTTATGCATGGAGATTCTATGTTTCCATATAAGAACAAAATTCTTTCCATATTACAAGATTTTTGGGACCTAAATGTGAAAAAAAATTGAGGGTTTCCCATTGAAAAAATCACTAACAAACTAGTGCACATTCTCATTTAGTGTATCATTAGAATTTTTTGGTAGATGACCAAGTCTACCATTAAAATACCTAAGGGAGTTGTAAACATCACATAGAAGATGATCCACTAGAATGAAGAATTCAATTGGCTTGAGTACTTCATCCAAGAGTTGATCACAAACATTAAAAAGTGCTAAACCACTCCTAGGTAGATATTCTAGTATTAGTTTTTGATCTTTTTTCTTTGCTTCATGTAGTGGAAATCACCAAAGGGACAAATACACCTAAATATGGATTACTAGCTTGTGCAACATTTCTATAACATAATATGGATGTAGGAATGTGGAGCCCTTATACATGAGAGGAATTTCAATATTAGTGGGAGGAGTGTCTAGACCTCATTTCTAGGCACCCTAGAGTGCCACCTGATGTCTTGCAGTACCTAAGTCAATATGCCATAGTTACTCTACTACCCAAAGGAGTCTTTATCATAATGCATGAGCTATCATGCTCACCATTCAAACTACTCCCCTTCTTCATCATGATGAGTATTGCCTAGGCCAAAGTGGCCTAACAAAAAGAGAATGCAACTAGGTGAGTAACCCCTTTAAAATATATACCACTAGGTGTAGACATTCTTCCTAAATAATAACTAGAGTTAGCATCAAGCTTGTTGTAGCAAAAGGGGAAGCATAAAATAGATATGCACTCAATGTCCCCTTCCCAAGGTGAACAACATGCAATATAGTGACCTAGAAGGATGATCCAAATGTGATGTAGATATTTGAATCCTATGACCTCATGGAGATGGGTACCGATGCATAGGAAGTCTACTAGGTCATGTTGGTAGACATGGTAAGAGACTACTATGAGGAGGAGGAGAGAGAGTTTTTCTTGTGGAAGGTGGTGTGCATAATGCAAATCTTTAATTAGGTTCCATCTAAGTTATGGATAGACCTTCTATCTTGCCCACCTTCCATAATTATCAACATATTCTAAGAAGAGGTAGAGTAACTTCAGTGCAAAATGGACTTTTTCTATCCTTTTACTGCTCCAACATTCACACATGAAATCATCTTTGCACCCATACCAGATAATCCTATGGAACAACTTGTGTATAGGCCCAAAACATGATAAGAAGCAAGAGTCCCCCTTACCTTGGAGGAATTCACATTTGGTTGACCAACTACTATATAGGAAGCACAACTTACTCCTAAATATTTTGCACCACCATCATGATGCAGATTGATCATAATTAGTAGAAAGAAGAAATAGGTTCCAAATTCATAGTTACAACTAGAGGATTCCCCATCATCATCATAGGGATAGGAGGTTGAGGAAATTACACAAGAACATCCAATAGTAGAATAAGAACATGATAGTAGGGAGGAAGTTGCTTACATAGTTGAATGTCAACTCAAGAAGGAAGAAAAGAAGAGAAATAAAGAAGAATAAAAAAAAAACAAGCAACATAATAAGTTGAAGAAGTTAAAGCCTCATAAAAGGCCAAGGATGCAGAAGTAGACATACAAAATGCCTAGGAGATGGACAGGTAGGTCCAAGAATCATCTACCATAGCATAACAAGTGCATGAGGAGAAATAGAAAAATGAAAAATAAGAAGTGGAAAAATAAAAAAAGGCATATAAAAACAAGCACAGTGGTAGGTAAAGGAAGCTACTCAAAAGAAGGAGGAACATAATTAGTCTCTATGGTACCAATAATTTCAAACATAAGCACAAGCTCAGGCATAGGCCCAAGCTATGAAGGAATAAGAGAAGAGGAAAAGAGATGAAAAATAACAAAATAAGCAAGAAGAAAAATAGAAAAAGTAGAAAGAAGAAGAAGATGAGATAAAGAAGAAAGAGAAAGAGGAAGCAAAAGAGAAAAAAAAGAAAGAAGAGGAAGATAAGATCAAAAAAAAGGATGAGGATAAGAAAAGAAATGAAGAAGAAAATAAGAAAGAAGAAAGAAGAAGAAGAGGAGGATAAAAAGAAGAGGGAAGAAGAAGACAAGAGGTAGAAATAGGAGGAATAAGTCAAATGAAATACAACTAAAGACACTACAAGGAAATCTAAACTAAAAATAGAGGCCAAAGCACATGAGCAAGCACTAATCATAATGCAATTAGGATCATAGTTTCCATAACCACCACTAGGAGGTGTTTGGCTTTAGGATGTTCCTCCAGTCACTACTTGGTGCACTACCTTTTCACTCCCTCTCACTACTATGCCACATCTTGACCTTGTAACCTCAACAAGCACATTAGTCAAATTCTCAGTAAAGTAAGAGGCTTCACTTGATGTCTATCTATTGCCTTTGAATAAATAGTTGGATAGTGTCACATCTTTTCAAGATTCCATCACATAATAGGATACCTCCTTAGAGCAAGAGCAAGATTAGACAATGATAGAGAATGTGGAGCTCAGGGGTCATCTTCATGAAGTAGAATATATGATCTAAGATAATTTCCTAGGCTTGGTCTCTCAATTAATTAGGGGCCAAGTGATGTCAAACTACAATAGGCTCAAGACTTTGGTCTCAGAGCTTAAAAAAGATTGGTGTATATCATAACTTCACTTAATCAAAATCTTGGGTCATAGTTTGAAGGTTGATGTCACTACTTTGATGACTTTACTAGAGTAATATCAAGGCATGATCAACATCATAACCCTAAAATCCCATCATCTCACATGTAGTCTTCTAGATTAGAAGTAGTAGCTTGGTAATTCCATTACCAACTTCAACACATACTTTACTATAGCTGCCATGACCAACACAACCATATACAATAAGACTACATAAGCTAATGAAACTAGCCTTACTCTCCTAAAATATTTCAATGCTATGGATAATGTGCATGATTGACTCCTCATCTAGTAATAAGACCTAAGGTGTAGTGCCTTTGTAGGCCATTAGGAAAAATGACATGTAGAAAAGTTAGAGTAGCCGAGCACAAAAAATTAAACTAAAGGTCAATAATACAAATTTATAAATGAGTACCATTGAGGACTTAGACCTAAAAAAACTAATTGGGTGTTATGAACCAATACATGTCCTAATTCACGTGGTCTAAGAAGTGGTGCTTGATTGGCACACATTCAAAACTAACCTAGCTCTGTTTTGCAGTGAGGTGGCCCCAATCCTCAAAGCTCCTCTTCACAAACCGCCATCAAAGCTCTAGCAATAACTTGAATAGTTCATGACCGCTTAGTTTGGGGACAAGGATCTTGATGGACAACATTATTCCTCAATAAAAACACATCCTTCTAGTTGATTACTATGTAATTCACAAATTTTTGATAATGTTTTGTAAAGTTTTGAGCAAATTTTTGTATTAGGGATGATTAGTAAGACAAATGGGGCCAAGATGGTTGAAAACCCATAAAGGATGGCCACCTGGTGACACCATCATATTAAAAACCTAAAAGGGTGGTAGGTTAATACATTACTTAATTAAAAACTTAAAAGGGTGGCTAAATAATCTGTAAGAGGTGAAAACCAAAAATGGTGCTTTGAGCGATTACTATGACTCTTGCTAGTCTACCTAATTTTTTAGCTTCTACCCTTAGTGCATAGTTAGATGAACCTATAATGTTGTCTTGAGATGAGACAACATTTTAAGTCATAGAAAGTGTTGGGAGAAGAAAATAGATAAGTAAAGTTGCATAGGATATTATTCAAATATTTGTGCATTATATATGAAATTGTCAACTATATGTATTTTGTCCTATCCTCTATGAGTTGTAAAGGGATAGAATATGAATAGTCTATTCTCTTTGATTCCAATATATGAGAATAATATGAATATTTAGGAACTTTAGCAATGATAAATATGTATGTTTGTATAAATAAGATGATGAACCTTTATTGAGAATAATACAGACATTTTGGTTATGGTTACCTATCATATTTATTATGTTATTTCTTGTCTATGTTATCATGTTTAATATTTGGTTTAATATTATCTAAAGTAATAAAAAAAATTGCGTAACTTAAGAAAACTCTTGACTAATCTTAGTTATAATCTATCACACTATAACTCATCTGTGTAATACCTCTATTATTTATGAATTCTTTGTACCATCTTGCATAGTATAACAAAACATATTTATCCTTATCCTTAGCATGTTTTTTTTGTATTAGGAACCTCTACTAAAAAAATACAACTCTTACAAGCAAGTGACTTGATAATCTTCATTGTTTGAGACATGCTTCAGATAAATGCATAATGAAGGTAACATGACCTCAATGGGAAGAATGGCTACAATGTTATGAAATAGGGAATATGGAATGGATCTTATTAGGGTATGATAATTGGTGTGATATGCCCAGAGGGAGAGAAATATTTGGAGGTACCATTCATAGCTAGCATCATTGATAATATTCTTAAGGAAGTTGACAATGGTTTTGTTGGATGCATCTACTTGGTTGTTACCTTGTGGGTAAAAATGTTAAGTAATGTTTTACTTGGAATGTAATGATTTGACATCCTTATTTTTGAATGATCCTCCATTATTATATATAATCTTGGATGGGATACTATAATAGTAGATGAGATGGTTAAATATGAATTTGGAAATTATTATTCTAGTCATGTAAGTGAGGGGTATAGATTTAACCCACTTAGTGAGATATTTAATACCAGTAAGGATGTGTTTATGGCCATCAATGGGGTAGGGTTTATCTTACCAATGATATTGAGGCCCCATGGGGTAAAAAACCATGGTGTAAGCATTTGTTTTAGAGTTTTACTTGAGGCATGAATCAGATTATCAAGCCTTTGACATTCATCAGACATTTTTACATATATAGTTGTATCTGCATCCATAGTTATCTAGTAATACTTGGTACTTAGGATATTTTTATTTAGGATGGCCCCACTTATGTGGGATGCAAATAATCCTTCATGAACTTATCATAATTATAATGTTTATTCTACCAAGGTTAAATAATGAAGAAGGGTTCCATCAAAGTTATAGCAGTATAGGGTTGTTCCAAGTAATGTATATCATACAGCTTGGTGGGTAAAGGATTTTTGATGTTTGTATGACAAGTATAGTGGCATGATATGTTAATGAAGGTAGGTAAAAATTTCAAAATGCCATATAGATCTAGGACCAATAATATCATATTATTGTAATGGTTAAAGGTTCATGAGTTGGTACTAGAATATTTTTGATGAGGAATTGATATTATTTTGCCTTGTCTATATGATCCATTAAAGAACCAATGGTGGCCATGGTATCCAACATTATGTTATTGGCCCTTAATATGTGTTCAAATTACATGTCAATAATTTTATTTTTGAGGGTATCAACCATGGCCTTGTATGATACCATCTTATCATCTTTAATCTGAAAGTAGTCTATAACTTGATTGATGATTAAATGAGAATCACCATAAACCTTTAGTTGTTTAATATTCCATTGTATTGCCTATAAAATCCCTATAACAAGTGTTTCATATTCAACATGTTATTAGTATAAGGAAAATTGATCCAAAATGATTTAGGGATAAGACCCCCCTATGATGTAATAAAAAATATGCCTGCCCATGATCCATGTGCTATGAATGATCCATAAAAGTATATATTCTAATGTTGCTCTGAAAAAGCTGTTTCAATGTTGGCCATAATGGGCTCATCTAGGAGCTACAAAGTTAGAGGTTTTGTATCTCTAAGGAGAGCTTCAACAAGCTAATTTGAAAGTAATTGTCCCTAGATGGCCTTCTAGTTGATGTATTCTATCTCAAACTCACTAATAAGAATGATCCATTTATCCATTATACCTTGTAAATCTATCTTAGATATTAGATACTTGAGCAGATCTACTTTTGAAATAACTATGGTCGTATTGTTTAACATGTAATTTTATATTTCTTGAGTTTTAAAGACCATAGCTAAACATGATTTTTTAATGGGTGTATAATTATGTTCATATGTAACTAGTGTATATCTTATATAGTACATGACATGATCCTTTCTATTATCATCATGTTGAGATATAAGTGCCCCCAAGGATTTGTCTAATTGGTACATTAGGAATGACTTTCCTGACATAGATGGCAACAAAATAGGCAAATTTCCAAGATAGTCCTTTAAACACTAAAATCTTGATGGAATTCATCATCCCAATGAAATGTAACACCTTTATTCAAAAAGTGTGTAAATATATGGCATTTTTTGACCAACTAAGAAATAAAGTGTCTGATAGACTAAATCTTGCCCTACAAACTATAGAAATGCTTCAAATTGGAAGGTGGTGTCATCTTGATAATGGATTATACTTTGGATGGATCAACTTAAATGCCTCTATGAGACATAATTAGTCAAAGCAATTTTCCTAAATTAACTCCAAAAACACACTTCTAAGGATTGAGTTTAACCTTGTATTCACATAGTCTCTCAAATATTCTTTTTAGTTTTGCTAGATTATCAGATGTAGTCTTTGATTTTCCCAATATGTCATTGATGTAGTCTTCAACAATGTTGTGCATCATATCATGAAATATAATGATAATAGATCTTTGGTATGTGGCCCCAGTCTTTTTGAGACCAAAAAACATAACCTGATAGCAAAATTTTCCCCATGGAGTGGTGAATGTTTTTTTATGTTGTTTTTCTAGCATAACCCTAATCTAGTTATATTCTAAAAATATGTCTATTAGTGGAATAATTTCATATCTAATTGTGGAATTTACTATCATGTTAATATCTAGTAGAGAAAATTCATCCTTGGGGTAGGCTTTGTTTATATTTCTAAAATAAATGTATATTCTAATTCCTTTTATCTTTTTGCTAAATAACACAACATTTGAGATCTACTTTGAGTAGTTGATCAGTTAAATACATCTTGATTCTAAATTTTTTCCAACTCTTTTTTACTAATACAATAATGTGAAGATTCATCTTTTGAAATTTTTAATTCATAGGTTCTATATTAGGATGTACCACAAGGTGGTGTAAAACTAAGGCAGGGTCTAAACCTAGCATATCAGAATAGGCCCAAGTAAATATGTCAACAAATACCCTCTAAGGGATTTAAAGATATTTTATTACTCTTTAATGAGGGATGCACCTTATTTGATCCATTTTGGGTCATCTGGAGTCCTGATGTTGACTTTTGTAGTGTCCTCGACAAGAATAGTCAAATTATCTTCCATAATGGTTGACAATGATTGGAATTGGCCTACAATGGCAATGTCCTCTATTTAGATTGGCTCTTCAAGTTACCCTAGGTAAGAGGAATTAGAACTTTCTAATGCTAATTATGGACATATGATAATCACTATTAGAAAATCTTGAATGATTCTATTGAAGGCATGTTTTTCTTTAGAACTAAACTCAGACACATAGTCAAGTTCTTAGTTGGTGGTCTCTTGAGCTATTTTTGAGGAAAGGTGAACACCACCATCTATTTGTTCTTGAAATAGGTTTCCACTAGAATGTTGGCCTTTGTTTTTACTTTTATCTTTGTCCAAAAGTGACTAAAAGAGGTTTTCACTTTGGGATCTCAATGTTTTATTAATTTATCTATGGCTAAGGGTGTTCGCCCATTCTCCAAAATAAGCTATAGGGTCTGGTTTGATAGAAAACCCTTATTTTTGGTCTTCCAACAGAACATTATAACTTAGGCCTAGAAAATTTCATAGGGCCTCATCATTCTAAAACTCATCTACAAACACTATGGATTCTTGTTGGTCCTAGGCTATAAGTTAAGGATGATAAAGAGGAAGTATATTGTGTCAAATAATTGGGCTAAGGGTATAAATGGTATGGTTGTCAAATATATTGGTATTAACTAGGTCTTCATAAAGAATATGATCAGACTCTAATTTTTTTTCAACATCATCATCACTAATCATTAGCATTATAACATGAAAAATGTATATGGGGTCACCCCCAAATGGTTTAAATCCAAGACCATAGGTTCCTTTGTACTGAGTGATGGAGATTGACTCAAGTGTTCCCTACTGATTTATCCTAAGGCCTCCTCTTTGATAGGCATGATTCTCCATGATCCTATGAGTTATAGGGTATTTGGAATTTTTATAAGATTTGGCCAATTTGTCATTGTATAAGAAGGCTTCATCATTTTAAAATGGGTCATGTTCTTGATTAGTGGTTGGTATGAAAATGATAAGATTTGGACTATGAATCTTTCCCTTTACCTTTTGTTTCCATTCCATGCAAGGTGGATTGGATTAAAGTCTTCCATAATACTTAGGGTTCTGTGAAAGCTTAGCAATGTGGAATGTATAATGTGTAAAATTTTCTCTTGGGCGATTAGTTATGATGGTAAAGTCATCAAAAACTTAGGAGGTGGAACATGGGAAGATGAATCAAGGCTATCTAGGTCAATTGAATTGGCCTCTAGTAAATCAACAAGAATTTATTTCCCCTTACCCTTTTTGGGAACCACATATAATCTAAAAAGGTAGTTATATCTTTTGTACTCAGCCTGTAAATTTTTGTAACATTCATAAGGTTGTAAATCTTCATTGATAGTGACCTCCATGCCATAATTAAATAACTTGAGGCACTGATGAAATGTTGAAGGGATTTCATGCATTTCATGTATCCAAGGTATACCCAAGAGCAAATTGTATGATAAATATAGGTCTAACACATGGAATAATGTGTCATGGGTCAAAGACCCATTTATAACTATTAAGATGATATGCCTTATAATCCCTAGTCTTAATTATCATAGGCTTAGATAGTGATCATTTTTGGCTAAAGATCAGAAATTGTGTATTTGAGATGATTGATGAGCTTCAGAGACACAATATTTAGGCCTGATCTATTGTCTATGAGGATACACTTCGCTTTGTGCCACATTATGACAAATTTGATGTATAATAGATTGTTATGGAGAGGGCTAAGGAATTAAATATTAGTTTAGTCAAAGGTTAATTATTGTCTTAGGGCTAGATGTACAACCAAAGCTTATAATTTGTCTATAGATATGTTCTTGGAACATGTAATTAACCAAGTAACTCTATCAAGATATTATTATGGATAGTAGATGTACACAATAAATCCAAAATGGAAATTTGTTTAGGCATCTTTTGAAGTTCATATACAATGTTGAATGTTTTTCTAATGCAATGGTATACAACTTGTTCTTTGCCATAATGGTGGGTTGGATGGGTTTAGTGGTAGATGGTTATGGGCTTATAATGGTAATGTTTGACCATCAAGTTGTGATGGCACACTTAGGATTAGATATAAGACCATTGTTGCTAGAAAGTGATGGTGGTGAGGGGCCAAATAGGATAAGTCTCTGTTGCTAGTGTACTTATATGTGGTCATGGGGTAATGGTGAGTTATTATTATAATGTCAAATTAGTAATCCATGCTTGATGGTTTACCTTTATATGGTCCCAATTCAAATAAAGATCACTATCATAGGTTGGTTGGTTGGAATTAGTTATAAATAGTCCTACTTTGTTAATACTTAGTCTTAAATAAATGGGGATGGTAGAAATGGAACCTCCCACAATATGGTCCACAAATTTGTTGTAATCATTTTCAATTACATGGTAAGTTTTTTAGGTGTTGGAATTGTTCTAAACTTGATTCTATCTATTTGACTGATTTTTTATTATTTTTGTTTCTTCTATTACTATTTTTTTCTCAGCTATTAATACTATTTTTGTTATTCTAGCCTTTATTGATGTGGTTATTGGTTGTTATTTTTATGTTGTAAAAAAGGGTTTTGATAAATATGTAGATTTTGATTGGATGTAAATCCTCTATTATCCAATGTTATCTCCTTATTTTCCAACATATTTTTAATTAGGTGCTTGATCTACACAAAATACTATAAATAATCCCCATTAACCTAATGGTATTCATATAATTCATTTTATCTATAGCAATGTGGATAAGGAATACCCTCAATATATTGTTTTCATATTAGACAACTAATTAGATTAGCAGCAACTAGTTTATGAAACACAACTTCAATAAGTTTTATAAGGTCACTGAAAAATTGATGAGTAGACACATTTCTCATTATAGGAGTGGTTTGCAAAGGTTAAGGTTGTTGTATTTGTTGATTTGGTCTATGGTATTGTGAAGGTTACACTTGTTGAATAGGTTATTGGTGAGTAGTAATTTGAATTTATAGTGTTAGATGATCAGATGGTGTTTGCACCATTTGGACATGTCATGACTTGATTACTACATTTACAACAACATTTTTTTGGGTTAAACTATTTAGATTTTTCATAATTAATAGCTTGGGCTAGTGGTGATGCTTGTGATTGGACTTTAATATGATTTTTATTTTGTCTATTTCCTTGGTTTTGGTTTTGATTATTATTTGATGAGGTAATCTCAATAATCCCTTTGTTAATAAGGTCTTTTTTAATCATCAAATATTTGTTGAAGATCTCTTTGAAGGCATGTGCACATTATAGCTCCATATGGTAAGATGTCTCATTATGGAAATTTTTGGTAAACATAATGACTAATTGTTTATCTAATAAGCTATGTGTAAAGAAAATAGTTAGTGATATCCATTGATGTAGATAGATTATAAAATTTTCACTAGCCTTCTATTTGGATTGAGTCAAATCTACCAAAAAATATTGTGTTTGAGTTTGTAAGAGAAATGTTGCACAAACTTATCTAAAAGGTCATCAAAATTAGATATTGATTTATTCAAAAAATTTAAAAACCATTCCAAAAATTTCCTTGCTGACTCTATGGAAATAATAGTAGGAGGTATATTTCACTGTAAGCCACTGGCTAACAAGCAATAAAGAATTTAGTTAAATGGGCCTTAAGATCTCCTTTACCCTTATACTTTACAAAATTTTCTGGTTTATACCTTAAAGGAAATGGTATTTGTAGATATTTAGTGTTAAATGGGCAGGAAAACACATCATCTAAATTAAACATCTTAGTCTACTTCCCTGCTTGGATGGCAACAATTGCATCCTTCATTTGCTACAGTTCTTATGATAAGAAACTAGATGGAACATTTGCCTAAGATGGAGGTTGGGCATTCAAAGGTGTATTACCTTGACCATGTAATAATGGAGGCATATTTTTTTATGGATTGTTTATTTGGTGAGGGAATTGACCAATAATATGCATCCATATATTGGGATGAGATTATTGAAACTACACGCATTGTGGTTCAATATTTTGGTTTGGATTTGGTATATAGGCTTAGTTTTTAGGTAATTATGGCTAATATTGAAGGATATGGCTCTAGTTGAATTATTTTGCCTACTAAGGTTGAATAGGGACTTATTTCCAACTAGTCAAAACTAATTGAATAGTGAAAACTTGTTTTAAAATAAGGCCCTATAATTAGATTGGTGGCATGCTTAGAATGAAAGGATACTATTTCCTGATTAGTACTTATTAAATAGTATTACTTCATGATTATGTAAACACTTTTTGTGAAGTAGACACTTATTGGATATTCATCATTTTTTTCTAGCCAATAGACATACATTGTTGGTTAGACAACATTTATGAAGGCATGTTAGTCTATGACTATTGAGGTATTCTTATCACTACCTGATGCGGTAGAACATTCACTACCCCTTGTTGAGATGGTGTAATGTTCAATATATGTTGCATCTGTATATTATATTTTGCCTATTATTATGGAACATTAGTCACCATCTATTGTGGTGGAGTAACATTCATCATATTTTGTTGAGGTAAGGCACTAGTTTCAATTTGAATATTTAATATTCGTAATTATGTGCTTAAAGAAGCAATTGGTTAAGGAATAGAGGTAAATTTTTTGGGTTGGGATTATAATTTCTTGCCCCATGCTGTTGTGAACCACTTATGGTGTTAACTAAAGGCACTTGTTATGGACTACTTGTTTGCATAGTTAAACCACTTTGGCCTAGATTGGGCAACACTTGTGTGTTATCCACTATGTTTGGCTCTACATATAAGTAGTAGACACTTCTTCAATAACTAGGGCATTAAACATGTTGCCAACATAAATTCTTTATGTGAATGGGTTTATACCTAGATTATCTTGGCATGTCAATTTGATTTATTATACCCTTGTTAAAGGAGCCAAATCCATAAGAGGAACATTTGACATGGCCATGTTATTGAATTAATGCACTAAGTTCAAATAGTTTTGATATGATATCTGCATTTGTATAAAATGGTCTTTTATGAGGCCCATTCCTATGACAAGCATACATGGATCTTGGTATGACATCAACACAAGCATTTGAGGATTACTAGAATAGGCATGTTTAATGTTTTGATTACAAGGCATGTTGTAAGACACTCTAACCAAACAAGACAATTTTTTATGGAAGAAGTCTACTGGAAACTTGGCCCCTACCTATGTGGATTTGATTAAAACTTTGTCCTTATTTGTAATCAAGTGGTGATCAAATAAATAAGGATCATATGTTAATAGCATCATAACGTAATATTAGTGTTTCTAAAGTTGGTCCATAATTGATGGCATGCTAGCTAGGTACTAAACTATTTGTTATTGGTCCTACTCTGCGTATGGAGGCATGTTAACCAAATAGTGGTATGAAAGATCTTGGCTTTGTTTGCCAAATTGAGTGTTGTAAGGAAGATAATGAACTATCTCAAAAACTACACCATCACCATATGGGTCTTGACAAAGTCATCTTGTGCAACCACATTATCATATCCTAGATTTTACATGGATCCATTATGATTATAATGAGACATATTCAAATCAATGATGAATGTTTCATAAAAAAGCCTAGAGTTCTACAAACTCTAAAAAAACAAGGTCCAAAAGATAAATGGTCCAAATATAGTCTAGCTTGGTTGAAGGATGGAGATGTATATCCAAAAGGATTAGTGATAAAAACTTGGTCTAAAATAGTCTTATGTCAAATGTATTAAACAAATGGTCAAGTTGATGAATAAAAACTAGAATGCCAAAATCTATGTACATAATTTTCTAAACAAGTCTAATCTAAAGAAATAAAATTTTCTAGGTCTTTTGGAGAAGGCACAAAAGATAAGATCAAAATAGGAATTTCTAGGTCTTTTGGAAAGGTGCAAAGCTAGACTTTTAAGCAAAACAAGGTATGGGATTTAATCTAACAAATTTGAAACACTTTGGCATAAACTAGGCATTCAGATTTAAACATGAACCTAGTTAATTGGTGAAAAACATGAAACTAATAGGCATATGTAAAATAGGCTATTTTTCCCAAATCTATGCACAAACAATAATTTTAAACTTTAATAAAGAATTAACCTAAGTTACACAACCCAAAAGAGAAATATCAATGTCTAAGCCAAAATTATATAAGGCATAAGTGGAAATCAATCAATGTTTGGATTTGAATTTGTCAAGGCTAATTTCAAACTCAATGTAAAAAATTAGGCTTCTTTAAACAAACAACAATCTAGACAAAGTTGAAAGGCATAACTACATTAGGTAAAGATATAAAAGGCACACATAGTTTGGGTTTTGAAAATTGAATATGGACACAAGGTAGACAAGTCTTTGAAATGATTCACATAGTGTAGTTATGTTATCATGCTCTAAATATATGATCAGTGGTTTATTTCAAGACTCAAAAGCACAAGATTTGAAATGAATTGGGTAGCATAAATACACCCTTTTCAATAAAATGACACACATAAACAAGATTTGTCAAAATACTAAGGCAAAGGCATGGTGTCAAATGAGTGGTGTAATGCCTCATCAAACAACAAAATGATGTATAAAAAAGAATCATTTTGACATGGTAAGATAAAAAAATAGTTTAGACTCAAAACTATGAAATAAGGGATAAAATGACATAGACACCTAAGTATAACATCTTAAAATCCTAAAACTGACAAGGTTTCATAATACTATCAAATTTCATCAATATAATTTCTCTTGGGAGGATTTTAATTGTAAATCCAAAAAGTAAAAGTTCATGAAAATTAGGGTTTTTAGGCCCCCTCTTCTCTCAAGAGTTGTTACTATGACATGGAACTTTGGAATACTCACCCTGTATCAACAGTATCTCTGTGATAAGTGGTTTTGTTCTAAACTATGAATGTTCACTCATTTCTAGATGGTCCCAAATGTGTATAACATAAGAGATGCTCATGTTAATTATATCTACATAGATCATCTTATTATGAAAATGTCTTATCCTTTTCACAACCACTACATCCATCACTTTCTCAGTGTAGTGTGATATCTAAGTTGATCATACATTCTAAGGGTAGTAATTATTAATGGAGGTAGTTTAAATGCTCAAAATACCATCCTAGAGATTCACCAACTTAATTTATATACTTCACCATGGAGTGGGGTTTAAATGATGCTAGGAGATGAATTCCCAGGTTAATTCTACCCTATATAACCCATTAAGAGGCAATGAAATCCCACTCATAAGCTAAAATGCATGAAAAATAAAGATAATTAAAAATACATTATGGTCATTTTAGGGTCACCTAAACCATACACATTTGGGGAGGCCCTTAGTGACTTTATTTTCATGCTTTATGACTAAAGAGACAAAGGTAATTAATGAGCACTTTTGGTCACCTGAGTTCCCTAAAGGGTATGGGGGGAGAGCATACATGTATCATTCATTTTGATCAAACAATCAACTCTCAACAAATAATCATATAATGAGAAATGCTTAGGAGTATGTAACTAAATTTAAAAGTTCATTTTAGTACACCAAAACAAAATATGTTGTGAAATTTGAGCTCCTTGGCATTTAGTTGTTTTAATAATTTGCAAAAAACTTCAAATAACTAAGGCATGAAAAGAACTAAGTTTATTTTGAACACTAAAGACAAAATATGCAAGATTTAACCATGGTTTAAACTTTACCCTTTTCCACCTTAGGAATTGAAAATTTTTAGAGGGTTTGTCTACTTATAATCCCAAAATTGGGTGAAAAAATAATATTTTGAAATGAGCTCTTAGGTTTCCTATTTTTTTCAACTCAAAGAGGTCAACATCATTTCATGTAAGGATCAATATTGGTCCATAGATATTGATGTAGGTTAGTCCACACATGGATCAACATCTTTCAATAGAGAGAAATATAGATTCCTACAAAAACATAGGAAAACATAATATGGTTTTTTTTCACAAAAATATTGTAAGTAAAATGAATTTATAACTAACAATTTATGACTAGATCCTTCAAGGAAATGGTTAGATAAATAATATGCAGGAGCTTAGACATAAAATAAAGGCTAAAAACTTTGATAACCCTCATTATTCATGCTTCCCCCATGATTTGTTCTTCACAAAAGACTATTGTCGATTCAATGAATCGATGTTGATCTCTATCTAGTAATCAACATCAATCTAGAAGAACATGCATTGATCCCTGTGAAACATATGTGTTGCTAAAAAATATAAATATATGAAAAATGAAGTTAAAAAATGAATTTTGAATATTTTTAAGCATCTATTAGAAAAACTAAGAGTATCATATTAATATCCTTTATTATATGGGATGCTTAAGGTCCCATCGAGCATACTAACATGTGAACTAGGAATTTGACATAGAGGGAAGATTAGTCTTGTGTTAGTCTCATAAAAAAATGAAATGAACACACTAAGATCCTAACACCTATATCATAGACACTAAGGAGAGATTATGTAATAAATCAAATGAAAGCATAACAAAAACATAAAAGACACAAGTCTTTTACCTTCTCTAGGAGTTCTAAATGGATTTGCTAAATGGCTTGTTCAGCTTGTGCATCTAGAAGTCCTTGACAATGGAGGTTGTTGGGATCCTTATCTCCTTAGCACCTTAGCTTTAATGTTTCTTGGATTAAGTTTTGGGCATGGTAACCTTAATTTCATGAGCCTCATGGAGTAAATATTTCATAATAAATCTACAAGATTTAAGCTTAGAAATGAAGGGGTATGGCCTTTTATTTATAGACATGGGAGTTAACTCTCACCTAAAGTGAGTAAAGGTTGATTTTAGGCTTGGAATGGGTTCAAAATAAAACTAGGTGAGTTAAATCTAACTCCAGTTGAGTTAATAGTTTTCATGTAATTATGATTTTCAATAACTAGGCATGGCTCTCAAATTAGATATTTTAGGATATTTTCAAAGAGATGGACACAAAGGGAATGATTAAAGATTAGGATATTTTGATTTTTTTAAATATATTCTTTTAGATTTTCATTAAATTTAAATGGATAATTTGTTTAGGCATTTGATCTTGTTTATCTTATTAATTGATTTTGATTAGCCTTTTATCTCTTTGAAGATTTGATTTAAGTGTGCAAGTGCCCCACTTAATAGGTTGATAAGCCAAACTGATAGTTGTGATGTCACAAGGTGATTAGGGATGAATCTATTAGAGGTTATTGTTACATATGATAGAATACACAAATTAGGGATGTATCAACATGATTATGAGCTTTGATGAATGATATACAAGAAACTTTGGGACATTCAGTAATTCTCAGGTTTAATTTTCAATGGTTGGTAAGATTTGGTCTATAATCCAATTGGAAGCTAGTTGTGTCCAATTTTAGGTGTCTACACTTTTCATTACACTTAATACTAAAATAATTCAAACCCAGGAGAAGTATAACCAAGAAATATTCCACATGCAAATCTATTGAAGCAAATGCTCACCTCTCTAGTCCCTATGATCCCAACCATAAGTGGCCCTAGGCCACCTAATCCATCAGTTGGATTTGAATCTAGTTAGATGAGAGAAGTGAGTATGGTAATAGTGACTATTGAGCTTGAATTACAAAACCAATTGATGAAAAATTCAAATAGCATTGTTTATATTTATGATTAACAACACTAACACCTTTGTAGTTGTTATAACTATTAAAGACCGTATTAGAGCTTTCTAATATTTAATATTAAGAGTGAAATCCATGGCATTTCACTTGCAAGCCCAATCCTTAATTAGGGTACAAAACCCAAAATAAATGCAATTGTATTAATGTTAGTAACCTTGAATACAAACACTATTCTTTAAATATTTCCATCTAAATAAAATGAACTTAAATGACTCAAATATCTTTTTAAAATCAAACTACAGAACATATTCAAAACAACAACAAAAAACTTGATAAAGAAGACTTTCAATAGTCTAAAGATTCCATCAAATTCAACTCAAGTTACCATGAAATATAACATATTCACACAACCAATGCAAATAAGGTCAATTGCACTATTCAACATAAAACAGAATTCAATGTTCTAAAGTGCCAGCTCTAAGTTAACCAATAGGGTCAAATGAAAATCATGATAAAAATATCCTAAGGTCATTATCAATAAATGGTCATGATAATAATGATATAATTCATTCATATGAATGCTTAATGTCAAACAATTTAAAAACTCATGAAGTATTCAAAAATATTATTTAACCCAAAGTTAAATAATTATGGACATAATTGAAATTGAATGATTAAAAATAGACTAACATAAGTTAAAACCCTCATTATGATGAAATTTTATATCTTATTCATACAACTACTAATATAACACATTAAAATAATAATAAAATAACATTTTAAGCAAAACTTAGATGGTATTTGAACCCTACCTAAAATTTAAATATTTCATTATTTTACTTCTAAGACTGTGGCCTAAAAATGCATAGGCTAGTGTTTTTCAAACATAAAAAACCCCAATAAAAACCCAAATATAAAGCTAGGGTTTTTGAATTCATAACATGGTTTTAAAAATAATAATAACCCATTAAAGTATGCACAACCATAGCCCAAAAATGGCATAACCAATTATACAAATAAACTTCAATAAAACAAAATTGGACTTTCATAACATACATAGAAATTACTATCTGTATGGCACGATCAAGGTTTTAATTATATCCATTTATTTTAAATTAAAAAGTAAATACAAATTAAAATAAGCTCAAACCCTACCAGGTTTTATTCACTCAAATAAGGCATTCAAAAACTTTCTTGTAAGCTACAAAATAGTAAAATGACTGTGTATATTTACAAACAAAAACCCAATTCAAAACTATTAAGGTCAAATCATAAAAATGACTCTCAATTTAAATTCAATACTTACTTTTACACTAGAAAGAAAGAATGGAAAAGAATGGAGAGTAAGATTCATTCTTTGCCTTGACAAAATTTCCATCTTCCATATATCTTGAATGCAAACACCAATTGACTCATTTAATCAACTTCCACTAATAAATAAAAACCCATTGCATGGCTAAAAAGGGAAAAAAATACTATTTTCTAAACTCTAATTAAATATCATGCATCTAACTACCTCTAGACTACCCTTGGGCCTTGATGCAAAAAAATTGGTAGAGTTTTCCCAAAGTGCAGAGCTTCCCATAATGACCAAGAAAATGACCAATGAAGAAACATAAAAGGGTTGGAAGAGTCTCAACCTATTTGTGTTGAGTGGATAGCTAATTTCATCATTTAAAAGTAAAAATCCAAAACAAATACTTCGAACTAAAGTCATGCCCATGGTGGGTCGTGGCCCCCCATTTAATTTATCATATCCAAGCCAAGTCTTGGTCTTATCCAAAAATGATGTCAATAAAAGTCCAATACAATAATGTCTATAAAATCAAATTAAATGAAAATACCAAGATAATTTTAAAAATATTTTCAAATGCCTTTAAATCATAAACAATGGTTAATTCCTTAAGCCAAAAAGAAATAGAATTGTGAAAATTAAACTAAGTCACTCAAGAGTACAAACACAAATAAAAAATTGATAATTGTTATAAGTAAGAAAAAATAATACTAAAGATCAAGAACTTCTAACACAATCAACTCATAAGTACATAACAAAGTTGAAAAAGACTTATGACATTCCCAACAATGCTAAATAGTGTCAAATAGGCAAAGAATCAAAATCACAAAATGAGTAAAATAATCAACAATCAAGGAGTCAAAACCAAACCAAGACTCGATCTAGAATTGAATTTAAATTGAATTAAAGATAAACACTCAATAAAAGAAGTAAAGCAGGAAAATTACACAAAGCATCGATACAGTCAAAGCTTATTATTTACTATTATAAATTCACTATTTTATTTTTGTTCACTTTCTCCATCTAACTTAATTACTCAGAGTCACATCCAACCTATTTCATATCATGTACCTATAGTCATAATAGACCATTAATAGCATATGTATTATATAATAATAATAAATTAAATTAAAGCATTAAATATAATAATATAACTAAACTAAATAATGAATAATTAACTCATTAAACATTAAATATCTAATGTCATCATTAAATAATATCAAATAATTGTCTCAAGGACAATCACAATGGATCAAACATACATCATAGAAACGTATCACAATATTAATCTAAATAATTAGGTCTTAAATAGTTCATAAGTAAGCCATAACAAAAAGTGAAATAAATTTAGTCAAATAGGGTCATGACATCTTCCCCCACTTGGAAAATAATCATCTCAATGATCAAAATGGCCAATGATAATGTCACTTGAAAATACTATTATCTTCCCAAGTAACACTTCTTTCAAACAAAATATCCCATTGAAATAGAATTTGGGAAATATCACATTTTTTTAGTCTAACGTTGTGATGGTCCAGATCCTCACTAGATCTAACTACACCTTGTCTTCTTCCTAAACTTAAATATGAGTCCAATCTAACACATGAGAAGGATCAAGCATATACTTTATCAATAGTGAAACATGAAAACATTGTGAATCCAAGATAGAGAAGGAGGAAAGGCTATTTGATAGGCAACAAAACTAATTTTATCCAAAATTTCAAAAGAACCTACAAACTAAGGAGATAATTTGGAAGACTTTATAAACATAATCAAACTTTTATGTATTCTTATATGCATAAAAACATTATCACCAACTTCAAATTCACATGGTGACTTATTTAAATCATCATATCTTTTTTGCCTATCATAGTCAAAAAAGATATGTATTATATAATAATAATAAATTAAATAAAAAAATTAAATATAATAATATAAATAAACTAAATAATGAATAATTAACTCATTAAACATTAAATATCTAATGTCATCATTAAATCATATCAAATAATTGTCTCAAGGACAATCACAATGGATCAAACATACATCATAGAATCGTATCACAATATTAATCTAAATAATTAGGTCTTAAATAGTTCATAAGTAAGCCATAGCAAAAAGTGAAATAAATTCAGTCAAATGGGGTCATGACATCTTCCCCCACTTCGAAAAGAATCATCTCGATGATCAAAATGTCCAATGATAGTGTCACTTGAAAATACTATTATCTTCCCAAGTAACACTTCTTTCAAACAAAATATCCCATTGAAATAGAATTTGGGAAATATCACAGTTTTTTAGTCTAACGTTGTGATGGTCCAGATCCTCACTAGATCTAACTACACCTTTTATTCTTCCTAAACCTAAATATGAGTCCAATCTAACACATGAGAAGGATCAGGCATATACTTTATCAATAGTGCAACATGAAAACATTGAGAATCCAAGATAAAGGAGGAAGGGCTATTTGATAGGCAACAAAACTAATTTTATCCAAAATTTCAAAAGAACCTACAAACTAAGGAGATAATTTGGAAGACCTTATAAACATAATCAAACTTTTATGTATTCTTATATGCATAAAAACATTATCACCAACTTCAAATTCACATGGTGACCTATTTAAATCATCATATCTTTTTTGCCTATCATAGTCAACCTTAATATTTTGTCTAATTATTTCCATTTGCCTATCATACTCCTATAAAACATCCAAACCAATAATAGTTCTATTTTATAAACTTTCCTTACCAAGTAGATTTCTACACTCACATCTATACAAAGATTCAAAAGGAGCCATTTTAATAATATAATGGTATGTGTTATTATAATAAAATTAAACAAGTGTAATTAATATTCCCATTTACCTTGTTGATCCATCACACACACACACACACACACACACACACACACACATATTACATAACCTATTTTAATCTTTATGTCTACCCATCCATTTTGGGATTATAAGACAAGCTAAAGTTTAATCTTATACCAAAAGCAATAGTCAAATTTTTCCAAAACCTTGAATTAAAAAGTTTGTATCTATTAGAAATAAAATAAACACTCAATAAATAAAGTAAATCATGAAAATGACTCAAAGAATTGATACATTCAAAGCTTAGTATTCAAAATTTTAAATTCGCTATTTTATTTTTTTCACTTTCTCCACCTCACCCAACCACTCAGAGTCACATATAACCTATCTCATATCATGTACTTGTAGTCATAACAAACCATCAATAGCATCCATACTATATAAGAATAATACATTCAATAATAACATTAAATATAATAATATAACTAAACTAAATAATGAATCAATAACTCATTAAACATGAAATATATAATGTTGTAATGAAAATCATATCAAATAATTATCTCAACAACAATCACAATGGATCAAACATACATCATATAACGATATAACAATAGTAATCTAAATGATTAGGTCTTAAATAGTTCATAACTAAGCCATAACAAAAATTGAAATAGATGTAGTCAAATAGGGTTATGACATCCTACCCCATTTGTAGAAGAGTTGTCTTGGTGATCAAAATGGCTGATGATAGTGTCACTTTAAAATACTCATGTCTTCCTAAGTAACACTTCTTTCAGACAAAGGAACCCATTGAACTAGAATTTAGAAAAAACGTGATTTTGTAGTCTAATGCTATGATGGCCAAAGATCCTCACTAAATCTAACTACATATTTTCCTCTTTTGACACCTAAATATGAGTCTAATCCAACACATGAGAAGGATCAGACATATACTTGATAGATAATGAAACATGAAAAACATCATGAATCTAGGACAGAGAAAGAGAAAGGACTAGTCGATAGGCAACAAGACTAATTTTCTCTAAAATTTCAAAGGGTCATATAAAATGAGGAGATAATTTGTAAGACTTTCCAAAATTAATTGAATTTTTATGTGCTCTAAAATGCATAAATACTTTATTACCAACTTCAAATTCATGTGGCAACCTCTTTAAATCATCATAACTCTTTTGCCTATCATAGGCAACTTTAAGATTTTGTCTTATTATTTCCATTTGCCTATCATACTACTATAAAACATCAGGACCAACAACATTTCTATTTTATAAAGTTTCCTTGCCAAGTGGAGTCCTACACTTATGTCCATACAATGCTTATAAATAAGTCATTTTAATAATATAATGATATGTGTTATTGTAAGAAAACCCAACTAGGTGTAAATAATCTTCCCATTTAACTTATTGATCTATCACATACATCCTAAACTTACTTCCATAACCTAATTTAATATTTTTGATTGACCAAAATGAATAGTCAAAGTTTTCCAAAACATTGAAGTAAAATCTTGGCATAATGCTTGAGATAGTGATTATCACCACATTTCCAGCATACTACAGTCATTTAAGGTTACAAAAGAATGGTATTTTATGTAATGGTAGGTACATTTTGAATACCTTGGGTCTAATTTCTCTTAAAATTTATAGACTTAGAGGAATTTTGATTCTTGAAGTTTATGTTTTACCCTTGAAATTTATTAAACCCACTTGTACTCCAAGTAAATCTATGGTTTTGATCAAATTTCTTAAAATTACTTAGTGAAGGGTATGAATTCTTATTCATAGATTACTCCCTATTCTATTGAAAATCTTTCCTCTCTCTTTGACAATATTTCTCTTTCTCTTCTGCCCTATGAGCATATTTAATAACAATAGTCAAAGTCTTAAGATTGGTCATATTGACATGATGCATCAATATGTCATGTTCCCTTTATAATTAATTTAATGTTATGGTAAAATTGGCCATTCAAATATTTCTTTGGCACTATTCACAAAGACACTATTCATCGAGTCACTATTCATGGATTTACTATTCACCTAAGTGATGTGGTGGGTGATGCAGGTGATGATGTAGTAGATGAGGTGGATTATGGATGAGGTGGTATGTTGCATGAGTTTTCTCACATGGGGTAAAAACTTTTGTGCTTGGAGTGGGGTATACCAATCCATTGAGGAGATAAGAATAATTAATTTATTGACCACATGGGTTTGCTTTTGGATGAAAAGAATTAAGAGAGAGGTATGGTGTATTTACTTGTAGGCTTCATGATGTGATAGGTGGAGAAGTCAAAATAAGGTTGTGGACACTCTTGAAGTCATGTGAGAAAATGGTGAGTAATAATAATTTTCCCATCATTATTAACCCTTCACATGGTCAAAAGAGGCACCATTATGAAAGGATGAGAGATGGAGGTGACTTTGTCAAAAGATGGAGATTTGACTTTGGCTCTTGCACATGTCAAATCTGATAACTCTTTGCAAATTATCCCCACCAAGTGAAATGATATGCCCCATTTCCTCTCTCTCCTTATTGAATTTCTCTTCTTCCATGGTAAATTCTATAAGTATGAATCTCTTCCCCTTTGATATGTATCTTTGATATATCATTAAACCCCCCTAATTTGAGAATTAAACTTGTGTTGAAATCCTTCTTATTTGTATGAAAACCCAAGTTAAAGTTGGGATCAATGGATGAAACCCCATTGATCTATTAACTCAAAGATCGTGATTGTGTTTTTAAGAAGATTTGTAGTCCTAATTTGTAGAGTTTGTGTGGTGTGCACATCAGATTTAGTTTATGTGGAGTTTGAATATTTCCAATGTGTAGAGTATGCTTTATTTTTAGGAAATATTTGTGATGTTACCATCTTTTTAACTATGGAGAGACTTTTGAGTCATATAATTTATGTAAGTGTTTGTTATTAATATTTGAATCAATTTCATGCAAGTCTATGGTGTGAATTTTATTATGTACTATTTTAAATAATATTAAGAGTGTATGTATGTTAATGAAGTGTGGGATTTGAAGAAGAATTTTAGATTTGATTCTTTCAACATATTTATGAGTTTAATTTATAGTGTAATTTGGGTGTTTTTAGTAAATATCCCATTTGGGATATTATAGTGGTATCAGAGTCATGTAATCTACCAGTATGTTGGGGAACTAACTCTTTTACAGATCTTTAAGTTGAAAATATTGACCAATTGAGGAGTGTGAGTGACTACAATGGATTGGAAACTTAGATTTTTCCAAAAAGAGGAATGCAAATATCCCATTCAAAAGGTGGGAATAAAGACCAAGACATTTGAAGAATCTATGCTAGATTTGATACAAGAAATCCAAAAATATCAGAAGAATATACTAACATGGATGAAGGATCTAGAAATAAAGAGGATGTTTTTGAAGAAAGAAGAATAGTTAGAACCAGAGCCTTAAGAGGTTGTGCGTCTAAGTGCACACTAGGATGATAAAACAATCTTACAATAAGATGAGAGAGAGAAAAGTTTGGATGAATCTACTATAGAATATTTTGAGGAGAAATGTTCCTTGCATAAGGAAGAAAGAATAGAACTTAAAAATGTGATGAAAATAAACTAGCCACATTGAATAAAAACATAGAGGATATAATGAGGACCCATAAAATGTGTGATGAATGGATGGAAAGAGATAAGAGAGCTGAGTTGATAGCCACTCAAGAAAAACAACACCTATAAAAGATCAAAGGTAAAAAAAAAACTATTTATAAAAGAATATTTCATTGGATTATAATAAGTGGATATGTCAAGAAGAGATTATTGAATTCAAAGATTAATTGGAATCATTTATTAGATATGAACATCCCAAGTTACAAGAAGATACATCAATTCCTACACTACTTTTCAAGCTTCTAAATCGTGAGCCATTAATTGTTTTGAAAAGCATAATTACATTTGAGGATTTTTAAAATAGAATTGATTTTCCAAGTAAAATTGTGGATGGATTTTCATTTGAGGAGAATATAGTTTCTATCTCGATGTTGGGAATATTAAGCCATAGAAATGGATGTGGGGAAGATATCTCAGCAAAATTTCTTTTGACAAATAAGGATGAACATTCTATTTCAGCCAAAGGTGTGAGAATTTTATTTGCATCCAAAGGTATGTGGATAAGCCTTCTATTTACATCCAAATGTATGAGGATAAGAATTCTATTTTCATCCAAAGGTATGATAATATTTTATATTTTCTTATACATATGTCACTACAAAAAATTTGTCATCATGGAAAGGATGCAAAAATGGGTGATAGAGTAAGGGATACAACTTGTAGTATAGGTCACGAGGACTCTTTGATACAAGTTCCAAATTTTTCTTTCATATGGGATTTAAGTATTCTATTGAGGGTAAAAGTATATAGAGTTAATGGCATTATTGTTGAGTTCTCTAGATATTGTAATTGGAATGGAAGAAAGTCTATAAGGAATTTCAAATGTTGTGTTGTGTTCTCTAACCACATTGTGAAGGATCCATGTTCAAGGGTTATAAATCACTTGTGGTAAAATAATATCATGGGTGATGGATAAATGGAGATAGTCCTTATGATAATCTCAATTATATATGTGGGAAATCTAATTAAGTGTATTTTTAATGTTTAAAATTGTGTGACTAAGTTTGTTATGGTGCTTTGGGTATCAAGCTATAAACGAGTTGTAGGATTATTGAATGAGGAAATACTAAAAATTCCTAGCATCACGAAGGGAATACAATTATTCTTTCTTATGGGTATTCAATATATGTGCAAATAATTATATATAATGAGTCTTGAAGGAGTTAAAAAAACATGGAGTTTGCATGGTGTGTATTTTGTGGGAGAATTCACTTTGGGGTTGGAACCCAATAAAGAAGATTTTTTAGTCACTTGTTGGAGGAATTTTTAACTCAAAGAAGAGAAGGTAAGAAATTATAATCACATTTATGTTGATTAAATGTTGAACTCCAAAAAATATGGTTATATGAAGGAGAATTCAATAAGGAAAATCAGATTTCTTCCACTTTATGATAATACATTTATATTATGCATCTTGGTGGAAATATACATCATGATTGATAACTTCAAATGAATATGGTAAAGAGAACAATTTATGAGCTAGAAGTTAGAAATATTTTTTCTTAAATTTTATATGGTTATGTGAAGGATGAATTTATGTGATAGTAGATGGTCCAATTTGTTATAAAGATGGAATCTTTCCAATGATTAAACCTAAAATGAAATAGCTTATTTTGACATATTTGCATGAAATACATATGGTTAGGCACTTTAGATCCTAATATATAAACAAGAGAGATTCTCATTAGATGATATCAAAGAGAGGTATTCTCTCCATGGAAAAGTTATTTTGGCAACAATTTCATGTACTTATCATATTGGTAATTTTCTTAACAAGCATAATGTGGTGTTTAGTGACTTGCTTCCAAGGCTACCACCAAATAGAAGATTAAATCACATTCTGAGAGTGGAATCAAGTTCTAAGTATATCATAATCACTCATTACCTCCATCTAATCATGTACACAAAAGAGTTTACTGGTGAGATACTTGATGATGTGCATTTTTAAAAGATAGATTTAAGGCCTATGTATCATCAAACATAGATAAGAAGAAAATATGTTCAGGAGACTAATTTTTGAGATTGTTAGAGATAATTTGAGGTTTTGGTTACACCATTGAGACTCAATAATGAAACAACATCATGTAATTTGGTATGTATAAGGTTTTTGTTAATAAATCTTACAATTTGATCTTAAGATATGGGAATGATAGCACTAATATATTTTAGTTCTGTCTTCATTCTAAGGGTGAAAGAGTGCATTTAGATCCTTTGGATCAAACTTGTCAATTCATAATGATGAGGTTTATATATGGTATGATGAAATCTTTAAAATATAGATTTTCTAAGTTAAACATAATTACTACTCATGATTTCATTGTGTCATACAAAGGGATAAGAAAAGAATCTGAATTGAACTTAGTTGAGCTTAAGGGAAATATGGTGAATTATAATAGGATTCAAAGGTTGGAGCGCATAGATATTTTTGTACAAAGCTACCTACACATCATAATATGGGATCCAAGAGATACATTTAGGCAAGGAAAATATTATAACAATTTCACTATCATTATGGCCTAATATCTTATGAATATTAACCTAGTTGTAGAAGTTATTATGAATATTAGAGTGGTGCAATAGATACATGATAGGAAGATATTGAGAATTGTTTAGGATCATATTAATGTTAAGAATAGATGAGTTATCACCTTTACATTTTCATTGCTTGATCCAATTAATAGAGGTATAAGTATAGTCATGCATCACATTATGAATCTTCTAAAGGTTTATATTTATGATGTTGAGGATTATGCACATTCATTTGATAGTTATTATCATGAGGTCGAGCTATTTTTAAAAGAGGTGATAAAGTCACATGAGTGGAAAAAGGGTGTTGGGAATGTTGGTACACATAAATCTTACAATAATCTTTAGTAGAAGTTGGCTCATTTGATATGGATAGGTAATAGATTACATGGGCACTACAATTTGATTCAACACTTGGGCATAATGATTCTTGACCATTATGGCTTGCAATTACTTGAGGACAAGAAATTTTGGTAAGGGAGAATTTGTCGTTTCCCCTTTGAAATTAATTTTATGTTATATTAAAATTGGCCATTCCAATATTTCTCTGACACTATTCATAGGGACACTATTCACCAAGTCACTATTCATGTAAGAATTATTCATGGATTTACTATTCACTATCACTATTCACTAGTGATGTGGTGGGTTGTTCAAGTGGTGATGCAATAAATGAGGTGGATTATAGATGAGGTGGCATGGCCCATAGGGGTCCTCAAATGGGTTCAAAATACATGTGATTGGAGTGGGGCATACAACTCCATTGAGGAGATAAGAATAATTTCTTTATTGACCACATGGGTTTGGTTTTGGAAGAAAAGGATTAAGGGATAAGTATGGTGAATTTACTTGTGGGATTCATGATGTGAGTAGGTGGAGAATTCAAAATAAGGTTTTGGACCCTCTTGAAGGAATGTGAAAAAATGGGTGAGTAATAATAATGTTCCCATAGTTATTACCCCATCACATAGGCCAAAGAGGCATCATTATGAAAGCATGAGAGATGCAAGTGACTTTGTCAAAAGTTGGGGATTTGATTTTGACTCTTGCACATGGCCAATCTTATCACTCTTTCAAAACTATTCCCACCATGTGAAATTTTATGCCCCATTTCCTTTCTCTCCTTATTTTTTGAATTTCTCTTCCTCCATGGAAAATTATATAAGTATGAATCTCTTCCCATTTCATATGCATCTTTGATATATCATTAAACCCCCCCCCCCTATTTGAGAATTAAACTTGTGTTCAAATTCTACCTCTTATTTGGATGAAAATTCAAATTAAGGTTGAGATCAATGGATGAAACCCCCTTGATCTAGTAGGACAATCTCAATCAGAGACTAGGAATGTGCTTTTAAGAAGATCCAGAGTCTCAGTTTGCATAGTTTGTGTGGTGTGAAACAATATATTCAGTTTGTGTGGAGTTCGTAGATTTCTAGTGTGTAGAGTATGTGTTATTTATAGGATATATTTATTATGTTACCATATTTTTAAGTGTACAGAGATATGTGAGTCCTATAATTTATGTAAGTATTTTTACTAGTATTTGAATCAATTACATGGATGTCTATGGTGTGAAGTGTATTATGTATTATTTTAAATAATATTAAAAGTGTATGTATGTTAATGAAGTGTGGGATTTGAAGAATAATTTTAGATTTGATTCTTTCAACATATTTGTGAGATTGGTTTATTATGGAATTTGGGTGTTTTTAGTAAATATCACATTTGGGATATTACACAATATCTCCTTCAACCCCAACTTGAACTCAATAAATTTAGTTTCCTCATAATTAATGTAGTTAACATGATGTAATAGGTTTTAAAAATTGTTTTTATACTTAGTTATAGACATATTCCCTTGATTTAAAAATTGAAAAATAGTTATTTTCTATTCCTTAAAGTTGGCACTGAGATACCTCTTCTTGAACTACCTTTCAAAATTAGTCTAGATAAGAGTCATTGGTCGGTAACCCTTTATAGTCAAATCAAGCACCTAGGTTTTGTGGCCCTAATGAGGTTCAAGATTAATTACAATAACTAGAGGTTTACTATGTTTTTAAAGATGATGTTATAGATTAATAGTTAGTAACATTATTATTTTATAGATATTTACCGAGAGGCAAATATAAAATAGGTTAATTTTAATTAGTGTGTCAAATATATTTTTAACAAAAATGTATTCATATTATGGTGGTTTTCTAAGAATTGGTTATATGATATTTTTGAGGATATTTGAGCTCCCCAAATATAGGAGATAACATTCCTATATAATTTGTAATATCTCATATGTAAATATATATCAAAAGCAATAATATAGTGAGTAGTATTATTTTGTGTTTTAAATTAATTGTGTTGTGTTCAATTATTTTTCATATACAGATCTAAACCTACACTATCAAATGAACACATACATGCATTCCATACTATACTTTAAGTCACAGTTGTTCGCTAGTGGGCTACTCATCAATACAAGTTGTTGACATGGGAATAAGTACGTATTATGCTACATCATCTATTTCACCATGAGAGTACTATGATTAGTTATAATGGTATTGAGTCCCCAAATGACCATATAGTCTCTTGTGAGGATATTTGGAATGTTGATGAAATGTTTTTACTAAAATCCTTATAGATGCATGCATTTTATGGCACTCTACACATTTGGACTAGAGTGTAGTATGTCCATCAATAAATGCACTAGATATAGATACCTTAGAATGCATTAAACATGGTTTACTCACCACATTTGCATGTTATTCACCCTAATTGGATCTAAAATTATCCTTGAAAGTAATCTATCAAACAGTACTAGGTGATCCAACACCAGTTAAAGACAAAATATAGGCCATGCATGGTGAAATTGAGGATGACTTGGCCATATTCCAAGAACTTAATACTCTTAATAGGACTCAGTTGGAACTCAAATAAAAATCCAATTATACCATATGGAATAGATCTAGAATGGTAAGCATAAGGTTGCATAACAAGCTGATGATGGTAATAACACTGATCCCCCAGAATAATCATTTAACAACTTAAACTTTCTTATGGAATATGAGGCACATAAGGTGAGAGATAATATGAAATTTGATCAAAGACATATTTTTTGCCACTCCAAATGGTTTAGTAAAATATTGGCATAAAATTTGCACCTAAGATGTATATTGAAGGAAGTTATTGGTCTAAATAAGAATTAACTAAAATCTTTAAACTTATACTTGAGAATGTAGATATTTTCCCACATAACTACATAGAAATGATAGGAGTGCATTAAAAAATTGAAAAAATGCACATAAAATTGGTTGAGGGTACTCACCCAATCAAGAAGTGACCATATCTAATGAATCCTAATCTATATAAACAAATTAAAGAATATAGTAATGGCATGTTGCACACCAGGGTTATCACCCCCATTGATGAATATGAATGGGTTAACCCCATGATAATTATCATAAAAAATTATGGATGAATATACATTTATGTGGATTATAAATAGTTAAATATTGTGTGTGTCACAAACCCATTCCCAACACCATTCATAAGGGATATTTTGGAAGGTGTCACTAGATGTGAAATTTATACCTTCATTGATGACTTTTCAATCTATCACAGGTATAAATTGTTGAGGAATATAAGGTAAAAACTACTTTTTCCATTGAATGGGGGTCCTTTGTTTTTAATGTTATGCCATTTGGCTCAAAGTCTTCTCTCACATTATGGTAAAAGCCTTTAAATATTTCATCCATAAGTTCCTTCAAGTATATCTAGATGATTAGACCATGTATGGATTAGTGTGTGACCACTATGATATTTTTTTCCTCATGCTAGATAACTATCAATAAATTTAAATTTCATTAAACCTAAAAAATTACATATTTTCCACACCTTTTGAGATTATATTAGGGCAGGTCATTTGTTAGGATGGACTGCTTATTGATCTAACCAAGATTGTAGTTATTTTTCAACTCTCATATCCAACCACTCAATATGAGGCTCATGATTTATTGGAGTGGGTGTGTTCACACTAGCTAGTGGTTTGGGCTTTAAACAAACCAATTTTGTTTCTATCCATGTTAACACTCATTTAGGAATTAAGATTATTTTGAGAGTTTATTATATGGTTTGTTATGAGAAATATTTATGTGAACCAATTTTTGTTGTGAAAAATATTTCATTCTACCTATTTTTAGTTTATTCATCAAATTATTTATTGCATAAAACAAACCTTTTTTGCCTATTTACTAGGCACTCCTTATGATTCTCCTAGACTGGTGGAGAGAAAAATCTATGGATGTTTGTATTTTGTCATTGAGACAATAATAGAGACTTTGAGTTTTTTTATATATTATTTGTCTAATAATGATTTGGTTGTAGTAATGGTATGTAGGAGAGATCTTGTTTGTTATGAGTTCATTTTGAACTTATTCATGGTATCATATTTCCTTCAAGTAGCCATTAATCAACCTCTTAGTGTTTTTTCAATCACCTGAGTTGCTAGTTCATAAATTTAACTTACCCCATTAAAGTTTAGCACCATACTCTTCTTGCCTCATTTTCTTCCTTCATGTGTGTCATAAAAACATACTATAGAGATGGAGATTGATTTGTTGAGATTTGATAAGCTGGTGGTGATTCTCACATCTTGGAGAAGCACACTTATTTTGCATGTAGACATTAAAAAGGATACATAAGTTCTATGTCACATCATACAAAAATCCATCCTCCATTTATTGACAAAAAAGTTCATTTATTTTTTTGGTTTCCTTTATTAGCAGGATTGTCTAGACTTACATATGATCCCCAACTAGATATTAAAAAATGTGCTTTATAATTATTTTTTTACACACACCACCATCATAGGAATTTATTCTCATTGGCCCTTTTAGAAGAGTGTAAAATTATAGGCCCTCATTGACTTAGCCATTTAATTATAAAAAAATAACTTCAAATCACCTATTGTCCTCCTTCACTAGTCTTGTACATTTGTTGGAGGGATCAATGGGTCTTGCCACCGAATCAAAATGCCATTTCCTTCATTTTTTTTTACATCTTTGTTAGTGTTTAAGCTCATGTCACTTACCCATTTGGTGTTCACCCCTTATCTAATGGCTTCACCAATATTTATCACCAATCATAATGACTATCTCCATCATGTCCCATGTTCACCCATGAGCTCGCCATTATTTTACCATGCTTGAATCAACCCTAATCTTATTTGTTGATGTAGAAGATTGCACCCTTGGTAGGAGACTAGGCTCCTACCTTCTTCACGTAACAATGGAAACTACCCTCTCACCTATGGGACCAGTGAAGCTAGAGGGGAGAGTCTCTAGATGAGGGCTAGCTCCCTCTGATGTATCATTTAGGCCCTAGTTTCTCCTACTGCTAACGAAAAATATAAAAAGGGGGGGATGAAAAGGGAGAGAGAGATGCTGAAAACAAAGCCTAAGCCTAAAAAAAGAAAAGGTGATACACTAGAAAAGTGTGACCCACCCAGCCCAAACATACACTTTTCACAAAAAAGGAGCACCTATACACTTCATTTGACATGAGAGAACCTTTTGCATTAGTGGGTCAGAAATCCATGGAGATACAAGGAGGAAATAACTACTAGAGGTGTTTTGAGACACATTGCAGTAGCCTATCCACTTCACCTATACTCCTCTAGAGACACTTCTAACAGACCTGTAAAAGGAAACTCAAAAATGCACTAGACATGCTGAAATCATTCTACAAAAGCATTAATAAAATGACTTAACACAGAATCAAAGCATAGACACATACTAAAGATGCAAAACTCAAAATGGAGGTAAAAATGATGTGTTTTGATTTAAGGTAAATTTTTTGCAGCTCTACCTTACAAGCCCAAGATATTTTTGGGTAGAGTTTGCCTTAAGGCTAAGATCAGATCCTTTTTCAAAAGAGAATTTTACAATTTATAGAAAGAGGAAGATAACTTGGCACTTCTTGGGAAGGATTTTAGCACTCATTTTCTATTAGTGGCCCATGTGCCTTATGAGCATTGGGAAGAGCAAACCGCTCAAAAAATCAATGAGCAGTGCCCTTTGTCTGCTTGTAAGGCTACTTCTTTAAGGTGATTACATGGTTTGTCTACTCATAAATGCAAAATGAAGAAAACTAGTTGCACTGCTAGCTAATTGCGCCTCCTAATGGTCAATTTGTAGGCACTCTATCATCTATCGAAATAACTTCTTGAATCAGTGCTTCCCTTCACCACTTGGACTATCTACCTACTCCTACACTTGGAA
Source organism: Torreya grandis (assembly GCA_037957365.1). Classification (NCBI taxonomy): domain Eukaryota; kingdom Viridiplantae; phylum Streptophyta; class Pinopsida; order Cupressales; family Taxaceae; genus Torreya; species Torreya grandis. The sequence goes on from JARHVA010007047.1 coordinate 565,222, forward strand.
CTTTTGTCTTTTCCCTACCTTGTCTTCTTCCTAGCTCTTTCGGCCCTTAGGCTATCTCTGGGTAGGTCACTACATTCCTTGGGTCTTTTCCATGCTTGACAATCAAATTGTTCCAAAAACAAATGGATATTTCATTGCGTTAAATTTGACGTTCACACGACCATCACCTAATAGCTAGTTCACTTGCTTACATTTGATGACTTTTGAGACATCACCATCCTTGGCAAAAGTCATCGGGTCCTTTTGTTGAATCATCCATTGAACCAAATGATTAAACCAATCCATTGAACGGTTCATCAGTTTAACAAAGCATGCCAAGCCACTTGAACCAAAGCTAAATGATCTAAGTGATGAACTCCTACATTGAACCAAAGGCTATTAAACTACTGAACTAAACCAAAATGATGAACTTTGTTGATGAACCTTGTGTTGAACTTGAACTGATTGAACCAAGCATTGAATGATCCTTCATGCGCCAAAGGACTAACCTGTTGAGTCTATAGAAATCCAAAACCTGTAGAGTCTATAGAAATTTTGTAGAGTCTATAAAAATCACTAGATTCATGTCAAATTGAAAATGAAAATGGCCTAGCATAGTAGGGGCAGAGGGTGACCGATTTTTGGCCTGTTGGGCAAAAAATGGTCAACAAATTGGTGACTCCCAGGGGAAGCATGCCTGCTATGCTTAAAGACTAGTTGCCTTGTATTCCATTAGGCATAGAGTCAGATGTAGCTTGAACAAAAATCAGCAACAGCCCCACAAGATCCAAGAATCAAACATGGAGCCTCTTACCCCACATGCAAAGGGAAACACACAAGGCAAAAAAACACTACCTGTGTAAATTGCACTTAGGGAAAGCAGGAAAGAAACTAAAAGCAAACTAATATATATAGTTAACCATGAATATTTGCTTCCCTCTAGATCAAAGGGAAAATTTCTTAAGTCCCCTTCTTGGAAAGAAGACTTATGGTGGCAGGAAAGTAGCTGAATGAAAAGGAGATTTGGTGACTTGCTCCTCTTGCTTGTCACCTGGTTTGGTTGGTATCTGAGTGGATCAGATTCAAACATGCCTCCAACATACATGTATTCTTCTTGCCCCTAGAGACTTGTTGAATGTTGGTCCTTCATGCTAGTGCTCTTCACCAAGAAATTTGTGGCTACTGGCTCATCAGCATAAGCCCTTTGATATGCACATTCCCTCTATAATGCATCATGGTCTAACTTGTTTCCTTCTACCTCATCGAAGATCCTATCAGACTCATCCTCTACTTCCTTTTGGCCTTCTTGAAGAAGGGGGACTATGGTGATGTCTGAAATGGACTCACAAAATGATTGCTCATCCCACAAAACATCACCTCTTTGTTCAAAGCTTTCTTCTTCAAGGCCTTCCTCCAAGAAGACAGACCTCTCCTTTTCCTCCTCAAAGATCAGGATCTCAGATGTTCAAAGGTATCCTCCTGATCCTCCTCCAACTCTAGCTCCTCAGCATATTTGTACTCCTCATCAAAGTAACAAGGTAGTTCATCAAACAAGGGGGGAGAAAGCTCACCATGATTTTGTTCCTCTTCGTATTGTTGGAACATCTACATATATGCATGCCCTGAGTCTTCTCCATTGCTGATGAGTTCTTCGTAAGGAGCCTCTATGATGATTCTACCTTCATTGTCGCTCATGAAAACCTCTTGAAGAACTATAGATTGGATCTTCTACTCCTCACCTACCTCTTGCAAAATAGGTTCCTCTTTGAGAAAGGATGGAGTGGAGAAAACATGTGGGAGAGGAGGCAGTCTTTGAGCTAGAATCAAATGATTCTCCTCTTTCCACTTGGTCAGCACTTCATCTATATCAGGTGTGGCCTGATAGCTCTCTTAGAAGTGTGTAGATGGGGTGTGTTCAGACATGGAATGTGTTATTTGGTCTGAGTTTTCCATCACACATTGGCTGAGGAATCTCTCTCTAGATTCCAACTCTACAATTCTCCTGACTAGATCTTCTTGGAAGAGATTTTCCTAGAGGCCATCAACATTATCATGAGTAGGAGCAGCTTTAGCTTCTTCAAGGTTTTGATAAAAACCTTGCTTCTCCTCCTTCCTACCCCATGATTCTACTATTTTCCCCCAGTTTAGGATCTCAAAATTGGAATTTTGCTCTTGTGAATAGGGAACAACTTTGTTTTTTCCAAGGTCCTCAGGCTCCTCCACAAGGTTTGGAAGCTGTATCTCTCTTTCAAGAAGCAGTCACATCCTAGCCTCTAAATCTTTAATTTTCTTGGATAGATTATCCTGAAAGAGTCTTTCTTGGAGGTCACCAGCATCATCCTCTTCAAAGCTCTGGGCTGGTTCCTAGCATCCTCCAACTTGGAATCTACACATCAAGTTGAAAAACTTGGGGAGGTTGAGGAATGCTAGGAAGAGACTGTTTATGCACTGAAAGAGTCTCTAGAAGAGGGACGTGTTGGTTCATGGGATTCCCCCTAGTGGAAGATTCACAATATAAAGAATTGGGAAGATTGATCTCCATGGGGAGTTGCTCTAATGCCCTTTGATGTTGGAAAGCTAGGCGCACAGGATTGGGAGCAGATGCATCAGATGAGCTGGAGTGGGCGAGTGTTATATGATAAAAAGGATTTGGTGCAAAAGAGGGGGCTTTATTTAGAATAGGAGGGGGCACACAAGGTTGACTACCTTGAATAAATAGATTTCTCCATTTTGCTACCTCTTCCTCCATGGATTATAGGGCTTGAGCTTGCCTAAACAAACACTCCTCTTTATACATCAGCGCTTGCTAATAACCGTATTGCTCTTCTAGTCTATTAATCTCCATTATCTACCTCTCAAACTCCAGTGCCACCTCCATTATCATTGCAGGGAAACTAAGAGAGCTGCTTGAGGGGATTGCATAAATATCTAAAGCCTAATCATAGTCATATGAAGGAATACAAGGTCTATGATTCTGTGTAAAAGAATTATACATATAAAAGTAAGATTTCTGATGGCACTAGACTACTTAACCAACAGATTCAACTCAGAGTCACCATTGGTGTTTGATGCAAAGCCTCCAAAGGTTGGTTGGTTGAAGAACACACCAAAAATTCTTCAACTCTTTGGACACAACTTGTCCTAGTTGGTCCCACCAGGCATGATAGAAATAGTTGACACAAAAGATTGCACCCTTGGCAAGAGGTTAGGCTCCTGCCTTCTTCATGCAATAATGGAAACTCCCCTCTCACTGGTGGGATTGGCGAAGTTGGAGGGGAGAGTCTCTAGATGAGGGCTAGCTCCCTCTGATGTGTCATTTAGGTCCTAGTTTCTCCTACTACTAACAAAAAATATAAAAAGGGGGGATGAAAAGTGAGAGAGAGATGCTAAAAACAAAGCCTAAGCATAAAAAAGAAAAGGTGATACACCAAAAAAGTGTGACCCACCCAGCCCAAACATACACTTTTCACCAAAAAGGAGCACTTATACACTTCATCTGACATGAGAGAACCTTTTGCATCAGTGGGTCAGGGGTTCATGGAGATACAGGGAGGAAATAACTGCTAAAGGCATTCTAAGACACACTGCATTAGCCTATCCACTTCACCTATACTCCTCTAGGGACACTTCTGATAGACCTATAAAAGGAAACTTAAAAATGCACCAAACATGCTGAAATCATTCCACAAAATCATTAAGAAAATGACTTAACACAGAATCAAAGCATAGACACATACTAAAGATGCAAAACTCAGAATGGAGGTAAAAATGATGTGTTTTGATTCAAGGTAAATTTTTGGCAGCTCTGCCTTATAAGCTTGAGATATTTTTGGGCAGAGTTTGCCTTAAGGCTGAGAGTGGATCCTTTTTCAAAAGAGAAGTTTACAATTTATAGAAAGAGGAAGAGAACTTGGCGCTTCCTAGGAAGGATTTTGGCACTCATTTTATATCAATGGCCCATGTGCCATACAAGCATTAGGAAGAGCAAGCCACTCAAAACATCAATGAGTTATGCCCTTTGTCTACTTGTAAGGCTGCTTCTTCAAGGTGATTACATAGTTTGTCTACTCATAAATGCAAAATGAAGAAAACTAATTGCACTGCTAGCTATTTGTGCCTCCCAATGGTCAATTCATAGGCACTATAGCATCTACCAAAATAACTTCTTGAATCGGCACTTCCCTTCACCACTTGGACTATCTACTTGCTCCTACACTTGGCACTTTTATGTTTTCCCTACCTTGTCTTCTTCCTAGCTCTTTCAGCCCTCGGGCTATCTCTGGGTGGATCACTACATTCCTTAGGCCTTTTCCATGCTTGACACTCAAATAGTTCCAAAAACAAATGGATATTTCACTGCATTAAATTTGATGTTCACATGGCTGTCACCCAATGACTAGTTCGTTTGCTTACATTTGATGGCTTTTGGGACGTCATCATCCTCAACAAAAGTCATCAGGTCCTTTTTTAAAATCATCCATTAAACCAAAGCGTTAAACCAAATGATTGAACCAATCTATTGAATTGGTTCATTAGTTCAATGAAGCACATCAAGCCACTTGAACCAAAGCTGAATGATCTGAGTGATGAACTCCTGCATTGAACCAAATGCCGTTGAACCACTAAACTGAACCAAAGCAATGAACTTTGTTGATGAACCTTATGTTGAACTTGAACTGATTGAACCAAGCATTGAATGATCCTTCATGCACCAAAGGACTAACCTACTGAGTTCGTAGAAATCCAAAACCTACAGAGTCCATAGAAATTCTACAGAGTCTATAGAAATTGCCAGATTCATGCCAAATCAAAAATGAAAATGGCCTAGCATAGCAGGGGCAGAGGGTGACCGATTTCTGGCCTATTGGGTGAAAAATGGTCAACACTATTATGGTAGGGTAAATATTTATTTTATTAAATGAATTCATTTATATTTTAAAATATGTATCTCTAATTATTGCATTTAATTAGCCTGATAGCCTAAATGGAGTGATTTTTCTTTAAAAACACTAAGGGTCAAAATATGTCTTGGTTGTGACCAATCAAACCAATATTTTTGGTGAGAAATATACATCTTTTAAGTGGAAAAATTATTTGAAAGGAGGAAAATTTATAATTTAAGGTTGTAACACCTTTGTTTTTATTAGGTTACATCACTTTTAAGTGGTGTTTATATTTATAAAAGGGGGATTTTTAAATTTTGGGAGACATCACTTAATGGGGCAATTGATTTAAAGTGGTGAGCATTATTTATAAAGTGGAGGTAAAATTTTTAAGTGGGAATTTTTTGTGAGATTGGTGGCAATGATGTGTTGTCATTAATTTCAAGTGGAATTGGTGATGGCAAAGTGGTATGAGTGTGCTCTTGGTTTAACATGCATGATCTTAGTGCTCAGTGCAGTCTTGGTTGCTAGTGGGAGCAATTGGAGTAGTGCATTTTATGGAGGCATGAATGGATAGCATGGAATTTAGAGAGAGAACATTTGACATGTTATTGATATGATGATACTAGGAGAAGTCTTCTCATATGGTATTTATGTGGAGTGCAAGTCATCCTATGCTTTACATGCTTGACTTTGCTAGGTTACCAGATAAGGTAAGAGGTATATGCATTGTGTAGTATTGGTTATTGGTTATAGTATCTAACATGAGTGGATTAAATATATATATATATATATATATATATATATATATATATATATATAAGGTCTTATGAGCTTAGTTGACAAGTTTCCAAGTATCTTCAAGAGGTAAGTTGGTCTGGCGGTTCTAGGCCTTTTAGGTAAGGTGGGCTAATGAGGTCCTTGTGAGAAGTCATGAAGAGATTTTAGTTATTAGAGATCATGTAAGCATGTTTTTTGGTATGAAATGGTTGGTTAAAGGCATTTACCAAGTTTAAATTCTTGAGGAGGAAGAGAAAGCAAGTTAGTACATTGAGATGTATTCAATGTATGCAAAATAGAGGTTTCCTAGCCCAATAAGAAGTTTGTGATACTCATTGTCATGTGTAGAATTTTCATGGGGATCTGAGCCTTTTTGGAGAGGTGGGACATGTACCTAATTATCCTTTACAATTATTTTGTAGTGGATTTTGGGATAGAGCTTTATGAACATTCATTAAGAATGTAAACTAGTCAAAACCCTCTATAAACCCTCTTAAGAGAGTGATTGGAAATATCTTTCTAGAAAGGACCTAGAATGGATTGGTTGACCAATATTTATTATTATAAGGTATAAAGGACTCCTTTATTCATATCCAAGTGGTAGTGGTGTGTCAGGGAAGTGAGTAGAAGGTATACAAATATGCTTATTTCTAAAGATGTTAGTACTACAGGTAGGTTTGACGAAGTCAGTGCATGAGATTCATTTGAGATTGAATTAAATAATTTTTATTAAGGTATATGGAGTTAGTTTTGAAATTTATGTTCTCTATGTAAATTATCTAAGTCAATAAATTTTCCCTATCGGTAATCTGCTAGATAGTGAAAATAGTGAACAAAAGCCAGTCAGAGTGAGAACTTATTTAGGGATTGATTTTAGGTGTTTAAGGATGGAAAAAATGGTTTGGGGTCTTATTTAAATACCTATCCATTATATTTAACTTATTTTCAAGTTTTGATGGTGCTTATAAAATATCTATAAGGAGCTCACAAAATGACTAGTCTATGTAAGATAAGATATTAGAACCCATGACAATGAGAATGGTTTGTAGTAGAAACATGGCCATTGAAGCATATGAGTTGTGTGATTTCATATGTTATAAGGTTGTTGGATGATCACTAAACTAATTTTAAGATCAATAAAATTTATATAAAATTGTTATATGTCATGTTCATCGTGACTAGTTTTTGGAGCTTATAGGTAGTCTGAAGTGGCTTATTTGGAGAGGCTAGTTTGAGTTGTTCTGAGTAGATTTTGAGGTGAGTCAGACCTTGGTATAATTATATGAGTGTCATAGATTTAGTAAATGTATTTTTTCTTCATATTTTTTATCTATTTTGGTTGGATTTGTCAAATATCTTTGACTAAGTTTTTGATGTGCATGACCAGTTTGAGTAATTAGTTTATTTGAGTTGGTTTGGACCTGTGTGAGCTATGTGAAGGTGATGAATGGATTTTTATTTATTGTTTAAGTCATAGAGGACCTATCCATTTGATTTTTTAAATATATTTTTTGATAAAATCATATTCATTCTTTAGTTCTTCTTGGCATTATTTTATGGGTGTTTACAGGACTTGGAGTGATAGAGAGAATGGCTTGGTTGGAGTAGTGGTTTGGAGTTCTAAATGTTATAGACCCATGTGGGAGTGATAAATGATCTGTTTAAGGTATTTTTGATGTGTTTCATTTATTGTTGAATTTTGAAGATGTACCAAAGAGTCCAAGGTGTATCATGTTGGTTTGTAGGCCTAATTATTTTAGGTTTCTATTAGGCCTAATTAATATTTGGGTCTTAAGGGAAATGGATGACCTATGGAATGTTCGGTTCTCATATTTAATGTGTGTATGAACCTATTTTGAGTGTGATCCATGTAATTGAAGCATCTTGTCTGACCAAGATGGGTTAGATGATGGAGTGATATATATATATATATATATATATATATATATATATATATATATATATATATATAATGTGTCAAATTAGCCTATTTTTGAAGGGGTGAGATTAGAGTGCATTCAAGTGAAGGAAAGAGATCAGCCAAGGAGAAAAGATAGGTCATTGAGTACCTTTAGAGGGTGAAGATAATTATTCATGTTTCACTAATCAATTTATGAGCTAGCAAGTCATTAGACCTAACAGTCTAAAGTGTGACTTGGTTGAGTGAATGGTTTGTGAAGGGGATTTCAAGTGTCAGAGAAAGATAAGGTCATCATCAAGTGTATAAGACATTAGATTAGTGATGGTAATTATAGCATAGGTGGTTGAGTGGGTGCTTAATCACCTAGGGGCTTATAACCTCCTTGTTAGTTGGATCTAGCTAAAGGTCTAGTTGGAGCTGGACTAAATGAGGGGTGGATGCTCCTTGATCAGTTAGTGCTAGTATATGGTCTCTTGTTTGCTTCATATTATAGGATAGTAGTTCATTTTTATTGTATGATTAATAGTGGTTTTTCTCCCCCTAGAGGGTTTCCCACATAAATTATGTGTTCATGTGATGTATGCTCTTGTTCATGTTTTGATGTGTAAGCTTTCATGTTCATGTTGATGTATGATGAATAGATTTTGGAATTGAATGTGCATTGTTGTCTACTAATTCACCCCCCTCTCAATAGCTACTTCCAATAGTTCGTATCAGAGATAGACCTTTAGAGGTGGCTTGACAGCCTCCAGGTCATCCTAAGTAGCTTGAGGTGTGGTGAGGACATTATACATTTTGCTTATAGAGATGGATAAGTTTGTGAAGATCATGGTTGATGTTTTCATAATAGTTTGAATATTGTAACTAACAAGGTTGAAGAAGGAATATACTAATCCTAAATCCAAGATCAAAACTTTGTTGAATGATAGAGATTATTGAAGATGGTCTCTTGAATAGCTAACATGAAAGAAGAGAGACATGCAATGGTTTGATTAGAAGCTTCGAGTATGAGACCAAATTAAGGTATATATAAATATTATTAAAGTATGAAGGTATAAGCATTTTGTTGTGTTTATAGTTTTTTGAAGTTGACAAGATTCAATAAAGGATCTCTAAAATATCACTTGAGGTCATGACCTATTTGCATTGACGAAGAAGTCAAAAGGATGTTCTATGAGTATATGATAGTTGTACAAGTCTTTGAAGATATGGAAAATAATATGAGAGGTCATATGAGGTGTAAATATTTCTTAGGGAAATTTTAAAAATAAAATGTTTTCATTAAATAAGTTTTTATATGAAAATATGACCATTGTAATTTGAAAATTCAAATTTATCAAAAGGAAACCAGTTTGCAAAAATTGGATTATAGATGCCATGGATGAAGTCAAATAAAGATAAGGTAAGAAGAAAAGTTGAAGAGGACTCTATGTAGTAGATCCTTAAAGTGGTGGTTTGTTTTAGGTTTCCATAAAGTTGTAATAAATGTGGATCAAATTTGACCATTGCATTTAATGCTTGTAATGAGGAACCCAATTTGAGGAAAAGAGGATTAGGACTCATCTAATTATATAGTTTTGATATTATAATAATTGGATGATAATTTTAAATCATCATAGTATTGATCCATGATCTCAGAGAGGTATGAATATGTTCATTTTAGAAAGAAAATCTTCATGAAAGGTGACTATGTGTGAAGGTACCTATTGTTGATAGACAGGGGTTGCTAACTTTGTTATGGAATATGGATCTCTATGTTCATTAGGTAGATGGTTTGCAATAATTTCCTTCATTTTTTATCATACTTGTGATGCATGGTTGATCACAAGGTATTATCCAAGATGGCAAGTTTAGAACAAGGGTCTGTGAGCTGAAGATGAAGAAATTTAGAGTTTGCATGAAGACAAAGTTGGAGTTGGCAGAGTTGATTATGTTCCTTGTCATGAAGATGAAGATATATTGGTAAGGAGTATAATGAACCAAGGATAATTTATTTCATGAGTTCATGTTGTCATTTTCATAATTTGTTAAAGAAGGGGTCTAAAGTACAAGATTCAAAATAGTGGGATGAAACTTGAGAAACATTTATAAACTGAGTTGACATGTTTATAGTGATCATTATCTTATAGCATCATAATGTTCTTATTTTTTTTGAAGAGGTGTTTTTAAGAAGTATTCATGAAGGTATGTTGTTAATATCATGAAAAGTATTTCATAAGAGACTCTTGTAGGTGAAGAAGCAAGAATGATGTTTAAAAGTTATGTTCAGGTCTCCTAGTACAAAAGTGTGATTTTGATCATTATTGGATGCTTAGTATGGTTATTGATTTGAGGAAGGATGATACAGTGAATTCTATGGGAGCATGAAGAAGGTTTGAATGTATCATTCCCAAGTTTTCTAAGTCCTTGATGAGCTTAGATGTGAGTTTTGTAGTCAAAAGTCTAAGTTGACCAATTTTAGCAGTGATGACTACCTAAAGTGTGCCCAATATGCTCTTTTGGTGTTTTTTTGGGGCTAGAAGGTTGGATAAAGTTGATTCAAGTTGGTTTTGGCATGTATATGTAGGAGATGTTACTTTATGATTACTAATAATACTCAAGTATGATTTTGATCTTTTGGTCATGGTGTTAGCTAGGTGTGATGGCTTTATAGGTCTAGATTGGTGGTCCTCAGGTAAGTCCATGAGATTGGGTGAGTGTCAAGAAGAGTTAGATACTCATGAATACGTGTACACATAAGTTGGGTGTGTTATAGGTGTATTCATGCATCAAAGGTGTTTTAATTTTTTTTTTTGAATTTTATATGCTCACTATTGACCTTATTTTGACCCAAGGAAGAGAAAGTCAAAACCAAGCTGAAGGAAGTCATGGTTCCCAAAAGTGTGGAGGTTTTTAATTTGGCATGGAAGTGAGCTTTGATGGTATCTAGGTGTGGTATCTAGTTAAGGTGTCTGTGTTTATCGAAGGTTGACTTTTGACCAAGGTTTACTTTAAAGGCCTAGTGATTTGGGCATGTTTAGAAAAGTGATCTATCTTTGGAGTTAGATGCTAGAATCTTCAAATAAACTAAATGGGCAAAATGTGTAGCTGAATTTTTTTTATTTTAGTATGAAGGTAAGCATTTTTTAGGTTATTCATGTTTAGGTATTCTAAGAGGCCTAATTGGCTAGTAGGCTAAAGAAGGAAGCCTACTAAAGATGATGATTTAGGAGCTCATTATTGGCATGTATAAGGGGGAATGGTAGTGGACCTCACATATATAGTTTCCTGATTTAAAATTGCACACACAGAGAGTTATGAGGTATGTAGTGGATAGACAGGGATACAAGAGGTCTAAGTAGGCTTAGTGGAGAAATTGAGCAATTTTGTGATATATTTCAAAATAAGATTGGATTTTTTGGTTAAAAATGAGTATTTTGATTTTTTATAAGCATGATTTAGGTATGGTTATATACTTGAAGTGACTTTGGTGGTTTTCAAGGTGCCTTGAGCGTGAAGGTATGTGAGCTAGCATAGTGTTATGGTGCTCTTATTGTTGTTTAAAGTGATGGTAGCTATTCTTGGAGGTCTTATAGGTTTTCATGGATTGTATAGACTAAGGAATAGCCTTAAAAGTTAATCACTATCCTAGGGGGATCTATGTTACTATGCAATTGGTGATAGGTATAAAGATTTATGTAGCTTGGGAGAAGGATTAAGTTTAAGCTATTCAATTATGCTTAAGGAGATTCAGTTGTCTAATCAAACCTATTGAGAAAAGGGAGTGTGCTTCAATTTTGTCTAGGTATCTTAGAGACTTAGAGGACTAAGTTTAGTGTTTAATAAAGGGGGAGCTAAGTTCTTTATTTGTCAAGTGCCAGTGGTTTGAGGGGGAGCTAGTGTGCCTTCTTGGTGGTCAGGTGCAAGGATCTTATATGTCTTTTGGAGATATAACCTGAATTGGTTCTTAAAGGAATATTGGTATAAGTTGTATCACTATGGTTGCTTTGATATTTACTACTAAAAACTGGTATGCTCTAAGCTTCAAAGGATAAGAATTGAAGGTATGTACTTTTGGATCATTTCTTGAAGATTTCTTGATTAAAGAGGAGAAGATCTTGTTGTTGATAGATGAGTCCACTTTGTCATTTTGGCAAAGGGGGAGAGAGAAAAGGAGGGTTTACATCAATGATAGAGGGGGATATTATTGGGAGATTAGTGGTATTGATGTGTTATCATTGATGTCAAGTGGCATTGGTGATGACAAAGTGGTATGAGAGTGCTCTTGGTTTAACATGCATGATTTTAGTGCTCAGTTCAATCTTGGTTTCTAGTGGGAGTAGTTGGAGCATTTGGTTCAATGGAGGCATGAGTAGCTAACATGGATCTTGGAGAGAGAACATTTGACATGTTTTTGATATGATCCTAGCTATAGAAGTCTTCTCATATAGTCTTCATGTGGAGTGCAAGTCATCTTATGCTTTGTGTGCTTGACTTTGTTAGGTTGTCTGATAAGGTAAGAGGTATATGCATTAATTATTCTTTGATGTTGGTTATAGTATGTGAAATGAGTGGATTTAAGATATCTAAGGTTCTATGAGCCCATTAGATAAGTTTCTAAGTATCTTCAAGAGGTAAGTGGGTCTGGTGGTTCTAGACCTATTAGGCAAGATGGGATAATGAGGTCCTTGTGAGCAGTCATAAAGATATTTAAATTATTAGAGCTCATGTAAGAATATTTTATGGTATGAAATGGTTAGTTAAAGGTGTTTTCAAGTTTTAGGCCTTGAGGAGGAAGAGAAAGCAAGTTAGTATGTTGGGATATATTCCGTGTATGCAAAATAGAGGTTTCCTAGCTTGAGAAGAAGTTTGTGATAGTCATTAGCATGTGTAGACTTTACATGGGGATCTAATCCTTTTGGGAGAGGTGACACATGGAACTAATAAGCCTTTTTAATTATTTTATAGTGGATTGAGGGACAGATGTTTATGAACATTCATTAAGATTGTAAACTGGTCAAAACCCTCTATAAACCCTCTTAATGGAGTGATTGGAAAGATATTGCTAGAAAGGACCCAAAATGGATTGGTTGACAAATTTTAACTATTTTAAGGTATAGAGGAATCCTTTAGGCATCTCTAGGTGGTAGTGATGTGTTAGGGAAGTGAGTAGAAGGTACATAAATATGCTTGTTTTTAAAGATGTTAGTGCTACAAGTAGGGTTGACTAAGTCAATGCATGAGATTAAAGGTCAAGACTTGTTATTGATGTCTATGGAGTCAGTTGGGAAATATATGTGATTTGTATTAATTACCTAAGTCAATAAAGTTGCCTTATCACTAATCTACTAGATAGTGACAATAGTGAACAAAAGCCAGTCAGAGTGAGAACCTATTTAAGGATTGATTTCAGGGGTTTAGGGATGGAAAAAATAGTTTGGAGTCTTATTTTAATACCTATCCCTCATATTGAGCTTATTTTTAAGTGTTTATGGTACTTATAAAATATATATAAGGAGCTCACAAAATGACTAGTCTATGTAAGACTATATATTACAACCCATGATAGTGATAATGGTTTACAGTAGAAAAGTGGACATTGGAGCATGTGAATTTTGTGATTTTAAATGTTATAAGTTAGTTTTAGGATCACATGAATGCATTATAATATCAAGGAAGTGTCTTAAAAAGTGTTGGATGTCATGTTCATCATGACTAGTTTTTGGAGCTTGTAGGCAGTCTGAAGTGGCTTATTTAGAGAGGCTAGTTTGAGCTATTATGAGTAGAGTTTGATGTGAATGAGACCTTTATGTTATTATATTATTGTTAAAGGTTAAATAAATGTATTTTTTATTCATATTTTTTCTCTAGTTTGGTTGGATTAGTCAAATATCTTTGACTAAGTTTTTTGTGTGCATGACCAGTTTGAGTAATCAATTTATTTGAGTTATTTTAGAACTGTGTGAGCTATGTGAAGGTGACCATTGATTTTGAGGTGTTTTTTAATTCATGGTTGACCTATACATGTGATTTTTTATGATATTATTTCATAAAATCATTTTCATGCTTTAGTTCTTCTTGGTATTTATTTTTGGGTGTTTGCAGGGCTTGGAGCGAGAGAGAGAATGGCTTGGATGGAGTAGTGGTTTATAGTTATAGATGTTGTAGACTAATTTGGGAGTGAGAAATGATATATTAGTGGTATTTTTCATGTGTTTCATCTATTGGTGAAGGATGAAGGTGGACTAAAGATTCCAAGGAGTATCATGTTGGTTTATAGGCCTAATTCTTTTAGGTTTATATTAGGCCTAATTGATTTTTGGGTCTTAAGGGAAATGGATGACATATGGAATGTTTTGTTCTCATAAGTAACATGTGCATGAAATTATTTTTATTTTTTTCCATGTACGTGAAGCATCTTAGCTGACCAAGATAGGTTAGATGATGGAGTGATATATATACAAGGTCAAATTAGCCTATTTGTGAAGGGGTGAGAGCAAAGTGCATTCAAGTGAAGGAAAGAGCTCAATCAAGGATAAAGATGGGTCATTGAGGAAATTTATAGGGTGAAGATAATTAATCATGTTTGACTAATCATTTTATGAGATGGTAAGTCATTAAACCTAAAAATCTAAAGTGTAACTTGGTTGAGTGAATGGTTTGTGAAGGGGATTGCAAATGTTAGAGCAAGAGAAGGTCATCATCAGGTGTATAAGACATTATAGTAGTGGTGGAAATTATATCATAGGTGGTTTATTGGGTGATTAATTACCTAGGGGCTTATAGCCTCATTTTTAGTTAGATCTAGATAAAGGTCTAGTTGGAGCTAGACTAAATTGAGGGGTGGATGCTCCTTGATCAGTTGGTGCTAGTGTAAAGTCTCTTGTTTGGTTCATATTATAGTATAGTAGTCCATTTTTGTTTTAGGTTTGAGAGTGGGTTTTCTCCCCCTAGATAGTTTCCCACATAAATGATGTGTTCATGTGGTGTATACTCTTGTTCATGTTTTGATGTATAAGCTTTTATGTTCATGTTGTTGTATGATGAATGGGTTTTTGAATTGAATGTGAATTGTTGTCTAATAATTCACCCCCCCTTAATATCTACTTATAAAAAAATTTCATTGAAGTGGGGCCACTAATTTTTTTTGATTCTTTCTTGTTAAAGATGGAGGGTTAGGTCCGATCTCATAAGTGGTCAGACCCCCTCGTAAAAACACTTCATTTTTTGGTGTGATTTGTATACAAGACATATTTTTATGGAGTTTTATGTCCTATTTTAATGTGTTTTATCATATTTTGTGCCATTTTTTGTACATGAGTCCATACCTGAAGATGTAAAAACCAATAATGGTGAAAATGGCCAAAGAAATACATTGATAGAGCCATGCTCAAGTCTACTCTTAACAGCTATTTATTGGAGCTAGGACCATATTGAAATATGAGAAGCCTCTTTATAACCATTTATATATTCCCCTACTCAATATTTTATCATAGGTATACTACAGATGAAAACCAATTTCCTTTATTAGTTTTCCTATAGTATTTAATATCAACAAATGATGCTCACCATGTGGTTTGTTCTCATTTTGACAACAAATTATTGACCTTTGATCTATATTAGGTATAAAGACTAATTTTATCTCCATAGAGATATAATAGTGACCCGCTATCCTAAAATATCCTATTTTGGTTTGAATTAGGTCATGCTCAAACTCAACTCCTTCATATTTACTTTGCCCAAGTTAAAAATTGCTTCATCAACCTTTTTGAGAAATCTCTTAAGCTCACCTTTACTTATTGGTTATTCATTATAAACTTATCTTATTAACCTTTTGACCCATATCACACCATTTATTCCCTTTGGTATAATCAAATGCATGTCAGTGGATCTACTTTAGGGACCTTTTTTGACTCATTGACCACTCACATGTCATATATCTTTGATGTATGATTGAAATTGTTCCCTTGATCTTGATGGGACCCATCAATTTAAACTTAAATGGATAATTAATGAGGCCTAAATTTGATGTCTGTATGATCATATTTGACATATGTGTGAATTTCATTGACATCTGTGTGAATGTCTTAGGATTTTTGAACCCCAATGGTTATTTTTTGTGGCTTAAATTTGACATATGTGAACCCATCATTTGATATCCACATGAGCTTTTTTGACATACATGTGAACATTTGAAGATTTTTTAATCCAAATAGTTATTTGTCAAGGCTCAAATTTGATGTCTATGTGCACCTCCCATTCTACAAATCAAACTTTGAAGAATTATATCTCGAGATAGAGAACTCATCAAGATAGGTAATTTGAAGAGGATGATCTTTGCAATAAATAAATTGATTCCATATGATAATTTATCCATAAAAGGCTTTATGAGAATAATTATAAAATGCATAAGTAAGCTGACCCACACATTTTATCATGATGGTTAGGTTATTTTAGACTTGTGTTATGAGCTTTTGCTTCATCCTTGAAAGTTCCAATGATTTTTTAAGGCCCATGAAAACTTGTTCCATGATTATAACTACTTTAACACCATGAAACCTACTTGGATCCTCTTCTTTGTAACTCTACACCTATTTTTCAAGGATCAATCAGATTACACTTTAATCTAACTAAAAGTGTTTTAATATATTTGTAAGTAATGTGGTATTCTTCTCCATCATGGATCATTAATTCTATAGGAACTCTAGTTGACCAAGAATTTTCTTAGTTACTCATAACACATACCCCTCCAAGCACAAAAATTGGCTAACATTTCTATCAACATCTTGGTGTTGCATGATTTCTATGCAAGAGACTAGTTACCTTGATTTGGTACATTGGGCATATGAAGTTGAGTCTTCCTCCTAGATGATATAAAATGATATAAGGCTATCCCTACTTGGGACTTATCTTGAAGAAATAAGGACAAAATAAACAAAAATAAACACTATAACTATGGTACTTATTGAAGGGAAACACACAATAAAGAAGAAAATGTGCACAATGCACTTAGAGGAAAGCATGAAAAGTTACCCTAATATATACAATATATTACAAAGGATGCAAATTCTTATAATAATGAGGATTTAAATTAATTCCATTGATTGGGATGGGTAATACCTCTCCATCTAGTTGGGCAAGTTGAAAAGCATTATGTTGTTTGCATCCATGTATCAAATAAGGACCACTCTAAAAGCTATCAAACTTGGTGTGATTACCTAGATTCATCTTATTTGAGTCCCACCTAAGGACTAAGTCCCCTTGATGTCCTATTTTATGTCTCTATTGTCAAAGGATTTCTTGACCTAAGCTTGATGTGACTCTAATGTCTTCATTGCAAGGTCCCTGGTTTTTTTACGCTTTATGAGATTTGCCATCCTTACGCTCATAGGTTGACTCTCTATCAACTCAAGCTAATGGGTTAACTCCAATATAGGTGATTCAAGAAAAATGGAAAATATATCTTCCCTTCAATATAAAATGGCATATGGATAATTACCAATGTTATTTTTGGGAGTCACTCTGTCAACCTATAAGTCTATCCTTAGCTTTGTATGCCACACTCTTTTATTCTCTTCCATGGTCCTCTTGATACTCCTTATTAGGTTCTTGTCAGTTGAGTCTACTAGTCTATTACCTTGGGGGTAGCAGTTGGAGGATGTGTTGAGGTAGATGCCTAGCTTAAGTGCATATTCACTTGTCTTTGTGCTAATAAATGCTAAGTCATTATTTGAGATTATAGTAGTTAGAACCCCAAACCTGGTCACTATGTTATCATAGAAGTCCAACACTACTATCTCATTAGCTTCTTTCAAGGTAATTGCCTTCACCCACCTATTGAAATAGTCAGTTATAGTGAGCATTCATTTATGCCCTACACTTGAATGTGGATTTATCATCCTTACGAAGTCTAAACCCCATTACATGAAGTGTTGCTCTACCTAGATTGGGTTAAGTGGAAGGGAAGCCAATCTTTGTTTTCTTGTAAAGAGAGCATAGTCCTAATATTTACTGACCATTGCATAGACATTATTGAAGAGGATAGTATAGTAATAAATATCTCTCATTACCTTTACTACTATTGTTCTTGGAGAAAAATGGCCTCCTACAGGTCCATCATGAAACTACTCCAAGAGATTTGTCACTTGATTGTAATCAATGCAACTAAGTAGTACCCCATTGACATCCATCCTAAATATAACACCATAAAATAATGCATAAGGTATGGATTACATCCTAAAATACCTTCTTTTTGCTCCATCCAAAACTTGAGGGCATTCTCTTGTCATCAAGAAATGGGTCATATCTTGGAGCTAGCTATTGTGAAGTGAAAGTGCATCTGATTATGAGTTATCACATGTGACCAAAATAACCTCCTTATCTCTTTGAAGGTCATCCACTATATGTTCACATAGGAATTTTCCTCTTACTAGCTTGGTGACTTTGATCTCCACATCATACTCCATGACCTTGGTAATACATCCTATTTTTTTCTCATTTAGGTCCTTGTTGAGGATAAAATCCCTTACTCCAGGATGAGACACCATAAGGTGAACCTTACTATTAGAGAACATTGGTCTAAATTTCTTTAGGATCCTTAAATTTTCAAGAACTTGCTTTTCTATGAAGGTATACCTTACTTCATATCCATCTATCCCTTTACTAAAAAAGTAAATAGCTGCTCAAGTCCTCCACCCTTATTTTGCATCAGCATAGCTAAATTTTGTCAATATTGGAAAAGGTGTACAATATAAAAGCCTTTGAGAAGTCATGATTTATAAGTGAGGGTGCTTGGGTGATGGCCTACTTATTGGCCTCAAATCTTTCCTTACCTTAATTTGACCAATCAAACACTTGACTCTTTTTCAACATGGTGGTGATGGGTTTGACCAAGTTTGAAAACCTAGGAGTAAACCTTCTCACAAAGTTTAATTTTTTAAATAAGTTATAGATTCCTTTCTTATGCTTGGGTATAAATAGTGCTAAGATAACACTTATTCTATCAGGGTCAATAGATAATCCCTCCTTCAAGATAATGTGACCCAAAAGTTTGCCTTCATAACATAAACACACATTTCTTAGTATTTAAAGAGATTTAATACTATTTGCATATTTCAAATATGATCCCTAGATGTCTATGTGCTCACTCACCTTCTTGGAGAAAAATGTGATGTCATCCAAGTAGACCTACACCATTTGATTCAATAACCCTTAGAAATCCATGTCCATGGTTCTTTGGAAAGTTGCCCCATCATTTGAAAATCTAAAAGGCATCTTTTGGTAATGATATGTTCCCCACTTGGTGATGAAGGTAGTATTATATTGATCTTCTTCTCTCACCGGTACTTGATTATAATCTAAATATCCATCCAAGAGGGAGAAGAATTATAAACCAGTAACTATATGAAGGAGTTGCTCCATGGCAAGGGATAGTGATCCTTTAAAGACACCTTATTTAGATCCCTAATGTAAACTCTCAATCTAATCTTCCCACTCTTCTTCCTCATAGGTACCAAATTTACTACCAATGAGGAGTGCTTAATGGGAAAGGTGATCTTGGATTCAATTAGCTTGGTCAATTCTTTCCTCATAAGATCTTCAATTTTGGGGTTTATAGGCATATGCTTTTACCTAACAGGCTTGGCATTAGCCTCTAATTATATAGTATGTTGGGCCAATTTTGGATCATAAAATCTTATGTCACTATATTCCAAAGAAAATATGTCTACATATTCTTTACAAATCTTTATGAAAGAACACCTTTTAGCTTTAGTGCTTACCTTCCCAAGATTGAGGAGCTTGTCTTTGAAGATAATTACTCTTTCATAGTCCTCTTCAATTGTTAACATTAGTGCCTTTTTTTTCATATAATCTCACTCATGGAAAATACCTTCAAGGCTAACAAGCCCTTCAGGAAGCTTGTTAGATCTCAACTAGACAATTTGCTCTTCATATTGATATTAAAACTTTTATTGGTTCATTGAAGAGAATTCTACTTCCTATTGTAAGAAACAATAATTTTTTTTAGTCATCCTCAAAGACCTATAAATGAGCTTCATTATCTAGTACTGATGGTCTCACCATCACTTTGACATGTGGTTACACTTTGGGTTTTTTCAAGTCATTGGGGATATCCAATTGATCTCCCATAGCTAATAACCTATTAACATGTTGATTATGGTTTCTTGGTATGGCTTGGATGTTAAAATCCTAAAAATATTCAATTAGGTCCCACATTCTATGTCTTTATGACTTCATCAGGGGATTCTTGGTGATATTTTGGCTTTTAACATGGTGCACTACTAGCTTGTTATCCCCATGAACTTGCAACTGCTTGATTCATCTCTTATTAGCCCATTAAAAGCCATAGATGAGATCATATTATATTGCGTTGCAAGAAAAACTGAATTAGAACCTATAATAAGAGAAAACCTTTTAATTTAAGGGAGATACAAACATTTAACTTGCACTTACTCTATGTTTGTTCCTTAAACCATCAAAGAACAATTTTCATAAGCCACTAGGTTCTTCTTTTAGTCCAATGAGGGATGACATGGACTGATTCTCTTCATGCAAATAATAGACACCCATGGCTCTTTATTCAAATCCTTGTAAGGGATAAAATGACTGATGTTCATTCCATAACACATCCAACAACATGCCTAGTATCTCTTCAGGGTGAGTGTTTAATTCTTGACCAACCAAATGTTCATCTTCATAAGGATGGTGAAATTGAGGTTTATGATATCTAGCCCATAAGGCTCTATGTATAAATGTGTAATGGGATCCACCTTAATAGACACAATGGTCCTATATCTTTTCCTAAATTCCATGTATGACTAGTCTGCTGCAAGATAATCTCTAATATTTGTTGTGAATTCCCTAGATAAGCATAGGGAAAAATAAGGAGGCACATCAAAGATCAATACATATTGAACCATTGAGATACTAGGATAAGCATGTAGGGTTAAGTTGAGGTCCTTGATGATACCAGATAGCTTGGTTGAAGAACCATTGGGATATAAAACTCCCTTAGATTGGGGCTCATACATTAAACCAAGCTTGTCTACTATAGATTTTGGCATTACTATGGTGCTAGCCCCACTATCTACCAAACAATTATGCACTATAGAGTCACAAATGATTATTTAAATGTATAAAGGAGGAAGTTTGACTACCTTACTTGATTTCCATTCATTTGGTTCTTTGGTTTCATTGGTGAAAACCTCATTCACCTTGATTGATGGCTTATTTGTAACTAGTGTAACATTAATCTTAGACAAACCTTCTTGAAGAATATCCACCTAGCTAGGCATGCAAAGAATATCCCACATTGGAACACTCACATTGGACTTGTTCATTTCTTCCACAATTTTTATGGGTTAACCACCAACCTTTGGTTGTGATTTGGGAGCCATAACTATACTTTGAATTTGTGAGTTTTGGGAAATAAAGGTATTCCCCTAATCTTGATTTATTAGATCTATTAGATCCTTTAGAACAATATCAAACCTAATTGGCTTTGATATTGAAGTAATAATGGTAGGAGACTCTTTGACTGCTTCCTAGTTACCATCCATATTCCTTATTTTGAATCTTGTATTATCTACCATTGGGATGTATGCCTAGCTAAACGTAACCTATTGATTGAGTGTATAATACTCTTCTTACTCAGTTAATCATTATAGGAACATATTGGCCTAGTCCTTGACTAGGGATTTGACCTTATTAAGACTCTTTTGGCTTTGTCATCATGGGCACCTCTATGTTCTAAGCCATACAGGCTTGATTGTACCCATAATTTGCAACCTTATATCCTTGATCATTGAAAGCTTGGTTGAGGTTAGTGTTTGGTATAATGGATTGCCTAAAAGACTGATTCTAAGGTATGGTAACATTAGCTTCTTGATCAACATTATTCTAGATAGGGACCAAGGTGTTGAAAGTGCTTACAAAATTTGGATTATAGTAGCTTTATCTATTGTAGATAGTTTTCCCTTGTCCTTGGTTCTGACCTTAGGCTTGGCCTTGGAATTTTCCTTTGTAGGGTGGCCTTTTTGTTTGATAATCTTGTTGTTGAGGTTGATATGAGGCTTGATGAGGCCTACTGAAAGCTTGTTGTCTCTTAATGTTGATGTAGAAGATTGCACCCTTGGCAAGAAGCTGAGCTCCTGCCTTATTCATGCAATAATGGAAACTCCCCTCTCACCTATGGGACTGGCGAAGCTGGAGGGGAGAGTCTCTAGATGAGGGATAGATCCCTCTGATGTATCTTTTAGGCCCTAGTTTCTCCCACTGCTAACAAACAAAATGTAAAAAAAGGGGGGGATGAAAAGAGAGAGAGAGATGCTGAAAACATAACCTAAGCCTAAAAGTGAAAAGGTGATACACCAAAAAAGTGTGATCTACTCCACCTGAACATACACTTTCCACTGAGAACTAGTGCCCATACACTTCATCCAACACAAGAAAACCTTCTACATCAATGGGTTAGGGGTCCGTGGAGATACAGGGAGGAAATAACTACTAGAGGTGTTCTGAGACACACTATAGTAGCCTATCCACTTCACCTATACTCCTCTAGGGACACTTCTAACAGACCTATAAAAGGAAACTCAAAAATGCACCAGACATGATGAAATCATTCTATAAAAGCATTAAGAAAATGACTTAACATAAAATCAAGGCATAAACACATATTAAAGATGCAAAACTTAGAATGAAGGTAAAAATGTTGTGTTTTGATTCAAGGTAAAATTCAGGCAGCTCTA
Organism: Torreya grandis; assembly: GCA_037957365.1. Lineage (NCBI taxonomy): Eukaryota > Viridiplantae > Streptophyta > Pinopsida > Cupressales > Taxaceae > Torreya > Torreya grandis. Next base: position 587,535 of record JARHVA010007047.1, read on the forward strand.
CCTTACAAGCCCCGAGAGATTCTTAGGTAGAGTTTTGCCTTAAGGCTAAGAGTTGATTCTTCTCAAAATGAGAAGTTTACAATATATAGAAAGAGGAAGATAACTTGGCACTTCTTGGGAAATATTTTGGCACCCTTTTCTACCAGTGGCCCATGTGCCTTCTAAACCTTAGGAAGAGGAAACCACTGTTACTAATGTCATTCTTCTAGAAGAGACCTACTAAAACCATGTTGTACAATCACCAAAATTGAATTTGGCATTCAAGCATTAACGTAAGAACATGGCCACACCTCTTTTCTACAAATAGACTATAGTTTGTCCCCTCATCAATGCCTACTAGAGAAAACAGGCCATGCCACTCGTCTAGCAATAACTCACCTTCCCTTTGCCACTTGGATGCTTTGTCTTTTCTACTCCTTGTCCTCTTCTTGCTCTTTTAGCCCTCAGGGGTGATCTTCTAGTGGGTCACTACATTCCTTGGGCTCTTTCCATGATTGGTGCTCTTTTAATTCAAAAGCAAACACCTATTTCACTATGTTAAATTTGACGTTCATGCAACTGTCACCCAACAGCTAATTTGTCTGCTTAATTTTGATGGCTTTCGAGACATCACTGTCCTAGACAAAAGTCTGTTGGGTCCTTTCTATAGCTTTTTTTGTTTCAATCCTTTTTCCCATGGATAAAATTCCATAGAAATGTGGCCACTTTGTCTTCTCCCTGGGTCTTTGCTTTGAACTGGCTTTCCCCAAATTCCTTTAGGCTTTTTGTCTAAAGGAATTCCTTCAGACAAAAAGTTTGAAAGAATTCAACGTATCACTTAAGTCTTTTGGCACTTTTGAAAATGCTTTGGTTTCCCTTTGAAATGCCCCCTACCCTATGCAAGGGATTTTTAAACCCAACACTACCCTTCAGATTTGGGACACACCCTTGAACCAAGCCATTGAACCAACCCATTGAACCAAAAATTGGTTTAATGGTTCAATGGTTTAAGACTGCATGTTGAGCTGCTTGAACTAAACTAGTGATCTTATGGCATTAAACCAAGTAATTAAATTGATGCATTCAACCAACACATTAAGCTAGGTGATTGAACCAGTTTAATGGTTCAATGCTTCACACCGAGCCTATTGAACTTTTCTGATTAACCATTTGATTGAACTAGAAGCCACTAAACTGAATGATTGAACCATCTGATTAAACTTGCTAATTAAACCAAGGCCGTTTGAACTAGGCGTCGAACCAATGAATTTAACCAAGTGCATTGAACTCAAGTGGTTGAATAAAGTATTGAAGCATTGAACCAGTTCATGAACTAAGGCTGATGAAATTATGCAACCTGAAATTGACTGGCTCTAAATAGTTAGGGAAGAAGGTGACCGATTTTTGGCTTATTGGGCAAAAATGGTCAAAAAATTGATGACTCATAGGAAAAACATGCCTGCTATGCTTAAAGACTAGTTGCCTTGTATTCGATTAAACACGGAGTCAGAATGCAGCTTTGAAGAAAGGTTATCAATAGCCCCAAAGATGCAAGAACTAAACATGAAGCTTTTACCCCACACATAATGGGAAACACACAAGGCTAACAACACTACCCGTGTAAACTAAACTTAGGGAAAGCAAGAAAGAAATTGAAAACAAACTACTATATACAACTAACCTAGAATATTTGCCTCCCTCTTGGATCAAAGGGAAAACTTCTAAAGTTCCCTTCCTGGCAGGAAGACTTATGGTGCCAGGCAAGTAGCTGAATGGAAAAAAGAGTTGGTGACCTAATCCTCTTACCTGTCACTTGGACTGGCTGGTACCCAAGTGGATCAAATTCAAACATGCCTCCATCATACATGTATTCTACTTGTCCTTGGAAGCTTGTCGAATGCTGGTCCCTCATACTAGTGCTCTTCACCAAGAAATCAGTGGCTGCTAGCTTATCACCATAAGTCCTTTGATCTGTATTATCCCTCTGCAATGCATCATGGTCTGACTTGTTTCCTTCTAATTCATTGAAGACTCTATTAGACTCAACCTCTGCTTCCTCTTGGCCTTCTTGAAGAAGGGTGACATTTTTGATGTCTAAAATGGAATCACAAATTGATTGCTCATCCCACTAAACATCACCTCTCTGTTGAAAGCTTTCTTCTTCAAGGCCTTCCTCAAGGAAGATAGACCTCTACATTTCTTCCTCAAAGATTAGGATCTCTAGATGTTCAAAGATATTTTCCTGATCCTCCTCCAACTCAAGCTCCTCAGTGTAATAGTCCTCCTCATTGAAGAAATAGGGAAGTTCATCAAACAAAGGAAGAGGGAACTCACCATGCTTATGTTCCTCCTCATATTGTTGGAACATCTTCATGTACGCATGACTTGCATCTTCTCCATTGCTGATGAGGTCTTCACAAGGAGCATCGATGATGATTTCTTCTTCATTGTTGCTCATGATAGCCTCTTGAAGAATTGTAGATTGGATCTTATGCTCCTCACTTGCCTCCTACAAAATAGGTTCCTCCTTGAGAAGGGGTGAAGTGGAAAAATCATGTGGAAGAGGAGGCAGTCCTTGAGCTAGGATTGAATGATTCTCCTCCTTCCACTTGGTTAGCACTTCATCAATATTAGGTGTGGCTTGATAAGTCTCTTGGAGGTGTGTAAATGGGGTGTGTTTAGACATGGAATCTGCTATTTGGTTTGAGTCATCCATCACACATTGGCTAAGGAATCTCTCTCTGGATTCCAACTCTACAATTATCTTGGCTATGTTTTCTTGGAAGAGCCTTTCATGGAGATCACAGGAATCATGGGTAGGAAAAGCTTTATCTCCCTCAAGGTTTTAAGCAAAACCTTTCTTCTCCTCTTTCTTATCCCATGATTCCATCATTTCCTTCTAAGTTAGGAGTGTACCATCAGAGTGAAAGATCTTAGAATTGGAATTTTCCCTTTTGGTTGAAGGGTGACTAGGAGGGCTACCTAGGGAGATGCCATAAAAAGGCTAAGCTTGATCAAAATTATAGGAATGACAAGGTCTATGATTTTGTGTAGAGGGATTATACATACAAAAGTGATTTCTTAATGGCACCAGGGCTACTTAACCAGTTGATTCAACTTGGAGTCGCCATTGGTGTTGATGCAAAAGCCTCAAAAGGCTGGTTGGTTAAAGAACACACCAAAAATTCTTCAACTCTTTGGACAAAACCTATCCTAGTTGGTCCCACTGGGCACGCCAAAAACTATTGACATAGAAGATTGCACCCTTGGCAAGAAGCTGAGCTCCTGCCTTCTTCATGTAATAATGGAAACTCCCCTCTCGCCTATGGGACTGGTGAAGCTGGAGGTGAGAGTCTCTAGATGAGGGCTAGCTCCCTCTGATGTATCTTTTAGGCCCTAGTTTCTCCTACTACTAACAAATAAAATGTAAAAAAGGAGGGGATGAAAAGAGAGAGAGAGAGAGATGCTAAAAACAAAACCTAAGCCTAAAAATGAAAAGGTGATACACTAGAAAAGTGTGATGTACTCTACCCAAAGATACACTTTCCACTGAGAACTAGCTCCCATACACTTCATCTGACATGAGAAAACCTTCTGCATTAGTGGGTTAGGGGTTCATGGAGATACAAGGAGGAAACAACTACTAGAGGTGCTCTGAGATACACTGTAGTAGCCTATCCACTTCACTTATACTCTTCTAGGGACACTTCTGATAGACCTGTAAAAGGAAACTCAAAAATACACCAGACATGCTGAAATCATTCTATAAAAGCATTAAGAAAATGAATTAACATAGAATCAAGGCATAAACACATACTAAAGATGCAAAACTCAGAATGGAGATAAAAATGTTGTGTTTTGATTCAAGGTAAAATTCTAGCAGCTCTGCCTTACAAGCCCCGAGAGATTTATGGGCAGAGTTTTGCCTTAAGGCTGAGAGTCGATTCTTCTCAAAATGAGAAGTTTACAATATATAGAAAGAGGAAGAGAACTTGGTGATTCTTGGGAAATATTTTGGCACCCTTTTTTACCAGTGGCCCATGTGCATTCTAAACCTTGGGAAGAGGAAACCACTGTTACTGATGTCATTCTTCTAGAAGAGGCCTACTGGAACCATGCTATGCAATCACCAAAATTGACTTTGGCATTCAAACATTAATTTAAGAACATGGCCGTGCCTCTTTTATATAAACAAACTATAGTTTGTCCCCTCATCAATGCCTACTAGATAAAATAAGGCACACCACTCATCTGGCAATAACTCACCTTCCCTTTGCCACTTGGACGCTTTGTCTTTTCTACTCCTTGTCCTCTTCCTACTCTTTTAGCCCTCAGGGGTGATCTTCTGGTAGGTCACTACATTCCTTGGGATCTTTCCATGATTGGCACTCTTTTAATTCAAAAGCAAATGGCTATTTCACTATGTTAAATTTGATGTTCATGTGGCCATCACCCAATGGCTAGTTCGTCTGCTTAAATTTGATGACTTTTGGGACATCACCATCCTTGGCAAAAGTTCGTCGGGTCGTTTCTGTGACTTTTTTTTATTTTGGGCCTTTTTCTTGTGGACAAAATTCCACAAAAATTTGACCACTTTGTCTTCTCCTTGGGTCTTTGCTTTGAACTGGCTTTCCCTAAATTCCTTCAGGCTTTTTGTTTGAAGCATTTCCATCAGACAAAAAGTCTAAAAGAATTTAGCCTATCGCTTAAGTCTTTTGGCACTTTTGAAATTGATTTGGTTGCCCTTTGAAATGCCCCCTGCCCTATGCAAGGGCTTTCTGAACCCAGAACTACCCTTCAGCTTTGGGACACACCCTTGAACCAAGCTGTTGAACCAACCCATTAAACTAAAAATTGTTTCAATGATTTAATGGTTCAAGACTGTGCGTAGAACCACTTGAACTAAACTGATGATCCGATGGCATTGAACCAAGTGATTGAACCTATGCATTGAACCAATGCATTAAACCAAGTGATTGAACTGGTTTAATGGTTCAACACTATGCACCAAGCCCATTAAACTTTGTCATTTAACCGTCTGATTAAACTAGAAGTTATTGAATCAAATGATTGAACCATCTGATTGAACCTGCCGATTGAACCAAGGCTATTTGAACTAGGCATTGAACCAAGTGTGTTGAACTCAAGTGGTTGAACCAAGTGTCAAAGCATTGAACTAGTTCATGAACTAAGGCCAATGAACTTATGCAACCTCAAATTGATTGGATCTGAATAGCAAGGGAAGAAGGTGACTGATTTTTAGCCTATTGGGAAAAAATGGTCAACACTTAACATTCACTAGCTCATTCCCTAAGGACTGAAACATGCTCTTGAGCTCTTGAAAGTTCTTGTGTTCTTAGGAATCACTAGAACCACTAGTGGAAGCCTTTTCTTATTTTGGTGAGGGTATACCAGAAATTGTAGGCATAGGAAGAATGACATCAAGGGGAGGAATATAAATAGGAGATGGTCTAATCTTAGGGAACAAAGGCATTAGTGTCCTAGGTGTTACCTTGCCAACTTAGACTAGACAATTTTTTGCCCTAATTGCCACCTCATATGCAACTGGGAATGTGTTTCCTACCATATACTAGATCATCACTACAATGTCACTATTAAGGGGTTTAAAATAGTATAGGAATGCAAAATTATGGGTAGGCCTAACAAGGACTAGGATTCCATCCCATGTTTTTTTGAACATTTTATTGAAGTCTTACATGCCTTCATTGTTGGAATAATGCATATTTAAGCTTACCTAGGGTTAATAGGGTAAGTTATTTATTACCGAGGGTAAAATTTATTTACCTTGGTTAATTTATTTTATTGTTGAGAATTTCTCAACAATATATTTGTTCATAGTATGAGAAAACAAATAGTTTGTTTTCTCTATTTTGTAATCATTACAAATAGTTTGTTAACATGAAACAAACTATTTGTATTATAAATACTTTGCATTATATGAGAAATTAATGAGAGATTATTGAAAATATACAGATAAATTTGTGGATTATCACCTATTTTTTAGGTGTGACAAATTTATTTATTCTCTGGAAATATTTATAGGTTATTTGTTGTGGGTTCTCTCTCCTGGATTGATCCTGTGGATCCTGTGTATCTCCTACTCATTCTTTCATGGTATTAGAGCTTTCATTTCATGCTGAGAAGGACAGATTTGGAGCAGGTTGTACAGTCTTTTTTGGCAGATCCAGTGGAGCCATTCTGCATTGCTGAAAGGTGTTTTTTCCTTGGCTGTGTTTACATTTTTCTCAAATATTTCCCTGACCACCACGCCTTGCTAGAAAAAGAGTTTATTTTTGATAAATCCAAAGATTATTCAGCTGATATCTCACATGTGTGAGTCATTTTTGGCCTTTTTTTAATTAATTATTTTAATTTTTAGTGGTTTAAATGCAAGTCTCTAGCTTTGAAAGTTCAAATTTGACTTTGCTAAAACGGCTAGAGATATTTTGTTAAAAATTTGTAGGGAGGAGGTCTTGGGGTCAAATCCCCCTACATTTTTTTGCATAAAGCCATTTTTTAATTTTGTATAAGCCAAGGCTAATTTTTTTTTTCATCGGGAGACATTAAATTATAACGAGAGGGGTGTTTTTTGAGGAAAAACAAATGTCTAGATTGTTCTTGTCAACTTCATCATCTTCCTTGGGAATGGAATCTCGATTGTTTGAACCTCTAAATTCTACAAATTACCATGTTTGGAAGCCAAAAATGCAACAACTCCTTCAATCAAAGGGCTTGTGGAGATTTTTTTCTGAAACGACACCTGTAGCATTCACCACTGAAAAAGACAAATATGCATATGGATGTAAGCAGGATGAGGCTCTTAGATTGATTTGCCTCAACATCTCAGATAGTCTTCAATCTCACATTACAGATGCTACTATGCCAAAAGAGGTATGGGAAAAATTTAAAAACCTATTTGGCAAAGTTAATGAGTTTAAAATTTTGCAATTAGATGCAGAATTGAGTACTCTCTCTCAATCAGATTTCCCTTCAATAGATGAATTCCTAGCAAAATTAAAATTTATAAGGTCACAATTGAAAGCTGGTGACAAGGATAAAAGTGATCAGGAGTGCATTTTCATGATTTTGTCAAAGTTGAAAGGACCATATAGTGTTTTTTCCTCTGCTTTTTATACTATGATGGATACATTAGGTGATGAATTCAAATGGCCTTCCTTTGAAGTTTTTTGTGAAAGATTGACTAGGGAGCAAACAAAATTAATGGCCTTAGATGCTCTACCTAGTCCTAGTCATGCTCTAGTTGCTAATTCTTCTAAAGGAAAACCTTCACCTAAGTCTAAAAAGCAAGCACCTTCAAATAACCCTCCAGAGTCCAACACCCAAACACCTCATCATTCTAAATCTACTAAGACCAAAAAGTCCTTTAAGCAAAAGAAGAAAACATTTGGTCCATGTAATTTTTTTGGTGGTCCTAATCATGATGAAAGTAGATGTTTTAAGAAGATGGAAGCATTAGAGGTAGCGGTCAGACAACACAAAATTTCTATTCCGTCTCCATCTCCTTCTACTTCTATAGGAAAAGGGAAAGCACTTTCAGCCAGGGCTATATCTTCATGTCAGGATCAGTGGATTTTTGACTCAGGTGCTTCTCACCATCTCACACATTCTAAGGATCTATTATCTTCCCTTACAGATTGTAGTACATCACATATTGTTATGGGTAACTCTTCACAGATTGAAGTCTTGGGATCAGGTACTATTGATAAATAGGATGGATGTTTTAACAATGTATTGCTTGTACCTCAAATCTCTTCTAATCTTCTCTCTGTATATCAAATATGTAATTTTGGTACTGTTAAAATTGTGGAGTTTACTTCACATAATGTTGTAATAAGAGAATGTAATGATCCTAATGAGATAGTTGCTACAGGTACAGTAGACCATACTGCAATACTCTATACTTTTGATAAGTTTGAGTCTTTTATGTCTTCTGGTTCTTCACTTATAGCACATGGTAATAATCTCAGCAAATTGTGGCATGAGAGATTGGGACATTTGAGTTATGGATATATGCAACAAATGAGTACAAAACATCTTGCAAAAGGCCTTCCTAAGGTCTCATGTATTGATGGGGTATGTCCTGGTTGTCTAGTTGGTAAACAGCACCAGGATCCATTTCCTGTTGGTAAGGCCACACATGCAAATGCACCCTTAGGGTTGGTTCATAGTGATTTGATGACTTTTACAACTCATTCTTTTTCAGGGGCTAAATATGCACTCACATTCATTGATGATTTCACTCGTAAAACTTGGGTATATTTTCTCAAGTTGAAAAGTGAAGTTTTTGAAACTTTTAAATCTTTCAAAGCCTTTGTTGAAAAACAATCATCTCTTCCTCTTAAGAAGATACGCACTGACAATGGGTGGGAATATGACAGTAATGCTTTCTATGATTTTTGTATTGAACATGGGATACAACATCAGTTCACTGTACCACACACTCCTCAACAAAATGGTGTAGCAGAGAGGAAGAATCGAACATTGAAAGAGATGGCTAACTGTATGATTCACTCTAAAAATTTGGGTCCACAATATTGGACTGAAGCTATAAATTGTGCAAACTACATTCAAAACCATATGCCTCATAAAGCTATGCAAAATATGACACCAGAAGAAGCTTGGTCTAGGATCAAGCCTGATATTTCAGATTTTTGCATCTTTGGGAGTCAAGCATGGGCATTCATTCCTGATGACAAATGTAAAGCATTGGAGAAGAAAATCTAACCACTCATTTTTGTTGGTTATTGTGAAGATGTAAAAGCCTACCATCTTTTTGATCCTATCACACATGATGTGTTGTTTCGACGGGATGTTCAGGTTGATGAGCTACCCACTCCACATGAGTGTACATCTAGTTCTTCTTCTTCCTCTCCTTTTTCTACTGAGGATAGTGAGAATTTGCTTTCTATTGTTGATGATGATGATGTCGCAATTATTCAGCCACCACAGCCATCTTCTTCACCACCTTTGCCTAAATGGGCAAAGAGCACTCTACATGCAGCTGGTTCTTTTGTTGGTGATCCATCTGATTCTCGTTGCACTCGCTCACAGACATCTAGTGTTGCTCTTTTGGGACAAGCTTGTATAGATGATCCAGTGTTGTTTTCTGAGGCTATTGGTATACACGAGTGGGATGTTGCTATGTATGATGAGTATTCTTCATTAATGAAGAATGATACTTGGGATCTTGTCCCTCTTCCTAAGGGAAGAAAACTTGTAAAATGTAAATGGGTCTATAGGACCAAATATGTTGCAGATGGATCAGTAGATAAGTACAAAGCTAGATTAGTAGCTAAGGGTTTTTCACAAGTTGAAGGGGTTGATTACTCTGAGACCTTTGCCCCTGGAGCTAAGATGGATTCTATTCGGCTTGTACTCTCTCTTGCTGCTTCACATTCTTGGTCTATTTTTTAGATGGATGTGAAGAGTGCTTTCTTACATGGTGATCTCCATGAGGAGATCTATATGGAGCAGCCTCCAAGATTTGTGCAGGACTCATCCTTGGTTTGTAGACTCCGTCATTCTCTTTATGGCCTCAAACAAGCTCCTAGAGCTTGGTATGAGAAGATGGATAATTTTCTTTTGAGTTCTGGTTTTATTCGTTGTGAGTTAGATCACAATGTATACATCCTGAAGCAAGGTGAGGAGCTTGTCATTTTGGTTTTGTATGTTGATGATCTCATCCTCACTGGTAGTTCAAATTCCTTGATACATGACATCACGGACAAGTTGGCAGATAGGTTTGATATGACAGATCTAGGACTTCTACATTATTTTCTTGGTATTCAAGTTTTTTAGTCTTCTGAGGGCATTTCTATTGGACAGCAGAAGTATGCGACAAATCTATTGTATCAGCAACTTGTAGGTAGTCTTTTATACCTGACTCATACCCGTCCCGACATCACATTTGTTGTGAACCTTGTCTCTTGGTTCTCACATGAGCCTCATGAGAGTCATTGGCAAGTAACCAAGCATATTTTGTGCTACATTCAGGGCACCACTCACTTTGGTATACATTACACACCACAGAGTTCTACATAGCTTGTTAGATACACTGACTCTAATTGGGCTGGTGTTGTTGACACTCACAAGTCCACTTGTGGATTTACTTTCACACTTGGTTTAGGTCCAGTTGCTTGGGCATGCAAAAAGCAGACTGCTATTGCATTGTCCTCTACTGAGGCTGAGTATCAAGGTGCTATCAAATCTAGTCAAGAGATACTTTGGCTTCGACAGTTGCTTGGAGAGTTTGGCTTCACACAGCAGGGTCCTATTACTCTTTGGTGTGATAACCAAAGTGCGATTGCTATGTCATGCAACCCTGTTGAGCATCAGCGGATAAAACACATTGAGATTCACATGCACTTCATTCGACATCTTATTCAGGATGGAGTTCTTTCTTTGGAGTTTGTGCCTACAGCTGAGCAGATTGTAGACATCTTCACTAAACCTTTGGCTTTTCCTCGTTATCTTCAGTTGCGAGCGATGCTTGGGGTGAAGGAAGTTGTCCTTGGGGGGAATTCCCATGAAGTCCTTCCTTCCTTTATTTTTCATAAATTTTGATTGGTTTGTACATGGGTACCTTATCAAGCCTAGTAGCCAGGACCCATCTTTGTTTGTCATTCTCCCTATGTTTCGCTTAAGGGAGGGTGTTGGAATAATGCATATTTAAGCTTACCTAGGGTTAACAGGGTAAGTTATTTATTACCGAGGGTAAAATTTATTTACCTCAGTTAATTTATTTTATTGTTGAGAATTTCTCAACAATATATTTGTTCATAGTATGAGAAAACAAATAGTTTGTTTTCTCTATTTTGTAATCATTACAAATAGTTTGTTAACATGAAACAAACTATTTGTATTATAAATACTTTGCATTATATGAGAAATTAACGAGAGATTATTGAAAATATACAGAGAAATTTGTGGATTATCACCTATTTTTTAGGTGTGATAAATTTATTTATTCTCTGGAAATATTTACAGGTTATTTGTTGTGGGTTCTCTCTCCTGGATTGATCCTGTGGATCCTGTGTATCTCCTACTCATTCTCTCATGCATGAGGGGCTCTTTTTTTATAGTTATTTTCTTTGCAAGTAACAAATGGTAACTTTTATCTTCAAAAAATTTACACAAATACTTTCCTAATTGGTCCCATGTGGAAATGAAATTAACAGTAAGGCTTTTATACCAGTTTAAGACTTTACCTTTGAAAGATATGGCTAATAACCTAATTTATACATTTTCCTCATTGACATCATGAATGTTGCAAAAATTAGCTATAACCATGAGGTGTTCATAAGGGGTTGTAGCTTGGTCTCTAGTAAACTAAGGGACATTTTTGAGAGTTTCTACTAGGATAGGATCATAATGGGGGGAGCTAGAGGACTTTAGCCATTAAAATCCATTAAATCTCTAGGGACTACCATGGTAATAAAATGGGTTGACAAGGATCTTCTAGTAGGGGTAGACCTTGGACATGATCTAGGAACAAAGTTGTCATTATATGAGTGTATATCAGTAAAACTTAATGTCTTTGATGAATTTAAAGGTAGTTCAATAAATTAAAAAGGAATCCCTCTAGAAGATGATCTTGTAGTCACCTTTGGCATAAAAGACAACTACTTCTTTGAACTAGAGTGTTGATTTTTCTTTTGGAGTTACCATATACTATTGTGTGAAGCTATAACTATTTCAAACTGATCAAACCAACATCAAACTTGATCAATATTTTCTTCAAATTGAGTCCCACCTAGCATGTTAGAAACTATTGTAGCATTAATTTTTACCCTTGAAATGAGTTATTCAATATCCTTATGACTAAGCCACACAATAGGAATAACCCCAAGTTGTGGGTCACCGATGGTGGGGTTGAACCTCTGGAGAAGCCCAAATTCCTCTTGTAGATCACCTATGCTAATGTTTACAGTGGGAAAAGGGTTAAAGCAGGGTAAAGGTATCCTAAGAATGTTAAAATGGTGATGCACCAAATCAAATAAGAACTCACACAAGCATGAAAAATAAATTGAAGAAGCATAAAATAACACTAGTTCACACAATCTCAAAAATCTAGCTAGTTGCATAGGTATTTCATACACTAGGTTTAGTAAGCAATGAATGAAACTAGGAAGAATTCTAAAACTCACACCAAGCATTCATTAATGGTAGAAAGAACATAAATGCAAACCTACAATCAACTATAAAACTCCCTAAAATAGTCGAGTAATAAGGGCAATGGGCATGAAAGATTCTCCTTCCCAATGCCATCATATATAAGCTTACTCAACATAGTTCAAAAATAAGAGATAAGTAAATAAAATTTTATCAAATTTAAGAGGTCTTTCATATAATTTTGATAGGGTCTATCCTTATCAAAACAAAGTATTTGCTCTTTCTTGAATTGGGAGAAAGTATTTTTTCTAAAAACTAAGAGAGAGTCTTTCAAATGGGAAAGAATGGGAGATATATGAGAAAAAAGGAGGGAGAGAAGAAAGAGAGCATGATTACATAAAATAAATAATGAATTATTGATCCGTAAACACCAGTAGGAACTTCACAATATTTTAAGCTCTCATTTCCAAAATTTAATCTAAATTGGAAGTGGAAATTTCTCAACTTTTAAGATGTTGAAATGATTAAAAATTGATTAAAATCTAATTCAAATCAAGCTTCAAATTGAAATAAAGGTGAATTGAAAGTTCACATCTATTATCCATTGAAACCGTCAGATTTTTTATATACCCAATTTTATCCAATTCTCATAAATGTTCAATTTTTAAATTTTGTATTCCTATTTTAAATTTGAATTATTCTAAAAATTAATTGAAAATTGAATGAAAAATCAAAATTAGCAAAAGAGAGATAGGAATTTTTGATGGGGTTCATAATTCCCATGTCCCCAGGTTCTTATCAAATTGATCCATTAATATTGCTAAATTTTCAAGACAAAATAATACTTACAATCAAAAAAAAAAGATCTACTCTCTGTAAAAATAGTGTTTTAGACCTTTGAAAGACCTTGGCTGACTCAACACATCCTTCACCTTCTTAAATCACACGCAAGGACTACCATGGTAATAAAATGGGTTGACAAGGATCTTCTAGTAGGGGTAGACCTTGGACATGATCTAGGAACAAAGTTGTCATTATATGAGTGTATATCAGTAAAACTTAATGTCTTTGATGAATTTAAAGGTAGTTCAATAAATTAAAAAGGAATCCCTCTAAAAGATGATCTTGTAGTCACCTTTGGCATAAAAGACAACTACTTCTTTGAACTAGAGTGTTGATTTTCTTTTGGAGTCACCATATACTATTGTGTGAAGCTATAACTATTTCAAACTGATCAAACCAACATCAAACTTGATCAATATTTTCTTCAAATTGAGTCCCACCTGGCATGTTAGAAACTATTGTAGCATTAATTTTTACCCTTGAAATGAGTTCTTCAATATCCTTATGACTAAGCCACACAATAGGAATAACCCCAAGTTGTCGGTCACTGATGGTGGGGTTGAACCTCTGGAGAAGCCCAAATTCCTCTTGTAGATCACCTATGCTAATGTTTACATTGGGAAAAGGGTTAAAGTAGGGTAAAGGTATCCTAAGAATGTTAAAATGGTGATGCACCAAATCAAATAAAAACTCACACAAGCATGAAAAATAAATTGAAGAAGCATAAAATAACACTAGTTCACACTGTAGACACCGCAAACGTGTCTGCACCTTGGTTCTCCCCCTTGGTCCTTTCTCCCTCCTAGTCCTCCTTGGTCCCTAACCCACCTAGGTCTTATTAATTAAAAATTAACATCTTTTAATTAATTGAGGCCCCCTTTTCCACCCTACCCTTGCCTCCTTGGATCCTCCCTTGAATCCCTCCACCTTCCCCTAGCATTTATTAGCCCAAATCTCACCATTATAGCCCCCCTCGTCCATTTTGGCAACCTTGCGACCGTTCTGCCCATGACCCCTCGCTCAGCGGCATGCAAGAATGGGCAGAGGCTATTTTTAGCCTCTGTGCCCATCCTGCGACCGCCGACGTCGGCGACCCTTCGGCCGACGTCGGCGAAACTGCCGGCGTCGGCAGCCTTCATTATCCCCTCCTGCGTCCGTTGCACCCCCTGGACTCTTGAGCTCGCAAACAACTCCTCTCGGTGCTTTGGCTCTTATTTCTCCTCTGTCTTAACCTCGTGCAGCAGCAGCAACAGGTGAAGCAGGCCTTGGATCTGTGTTTTCTCCTTGCAGCAACTCTTCAGTGGCTCCAGCAACATCTCCATCTTCTTCTTTCAGCAGGCTAAAGGTAAGTTAGTTCTGGTTTTATTTTATTTTCTTTGGTTTAATCCTCTGTTTTCTGTTGTCCTCTGTGTCTCTCCCTTTGTCCCTTCCCCTGAGAGGCTGCAAAGCCTTCTCAGGCCCCTTCCTCTGTGTATCCTTCTCTTCTCCTTCCTCTTTGTCCCTTCCTTCCCCTGTATCTCTGCCTGAGACCAATCCCCAGACCACAGACCAAGACCCAGACCCGTCCATCAGTGTCCAACCCGTCCACGGACAGACCACAGACCAAGACTCAGACCAGACCCTGCTCAAGCCCGACTACAGGCCGCAACCCCAACCGACGCCGGTCACTTCCCCAACCGACGTCGGCAGGATAGCCGACGACGGCAGGTCAGATAACCGACGCCGGCAACATTACTGACCTCGGCGACTGTCTTCAGCCTACTCCTTCATTCAGGTAATCATTTTGTTTTCTTCTTTCATTTTTAATCTTTTTATCATCTCTGTATTCTGTCATTCTGTCTTTTATCAGTCACTTATTTTATCAAAACAGTGGGTTGACCTCCCTTAAGGAAGTTTTTACACTTCTGGGAACAAGCCTTTGCTTGGCAACCCACTGCCTATCTGTCTAACATTTTTCTTGTCCTAGTTTCCCTTTTTCTTGCAGGTGTCATTCCTCCACAGCCAAAGAGGAGTGCCCACGAACGTCTGGATTTACGGTGCGCAATCTATAGTCCCAGGTACTTTCAAGCCTTGTCCTTCACTTTCTTCTAGTTTCTTTCTTTATAGTCTTAAAAGCAAATTTGAGGTAGAAACATCTCTGGCACACCCAGTGGGACCCTAGGTTCCTCCTGGGTTCCTTTCTCTTTTTCATTCATTTAGGTGCATTTAGGCTCCTTCCTTTTTGTCTCTTTCTTCTATTCCAAATGTCACTATAAGCGGGTCTAAAACGAACCTTTCTTCCTTGCATTCTAGACTAGTCTTAATCTCATAGTCTCATCCCTTTCTCCTTCTTGTCTTCATAACAATATCACATTTCGACTTTGGGCATTAAAACACTTTACATTCATCTCTGCTTGTGCTTGCATCTTCGTAGTCCACATCTAGTAACTTAGGCGCATATTGAATGAACCGTAGACACTTTATGTTACACTACCGAATCACATGCACTAAAACAAACATATAACATACCTGAGACAAGGCCCGACTGGGATTTCATCACCCAGCGGATACCTTACCCGTCCCGGTGACCCTACTTGGATTTCATCACCAAGGGGGAAGCCCACTCCGTTCTCTGGCGGAGTCTAAACTCTAGGCGAGGTATATATTGGCTAAGCGAGACCAGCTAACCACTGGAATCGTGAAGTGAGGGGAGCTTGCTCCTTAGCACCAGGCCACGTACCAGACCCTAACACAGATCTTTGAGCACCTAAAACAAACACCTGAAACCATCCTTAGACCGCCTTCTTCTAGGACCCTTTTTTCAGCCAATCTCCCCAAACATTCATCTAAGGCATAAGCCACAAGTTTCTAAGGTTAATTTCTAGGATTTATCGCTTAGGCCTGTCTGTCTTCTTCTGTTTTCCTCCTCTCATCTGTTTGTTTGAGTGTGTGAGGATGTTTTCTTCTTTGTTTTTCCAAGAACCTTTTGGCTCTCTGGAAAACACAGTCACCGACATCGGTTCTGCCACCGACGTCGGCTTCCCCTGTCACCGGCATCGGTTCTGATACCGACGTCGGCTTCATCTGTTACCGGCATCGGTTATCTGACCGACGTCGGCTTCATCTGTTACCGGCATCGGTTATTTGACCGACGTCGGCCTCATTTCCTACCGACATCAGTTTTTTAACTGACGTCGGTCTCTGTCACTGTCCTTTTTTTTCCAAAACTAGCAACCTGAAACCTATCCTTTCTCTGTCAAGACTTCATCCTGGTCTTCTGAAACTGAGCAACACAGTTCCTGAGACCCGAACCTTCTTTGCTTTGCATGGTTTTCACTTGTAGCCAAGCCAAGGCTCTTGTCGACCACGTCTGCCGTCAACCGCTTCCGTCCACCCCATCCGTGACCAAGCCTACAATGGAGTTCAACTCGGAGACCGAAAGAACTCCTGTCCGTCCGACCCCGCCGCAGACTCCCATTGTCCAAGAAGGGGACCAAGACTTCGAGCGATTCTTGGACCTCAATGTCAAGGCTTTGCAACATTATCTCGCGCATAGCCGAACGCGGGACTCCTTGGGCAATCCGATCTACGGAATGCCGACCTCTCTGGCTGCGACTACAGCTGTATCAACAACATCCATAGTTCAACCTTCGGACACTCAAGCCATCGCTTTGACCACTGACCAGACTTTGACCAATCCTCCAGGTGTGGCTTCTCCCTCTATCATTGGGCCCACTTCCACTGGGGTTCCGGCCCCTTGTCAACCTCAACCCGCTCAACCTCTATCCACTCCATTTCAAAACCTTGTCGTCTCTATCCCGCCTACCCTGGCCCCTATCAATACCAGGGTGGCTTCTTATCCCTTGGCCCCCGTTACCACAGTCCAACCTCTCGTGGCAACAACGGGCCTAGCTATGTCTTCTAACCAACCACCTTTAACCTTCACTTCTGCCCCTGCGATTAGTCATCCGTATATTATACAACCGACTATGTCGCACGCCTCCTCTAACCTCTTCCAAGCGCCCTACAACCTAGGGGGCGCGCAACCCGTCAATCCGTCGGCAGACATCATCAAGATGCTGATGGACAAGATGACCAGTCTTGAGACCTCTATTTCCGGCTCGCACAACACTCTTTCATATGAACAGATCTGCAACGAGCCCATCCATCCTTCTGTCCCAATCAGACCATATCCTAGCCAGTGGGAGCTTTCGAAGTTTTCTCGCTTTCAAAACAAGGAAGACCCACAACAACATTTGCGGGCATTCAGACACGCCTGCTACCTCATTGGCCATGACAATGCGTTACTTTTATGCACGTTTCCTATGTCTCTCTCGGGTGCTGCACTTGACTGGTACAGCTCCCTTCCTAGTCATTCTCTCTTCTCATTCACGCAATTGGCTCAGCTATTCCTCGATCACTTTTCTATCAACATAACCAAGAAAGTCTCAATCACGGACCTCTATTCTATCCGGCAATTCGAGGACGAGTCCATAGCCAACTTCGTGGCTCGATGGAGAGGCCTTATCAACCAACTCTCCTTTTCCTTGCCCCAGGCCGAGCTTATTGAACTCTTTTCTCAAGCCTGTGCCCGACATATCTCTTCCACTCTGAGGGTTCAAACCTTCCGCACTTTTGACGAGGCCTTCACGATGGCCCGCAAACTTGAGTTGCGTGCCATCGAGGAGAACAAAGTCAAACTGCGGAGTAAGAATCCCAGCTCTAAGACCAATGACTCTTCTTCTGCCAAGCCATCATCATCCAATTCTAAATCCAAGGCTTCAGCTAATGCCGTGGTTGTCAGACCTTCATCTTCTTCGTCCAATCAGCCTGAGCCCTCTACGTCTCAGAGCGCTACTCGGCAGTTCCAGCAAAGATACTTGCAGCGACGATATTCTCCCCTTGGAGAATCATATGTGTCTATGCTGGAAAAGCTGCTTAAATAGGGAATCCTCAATCTCCCTCAAGCCCGACCTCCTCCGCAATTCGATCCCTCACATGCCATCCCCGCGTGGTATAGGGAGCAAGACTTCTGCAGCTTTCACCGTGTTAAGGGCCATGACACGGAGAACTGCAAGACCTTTAAGAACATAATACAAGACATGCTTGAGAAGGGGGATCTCATCTTAGACAATCCTAATGCACCCCCTAATTAGGCCATTGACATCTTCAAACAACCTTTCCCCAATCATCCGCCAGCTCAGAACCATGTCCAGACCTTAATTGACGACAATCATGAGCACAATATTCGGACAGTCAATACGGTCTCTCCTTTCGTCCCCAATCAGCCTCTTGAGGTTAGTCCATCCATCAGTCCGTCACATGCGGACGAGCCTCTCTCCCCGGATAGTTCTCCATTGACCCCTCTCATCTTGGAGGACGCTTCGCCCTTATCAGTACCTTCAGTCTCGCCATCCTCCTTTCTGCAGCCTTTGGAGGACCCGACCCTTCCTACTCCTCAGCCACAAGTGGAGGGCACTGTCATCCCTGCCCTTTACCCGCTAGAGGAGCCTCGCTCCCCGGTTTCTTCCCCACCCAGGGAAGAACCTGTCTCGCCTTCGTCTTCATCTGTCATGACTTCACCACATCATGTGTCCAAGACCACTACTCCCATCTCGTCTTCAATTTCGCAACCATCAACATCTTCCTCTCAGCCATTTTCCCGGTTAGTGGAGAAGATTGAACTTCTCCCTTCGAGGAAAGTGACGCCTCAGGTGTTGTGGGAGCGTCTTAAGACCCTTCAACATACCCGCGCCCTCTCATCACATGACGCTAATCCTCCTAAGGTGGAATCTCGTCAGACTCTTGACAAAGACCAGACTCTTAAACCTCAACCAAACCCATCCAAACCGAAGCCTGCATCTATCTCGTCCAAACCCATCAAGTCATTTGGCGCTCGTCCTATCTCCTCCCTCACTCACCCGCAAGTGAAGGTGGACTTAGGCCAGACCTCGACCAGCAGCAGTCTTCCAACCAAGACGAAGAAGACTGCCAGACCACCGAGACGAACGCCTCCTTCCCCGTCACCATTGCCATCCATTCTGGGCCCCCATCCTTCGACCTTGGCCAGCATCCTTCCCACTCCAGCCTCCAACCGGAACTCGTTACCTCCTTTGCTTCCTCCGCCTACCACCAGCCGTCCCTCTCTCAAAAAGCCTTTCTCAATCTACAGACCAGAGTCACCTCCATCTGTCCCCGCACCATCAACCCATAAGGTGGTACGGAAACCTCTTCCAGCCTCACCCAAGCAAAAGTCACCGACCTCGCGCATATCAAATAGCACAGACCCTCTATTGGGCTCATACTCGTCGATATTGCGCCGACTTCTCCAAACCTCCAGCATAACCCTTCCGCCCATCCGACCTTTCCAACCTCTCGGGTCTAAGCCCTCCTGGTTCGATGATACAAAAATTTGCTTATATCATCATGCACCAGGACATGATACTGAGACTTACTGTGCCCTCAAGGCCGTCATCCGCCGCCATATGGAGAAGGACACTCTTCTCCTTGAGGACACTCTCGACCAGACCTCAACTCCATCCCATCCAACACCTTCAGCCACAACCTCTCATCAGCAAAACACGACCCCTTCTTCACCACCTGTTTTCGAAATCAATGCCGTCCGTATAACCACCAGGTCGCATAAGGACAAGGCAAAAGAAAAAGCTGCCATTCCTTGGACCTATCCCTTCGTCAAACCACCTCTTGCGCCCAAGCCCAAAATTTCTATCCTTGGCGCATCCCAGCCTTCTTCATCTTCATCTTCTGGGCCAATTCAAGACTCCATGCTGAAGCAGCTTCATCAGACACCGATGAAGATGTCTCTCTACGACCTTATCCAAACCTTGCCTCAACACCGTCAAGCCCTTATCCAAGCCTTGCAGGCAGCGGAGGTCTGACCCGAGGACCCCCAACCACTCGCTGCCCTCGTCCATTCCTTGTCTCCTGTCGCTTCCATCACATTCAGCGATTCTGAGATTCCCACATCCAACACGGAAGATCAGGACGCCGCCCTCTTCATCACTGCCCATGTCGATCGGACACGCATCAAACGCGTTATGATCGACGGCGGCGCCAGCATCAACATCATTTCTACCCACGCCTTCGATCAGCTATCTCTTCCAAAGAATTGCGTCTCCAAAACTGACGCTATCTTACGCTCTTTCAATGACACCATAGCCACGACCATTGGCACAGTCATCCTCCACATTCGCGTTGGCCCACGCACAGTCCCAGAGCTCTTATATATCATCGAAGGAGAGTTTCAATATAACCTTCTACTGGGCCGCCCTTGGATCCGTGCCATGGCCTGTATACCCTCCACCCTGCACCGTTGTGTGAAGTTCGAGCATGACGGGCAAGTCCACACCATTCCCGCTGACCCTTCACCCTTCAAGACTTGCAACACCACCTATCGTCCTAACGACGTCCTCATCCCCATCAAGCCGTCCACTCCGGCACCGCCTCCATCCGCGGAAGCTTCGACCAGTTTGCAATCGGCGGTTGCCCTCACCCCTCCTCTTCAAGCGCCGACCAAAGACCCCATGGAAGACATCTTCCAATGACTATCGCTTGGGGAATATCGCTTGTTGACCCTCGACATGTTCCAAACTCCACAAGAGTATGGACGCCTTCACCTTAGTCCTAATTACGACCCTCGGATCGGGATGGTCGTACCTTATGGTCCTCCTCACTTCCAAACCAACTTTGTCTATGGGGGGCTTAATCAAGCTCCTACCTACGGCGTTTCCCTCTCTTCACCCCAACCTTTCACATCTGATTTCTCGTTTCTTGGCAACCCCACCTTCGCACACACTTACCTTCACAGGTGTGCATGGAAGGGTTTTGGTTTCGGACGTTATGAGCAGGGCTCCCATCAGCCCATCGAGCCGCTCAGTGATCACGATGCCAAGAAACACTATGGCCTGGGATATCATGACCCCACTCAGGCTCCTTCCGACCTTTGTCCCGAACCAACCACTGACCAATCTCTTCCAGACTCGCCCATTCCTCCTTCGTCACCTACGGAGTCGGTGGTTTCCATCCCTCCTAGTTTTTTTTTTCCATAAACACCATCCGCCTGGAACCCCTGACTTATCAGCTCAATGGGGTGCCCAGGTCTCTCCCTCTCATCTTTCCTAGCATGGTAGAGGATGAGTCGACAACCATTCACACTGTCCACTGCGTTGACGATGACGCCATTCTTTCCTATATGGGTGCCGATGACTCTTTTGTCCAGCGTTTCCTCCCTTCCGAGACCCAGGTTATGTTAAATGAATCCACCATTGACATCAACCTCCCTTCTTCTTTCGATGTTCCTCACGTCTTAAAGATTGGCCAATCTTTAGACGCTCAGGAGCAGCTTGACTATGCCCAGTTCCTTTCCAACCATAGCAAGGCCTTTGCCTGGACTTACAGCGACATGCCTGGCATCGACCCTACCATTGCTACCCATAACATTGTCACCAAACCAGAGGCTAAGCCTGTTAGGCAGAAGCTTCGAAAGATGCACCCTCACGTTGCGCTTCTTGTCAAAGAGGAGCTTCAGCACCTTCTTTCTGTCTCCTTCATCCAACCCATCGATTATCCACAGTGGGTCTCTAACATCGTCCCAGTTACTAAAGCAACTGGGGGGATTCGGATCTGCACGGACTATCACGACCTTAACCTAGCCTGTCCTAAAGACGACTTTCCTCTTCCTAACATTGACCAGCTTGTTGATCTTATGGCCGGCCATGAGATGCTATCTCTTATGGACGGGTTTTCAGGGTACAATCAAATCCTGATCGCACCGGAAGACCAGCACAAGACTACCTTTATCACCCCATGGGGGACTTTCTGCTATCGAGTCATGCCTTTCGGCCTGAAAAATGCTGGTGCCACTTATCAGCGCGCCATGACCTACATTTTCCACGATCTCCTCCACAAAATCATGGAGGACTATGTGGATGACCTTCTCGGCAAGTCCAAGCTCCGCCGCGACCACTTGACCATTCTCACAATCATCTTCTCTCATCTTCTTCAATCCAATGTCCGCCTCAACCCCAAGAAGTGTGTCTTTGGGGTCCTCTCAGGCAAACTTCTCGGCTTCATCGTTTCCTTCCGTGGTATCGAGATAGATCCTGCCAAGATCCGCGCTATTCTCGAAATGCCGCCCCTGGCCAATCTCAAGCAGCTTCGCAGTCTCCAAGGGAAGCTCCAGTCCATTCGCCGTTTCATCTCGCAGCTTTCAGACCGCTGCCAACCTTTTCATCATCTCCTTAAGAAGGACGTCTCCTTTAAGTGGGATGAGGACTGTCAAGAGGCCTTTGATGCCCTCAAAAGCTATCTGGTCTCTCCACCAGTCCTCATTCCACCTAAAGATGACCAACCCTTCTACCTTTATATCTCCGCCACCAACCATTCGTTAGGTGCCATGATCGCGCACCGAGACGAGCATCATCGCGAGCAAGCGGTTTACTACATCAGCTGAACACTGGTCGACTATGAAACTTGGTATACTCATACCGAGAAACTCTATTTGGCATTAGTCTTTTCCGCTACCAAGCTTCGCCACTATCTTCTCAACCACAAAACCTTTGTCGTCACTCACACCAACCCTCTCAAGTACATGCACTCCAAGCCATATCAGAATCAACGTATGGCTCGGTGGCTCATGCTGCTTGCTGAGTTTGACTTCATCTTCATCCAACAGAAATCTATCAAGGGGCAAACCATTGCTGATCAACTGGCAGATGCCCCTCTTCCCGACAACCAACCTTCGCACTGCGAGTTCCCTGACGAGTCTATCGCTACCCTTTCCACCGATGACACCGTCTACCAAATGACTATGTTCTTTGACGGCTCCAAATGTCAACTCGGTGGGGGTGCGGGGGTCATCCTCATCCCACTCGACGGGGAGCCTATGCCTCTATCTTTCAAGCTTGACTTCGATTGTACCAATAACATGGCCGAATACGAGGCCTTAATTTTGGGACTTCAGACTGCCCTTTCTCTCCACATCAAGTCTATCAACATCTTCGGTGACTCGCAGCTCATCGTTAATCAGGTTAATGGTTCATATCTCTGTAAAAATGAAGTTTTACAGAGGTATAAGAATCGTGCTGACACTCTTTTGGCATCTTTCAACCATTACCTCTTGCAGACTGTTCCACGCTCTACGAACAAGTTTGCCGACACCATGGCCTCTCTTGCTTCGCATATCCCGTCTTCATCATCATCATCCCGTCTTTTTGTCACAGTGCATCGCGTACCTTTGCCTTCATACATCTCTCCTCACATCGACCATATCAACACTATCAATTCTAGCCCACGAGATGACTGGTATAAGCAACTTGTGGACTACTTGTCTCTTTCTGTCACTCCTCCCAACCTCTCTAGCAATGCACGGCGAGCTTTCATCAAGCGCACAGCTCGCTATACCATGCTAGGGGGCCTTCTCTATAAGCGAGGCTTCGACGGTCTCCTTCTTCGCTGTCTAACCTCCGCTGAAGCTTCTCATGCCGTAAAGCAAGTCCACGACGGGATTTGTGGTGGACACTTCAGTGGAAATTCGGTTGCCAAGTGCCTCCTTCGCCTGGGTTATTATTGGCCCACCCTTCATCAAGACTGTAGCGATTATGTTCGGCATTGCATCAAGTGTCAGCAGCACTCTAACCTGCTTCATCTTCCCAGCCACGCCTTGCAAGTCGCTCAGGATTTTTGGCCTTTCTCTCAGTGGGGCTTGGATCTCATCGGTGAGATCAACCCTCACTCGTCTCTTCGTCATCAGTCCATCATCACTGCCACTGAGTATTTCACCAAGTGGGTGGAAGCCATTCCTCTTATCTCCACAAAAGCCGACAAAATTGCCGACTTCATCAATAGCCACATCATCTGTCGTTTCAGTGTCCCTCACAAAATCATCACCGACAATGGCAAGTCCTTCAAAAACAAGACTGTCCAAAAACTATGTGACTCATTTGGCATCAAACTCAGCTTTTCTTCGCCTTACTACCCACAAGCAAATGGGCAGGCTGAGGCTTCCAACAAAATTCTCACCAAAATTCTCATGAAGGTGGTCGACGATACAGGAAGGGATTGGCACATTCATATTCCCTTCGCTTTGTGGGCCTACCGCACTAGCATCCGAACCTCTACGGGTGCTACTCCCTTTTCTCTTGTGTACGGAACAGAGGCTGTCTTACCTCTCGAAGTACAAATCCCGTCTCTCTGCATCTCTCTGCATGACATTCTCTCAAACGACGACTTTCGTCAAGATCGCTTAGCTCAACTTGAGTTACTTGACGAGCGCCGCCTTGCTGCCCTCAATCATCTCCATGTCTACCAAAGTCGCATAAAGCGGGCCTATGACAAAAATCTGCGAGAATGAGATTTCAACATCGGAGACCTCATCCTCAAAGAGAATCAGCACGTGACCAATATGGAGCGAAGTAAACGAGGCAAATTTGCCCCCAATTGGCTTGGACCTTTTATCATCATGCACAAGTATGGGTTAGGGACTTATCGTCTGTCTTCCCTTGACGGACGGCCAGAACCTGAGCCTCTTAATGCGTTACATCTTCGACCTTTCTTCTGCTAGTCGAGTACTCGTCTACTTGGCATGTAACTTGAGCTCGTCCCTTGAGCAATCCTTGTCCTCTTAATCCTCATTCCTTTCAACCCTATTCCCCTTCAACAAGTCCTCCACAACCCTTTTAGGATGCAGTGATGCTTTGTCCTAATAAAAGGGGCGTCCTTGAGCTTCTACAGTCTTGTCCGTGACTCTCATTTCTATCAATATATCCAAGTCAAGATGTCGAAACATATCCATGGTCACTAAATCAAGTCAAATCAAAAAGACAGACTGATCCCTTGAAGGACAACTGTACTATCATTGCTGTATTACTAGACTGATCCCTTGAAGGACAGCTAGGCCAACTTATCAAACATTATCAAGCAAAAATATAGACCACTCCCTCGAAGGATGGCTATGACTACTCTGGCAATAAACAGCAACTATTTTAGAAGCTTCCCGCATCGATCAACTTCGCAACATGACCACTAAATCAAATGACATCTCTATGCAGGCTTCCCGCATCGATCAGTCTGCGCAAAAAAAAAAAAAAAAAAAAAAAAAAAAACAAAAACGAGTCACAGACATTGGCTTGTAGTTGTCTCAGGGTCTCCTATAAAAGGGGCAAGGTTATTCCTGCTCTTACACTGGGTTACCCTATCCTCCTCCTATCACCGGCTCAAGGGACTTCGAGCTCACTTTAATGTCAAAAGTGATTCGATTACCGTTCTAACTCAACACTGGTCAACGACGTAATGCATGAACGGGGCTTTGGTTCTAATCACCCCTATCTATGCTTCCTTTCTAGTCCTTGTCAATGAAAGAGCGATTTGCCTTTCACCTTTTCTCTACACTTTGGTCACGCTTTGGCCACGTCTCTTGTCGACTCATCTTTAAACCAAGCCAACTTCAACACTTTTTCACTCCATCATCGACATTTTCAACATGACATCAGGCATCATCCTTGTCCATTTTGCATAATTCCCATGGACACCAATACACATGGAAACTATCGACCAGACCCAATTTATGTTAAGCATAAACCAATACTTGTTGAAGCATAAATAGACCTTTTATTCATTTTTAGCATACATCCATCGCGACTATGGAAACTTGCTAGAGATGAAAGACTCTCGACCACTTCTACAGAATACACCATCTGTAGCATCCTTTTATCCTCATCTTAGCCTCATCATTTCGACACATGACCAATCTCATCATTGACCATTTTGACCCTCTTTGTCCGAACTACATTGGTCTGAGGCCCTACGACAAGGGCTATGTAGGCAGCACTCAGATAACACATCTTCTGAGGTTAGCTCGACCACCCCCGTTTGTTCGTCCCTTTGATGGACAAACCTTCTCTTTTGCGACCTTGACCTTGACCACGACCAGTCTATCGACAACTTTGACCACATCCAATCTCATCATCGACCAATCTTTTCAATCCGTCCGAACTACATTGGTCTGAGGCCCTAGGATAAGGGCTATGTAGGCAGCACTCAGATAACACATCTTCTGAGGTTAGCTCGACCACCCCCATTTGTTCGTCTCTTTGATGGACAAACCTTCTCTTTTGCGACCTTGACCTTGACCACGACCAGTCTATCGACAACTTTGACCACATCCAATCTCATCATCAACCAATCTTTTCAATTAGTCCGAACTACATTGGTCTGAGGCCCTAGGACAAGGGCTATGTAGGCAGCACTCAGATACCACATCTTCTGAGGTTAGCTCGACCACCCCTGTTTGTTCATCTCTATGATGGACAAACCTTCTCTTCTTCGACTCTTATCACGCCCAACTTCGTCACCTTTGACCAAGACCCTTTGACCAAGACCTTTGTCCACGACCACTCATTCGACTTTGACCAAGACCAATCAATCACTCTGACCCTCCCTCCCTTTTAGGGAGAACTACATCGGCCTGAGGCCCTATCATCGGGGCTATGTAGGCAGCACTCAGTTGACATGGGGTCTTCTGGGGTTAGCTCGGCCGCATCCTTTCGTCCATCCATCCTCTTGACCAATGACCATTGGTGACCATGCCTATCTCCTTCTTCTTTGACCTTCTTCCAAGACAATGTTGCCTTGGTTGTTTTTGCGTGTATGCTATTCCACGGCTGGTTAGCAGAATTGTTCGCAGACTATTTTTGACCCTTCACAAGTGTAGGATCACGATCCAGTTGATCCCTACTACTTGTGGCCTTTTTCGTGTTTCTGGGAGCACTTCCTGAGCCCTGGATACCTGGGACACGACGACCATTTGGAGCTTCAGCTTAGATTGAGTGACCCGATCAGCAGACGACTAAATGCTGGGGCCCGGTTACTTCAATTTTGGCACTCCTTGACCCTTGACCATGCGACAATTTGACCTGACCCTCTCGTGAAGTGGACTACGCGCAATCATGACTATGGCAGCGTTTTCACTCACTCTTTTCTATCCATTTCTTTGTCAAATCGACACTCGATCTTCGGTTCCCTTCTCTCGACTATCGCTTTGAGGGGGGAACACCTCATCCTTTTTCTGGGGCAACCAACTCCTGTTTTTGTCTTGCAGTTTGCCTAGAACAACCAACAAGACAAAAAGGGGCAAATGTAGACACCGCAAACGTGTCTGCACCTTGGTTCTCCCCCTTGGTCCTTTCTCCCTCCTAGTCCTCCTTGGTCCCTAACCCACCTAGGTCTTATTAATTAAAAATTAACATCTTTTAATTAATTGAGGCCCCCTTTTCCACCCTACCCTTGCCTCCTTGGATCCTCCCTTGAATCCCTCCACCTTCCCCTAGCATTTATTAGCCCAAATCTCACCATTATAGCCCCCCTCGTCTATTTTGGCAACCTTGCGACCGTTCTGCCCATGACCCCTCGCTCGGCGGCGTGCAAGAATGGGCAGAGGCTATTTTTAGCCTCTGTGCCCATCCTGCGACCGCCGACGTCGGCGACCCTTCGGCCGACGTCGGCGAAACTGCCGGCGTCGGCAGCCTTCATTATCCCCTCCTGCGTCCGTTGCACCCCCTGGACTCTCGAGCTCGCAAACAACTCCTCTCGGCACTTTGGCTCTTATTTCTCCTCTGTCTTAACCTCGTGCAGCAGCAGCAACAGGTGAAGCAGGCCTTGGATCTGTGTTTTCTCCTTGCAGCAACTCTTCAGTGGCTCCAGCAACATCTCCATCTTCTTCTTTCAGCAGGCTAAAGGTAAGTTAGTTCTGGTTTTATTTTATTTTCTTTGGTTTAATCCTCTGTTTTCTATTGTCCTCTGTGTCTCTCCCTTTGTCCCTTCCCCTGAGAGGCTACAAAGCCTTCTCAGGCCACTTCCTCTGTGTATCCTTCTCTTCTCCTTCCTCTTTGTCCCTTCCTTCCCCTGTATCTCTGCCTGAGACCAATCCCTAGACCACAGACCAAGACCCAGACCCGTCCATCAGTGTCCAACCCGTCCACGGACAGACCACAGACCAAGACTCAGACCAGACCATGCTCAAGCCCGACTACAGGCCGCAACCCCAACCGACGCCGGTCACTTCCCCAACCGACGTCGGCAGGATAGCCGACGACGGCAGGTCAGATAACCGACGCCGGCAACATTACCGACCTCGGCGACTGTCTTCAGCCTACTCCTTCATTCAGGTAATCATTTTGTTTTCTTCTTTCATTTTTAATCTTTTTATCATCTCTGTATTCTGTCATTCTGTCTTTTATCAGTCACTTATTTTATCAAAACAGTGGGTTGACCTCCCTTAAGGAAGTTTTTACACTTCTGGGAACAAGCCTTTGCTTGGCAACCCACTGCCTATCTGTCTAACATTTTTCTTGTCCTAGTTTCCCTTTTTCTTGCAGGTGTCATTCCTCCACAGCCAAAGAGGAGTGCCCACGAACGTCTGGATTTACGGTGCGCAATCTATAGTCCAGGTACTTTCAAGCCTTGTCCTTCACTTTCTTCTATTTTCTTTCTTTATAGTCTTAAAAGCAAATTTGAGGTAGAAACACACACAATCTCAAAAATCTAGCTAGTTGCATAGGTATTTCATACACTAGGTTTAGTAAGCAATGAATGAAACTAGGAGGAATTCTAAAACTCACACCAAGCATTCATTAATGGTAGAAAGAACATAAATGCAAACCTACAATCAACTATAAAACTCCCTAAAATAGTCGAGTAATAAGGGCAATGGGCATGAAAGGTTCTCCTTCCCAATGCCATCATGTATAAGCTTACTCAACATAGTTCAAAAATAAGAGATAAGTAAAGAAAATTTTATCAACTTTAAGAGGTCTTTTATATAATTTTGATAGGGTCTATCCTTATCAAAACAAAGTATTTGCTCTTTCTTGAATTGGGAGAAAGTATTTTTTCTAAAAACTAAGAGAGAGTCTTTCAAATGGGAAAGAATGGGAGATATATGAGAAAAAAGGAGGGAGAGAAGAAAGAGAGCATGAGTACATAAAATAAATAATGAATTATTGATCCGTAAACACCAGTAGGAACTTCATGATATTTTAAGTTCTCAATTCCAAAATTTAATCTAAATTGGAAGTGGAAATTTCTCAACTTTTAAGATGTTGAAATGATTAAAAATTGATTAAAATCTAATTCAAATCAAGCTTCAAATTGAAATAAAGGTGAATTGAAAGTTCACATCTATTATCCATTGAAACTGTCAGATTTTTTATACACCCAATTTTATCCAATTCTCATAAATGTTCAATTTTTAAATTTTGTATTCCTATTTTAAATTTGAATTATTCTAAAAATTAATTGAAAATTGAATGCAAAATCAAAATTAGCAAAAGAGATATAGGAATTGTTTATGGGGTTCATAATTCCTATGTCCCCAGGTTCTTATCAAACTGATCCATTAATATTGCTAAATTTTCAAGACAAAATAATACTTACAATAAAAAAAAAATGATCTACTCTCTGTAAAAATAGTGTTTTAGACCTTTGAAAGACCTTGGCTGACTCAACACATCCTTCACCTTCTTGAATCACATGCAAGGGCTTCTCCAAATCAAAATTAGCAACTTCCATAGCTCATAATGATGTCACCAAAACTACAAAATGGGCAAATGAATATACAACACAGAGCATATTGGAATTCTAAACAAGTTTATATTTTACTTTGAGCTCTGGTTTAGCCTCTAAGGGATTCAAAATGACCAAATACTACAAACTAAGCTATATTCTCCAATACACATTTGGAAAAATCTTACATTCAAATAAAAGTTCACTCCTTTTAAACCAATTACAAACCCATGGCTCAATTAGTCAAGGCC
This sequence comes from Torreya grandis, assembly GCA_037957365.1. Taxonomy (NCBI): domain Eukaryota; kingdom Viridiplantae; phylum Streptophyta; class Pinopsida; order Cupressales; family Taxaceae; genus Torreya; species Torreya grandis. The sequence continues at coordinate 617,318 of JARHVA010007047.1, forward strand.
TATCCATTTTTCATGGTTGCTCACAAGTTCAAGTCTTTAGCCCTCTTTTTGGGCATGCTTAGACTTATCTTAGCCCCACATTGGCAAAATTAGAATAACTTTGAGAATTTAAAAATAATGGCAACCAGCTTGAATAATGTTGATGCCCCTTTTGGTGGGATTAAGGCACTAAACTTAGCATAGTTTGTTTTCTAGTTACCAACTTAGCCTCTACGTAATTTGGCTTTTCCTCTTCTCACATTCCACAAGTTATATGGATGTGGCATGCATTTTGATTAGCATGATCGATTATCAATGTCTATGGCTTGGCATTTTACTTGGTGATGTGGCATGAATTTCTCATAGTATCCAGACTTAACATGGGTTATCTTCTATCTCAAGCTTGACTTGGCAATATAGTTTAGCATAGCAAGTGTTGGGTTCTCCCATATGGCTTAATGGGGATTGCTTGGTAATTACAAAGTATTACCAAAGAAAAATTATAAGCTATTTAAAACACTTAATTGAATTGTCCCACTTGCATCCAATGGGTAAAAGATATAGGTTTCAAAGAAAATTCAAATGCATTACATTGTGAAATGGAGGCCAAGGCACACCTCCTTAATCAAGTGTGTCGACCCTCATTGAGGGTCCCTAGTGAGCCAATAACAGGGCCCACAGTTCTCCATATGACTGCCTATCAAAGACTGGAGGCTAAAACCAAAGACCAAACCAATTTTTTTTTAAAATGTACAAAATAGACTACCACATGTCAATGGTTGATTGGTCCACTTGTCACATTTGCATTGCAACACCTCCTTATTTTGACTATCATAAACTAACTTCAGTAGCCTATAAATTGGGCATTTGGACTCCATTTTGTGATCTGAAAGAAGTGCCAAAAATCTCTCTATGAGCTCTTCCATGTGGAAGAGGTTTCATCATTACTTAAGACATTTTTCCAAACTAAACTGCAGATCACACCTCCCTACAAAAGAGGCTTTTAGTCTCCAAAAGTATATTATCTCCTGAAAACTGAGAACTGGTCTACTACATCACATCAAATAGAACCTAATCATAACAAGTGATAAACATTGGAAAAATAAATGATTGACAACTCAAGTGAAAATGCCTACAATATGGCATGTGTAAATGAATCTGCAACTTCCAATAAATTTATCACAACATACCAAAACTATTTGCCCATGTCACATCCTGTAAAGTGATGAACTGTCAATAAATTGAAACAATTCCCAATGTAATTGCAAAATAAGTTTTTTAATGCTAACAACATAAAATAAATGTTGTAGACATGTTGCAATACAATGCCATGGTATGGGACTTGCAATGCTAAGTAAATGCAAACAACACAAAGTGTATATTACCTAACATCCAAACATGCCCATAGGGTTTTATAATGCATCTATACATCCATGTCCAAATAATAGATATATTCTCAAAATAGCAGTCAAATATGAGACAAGTGTTGTAATGAAATTAAATCAACCCACAACATGCATTATCCAACTAATCAAATGAGTTCAAGTTATATTGACAACTCACTCAGCATAAACATGAGTTTCCAAAACATAGAGCTATTAAACATTAGGTGAGAATTGAAATACTTCGAATGATAAACCTATATTGAAGTGTTATCACATGCTCTACTAATGCATCATCAAATATTGTTCTTTCCCTTAACCAAATTATTAATAGTGCTTTGAAAAATAAATGCATTATAAATCCACTTGATCAAATTTTATACGTAGTTAACTTGATTTCCTTAGTGGATTCCTTAACATCATTATGGATTGATTTAACTTCATTGACATTATTAATAGGTTGATAAATCATCTTAGTTTTACCATGTCTAGAATGAGAAGATGATTAAATTTTAAGGCAATGATCAATCTGATGTCCACTCATATGGCAATGAGTGCATAAAACCTTTTTAGGTGAGGTCTCCCTTTTACCTCTTCTCACTTTGCCATGATGAGAATGGTCTTTAACACATGCAATATACTTAATCAAAGCATGTCTCTTCTAACAAAATATAACATAGTGGTTATGAATCCCACAAAAAGTGCAAGGAAATGATTACATCATCTTCTAAATGTTAAATCCAAATTTCTTAAACATAAAAAGTGGATCAAAAGATTTAGTGCTAATTCTAATGTAGGAATTAGGAGGTGGAATCCCAATACCTCATTTACATGATCTCTTACACTAAACATGCCCCAATAGTGGCCTTGGACATTTGCTATCAGAAGCTTGTCTTCCTTTAGCTGTGGAGGAATTTTCTCCAATATCCACCTGCTCACTAGTGTAACCCAAACTTGCATGAGGAGATCTATACTATAAATGTATTGGGTTAGTAATTCCTTGGCCATTTCAACCAAGACGTCTTCCATTAAAGCCCATTTTCATCAACAATTTGGATCCTATACCTTTAGTGTGTTTTTCAAAACTACCAAAAGCATCATTACTTGAATCTAAATATAAATGGAAAGAAGAAGATGAATTTCTTGGTGAATAACTTATAGTGCATTTAGTCATAGTCTCTACATCTGAAGTAGAAGGTATGGCCTTATTTGGTTCACCACACTACAATTTGATCAGGAGCTCATCCTTAGATTCAAGCTCTAATTTCAAACTTGTAACTTGCTCTTCAAGAGTTAAGAGCTTGCATCTCAAGAATTTATTCTCATCCTGAATCTAGGTATTGATGATTTCAAGCTCTTTCATCTTAGCTTTATGTGACAACTTGCCCATGGTTTCCTACAAACACACTGATTCCACAATTGCACACTACAATCTAATCAAATCTCCAAAATATTGAAAACTGATAAATTGAAAGCAAAAATCAAATCACACAGTCAAAAGCTAACCCTACTTGCTAATTGCTCTGATACTAAAATTTGATCCATAAACCCTAGTAGGAACTTCACTACTTTTTAAAATGATTTACCAAGATATTTTAAGTTCTCAATTCCAAAATTTAAACTAAATTAAAAGAAAAAAATTCTCAACTTTTAAGAAGTTGAAATGATTAAAAATTGATTCAAATCAAGTTTCAAAACTAAAATAAAGGTGAATTGAAAGTTCACATAAATTATCCATTGAAATCATCATATTTTTTATACACCTAATTTTATCCAATTCTCATAAATGTTCAATTGTTAAATTTTGCATTCCTATTTCAAATCTGAATTTTTCTACAAATTAATTGAAAACTGAATGCAAAATCAAAATCAGCAAAAGAGAGATAGGAATTGTTTATGGGGTTCAAAATTCCTACATCCTCGGGTTCTTATCGAACCAATCCATTAATGTTGCTAAATTTGCAAGCCAAATAATACTTACAATCAACAAAAATAGATCTACTCTCTAAAAAAATAGTGTTTTAGACCTTCGAAAGACCTTGGCCGACTTAGCACATCCTTCACCTTCCTAAATCACATGTAGGGGCTTCTCCAAATCAATTAGTAACCTCCATAGATTAAAATGATGTCACCAAAACTCCAAAATGGGCAAATGGATATACATCATAGAGCGTATCAAAATTCTAAACAAGTTTTTATTTTACTTTGAGCTCTGGATCAGCCTCTAAGATATCTAAAATGACCAAATATTGTAAATTGGGTTGTATTCTCTAATACACAATCAGTAGAAGCTTACATTCAAATAAAAGTTTGCTCCTTTTAAACCACTTGTAAACCCATGGCTCAAGCAGTCAAGGCCTATCCCTTTTGCATGGTAGATCACAAGTTCAAGTCTTTGGCCTTCTTTTTGGGTGTGCTTAGACTTATCTTAGTCCCACATTGGCAAAATTGAAATGGCTTTGAGAATTTAAAAAGAATGGTAGCTAGCTTGAATAATGCTGATGCCCCTTTTGGTGGGTTTAAGCTACCAAACTTAGCATAGTTTGTTGGTTGGTTACCAACTTATCCTCTACACTATTTGGCTTGTCCTCTACTCATGTTCCATGAGTTATATATATGTGGCATGCATTTTGGTCAGCTTGACCCATTCTCGAGGTCTATGGCTTAGCATTTGACTTTGTGATGTGGCATGCATTTCTCACGGTCTCCAAACTTTGCATGGGGTATCTTCTATCTCAAGCTTGACATATCTTCTATCTCAAGCTTGACTTGGCAATATAGTTTGGTGTGTCAAGTAGTAGGTTCTCCGATATGGCTTAATAGGGATTGCTTGGTAATTATAAAGTATTATCAAGGAAAAATTATAAGATATTTAAAACACTTAATTAAATTTTCCCACATGCATCTGATGGGTATAAAAAATAGGTTTAAAATCAAATTCAAATGCATTGCATTTTGAGATGGAGGCAAAGGCACTCCTCCTTAATCAAGTGTGTTAACCCTCACTAAGGGTCCCCAGTGATCTAATAGTGGGGCCTATGATTCTCCATATGACCACTTGTCAAAGACTAGAGGCTAAAACCAAACACCAAACCAAATTTTTACACAAAGGTATAAAAATGGACTATCATGTGTCAACAATTGATTGGTCCACTTGTCACATTCACATTGCAATACCTCCTTATTTTTCCTATCACAAAATAACTTTATCAGCCTATAACTTGGGCATTCAAACTCCATTTTTCTATCCAAAAGAAGTGCCAAAAAGCTCTCGATGAGCTCTTCCATGTGCAAGAAGTTTGTTCATGACTTGGGACCTTTTTCTGAACTAAACTCTAGATCAATTACCACCACACTTCTCATATTCTAAAACATCTTTTTGTCTAATTAGGACTAATCCTTCATCAACAAACTAACCTTCACATGTCCCAAAATCTTTTAGTTCTTCTCATTGGATGAGAAATACACTAGAAGACAAGGGTCTTATTTGATGAGTCATGATCCTTGCTAAGAGGGAAGATCCTCAATGCTTCTAAAAAAATTAAATGCTCCATTTTGCCTACTCCAATTTATAGATATCTTTTCTATGATCTTCCATGTAATCTCCACTTGCTTCATTATGAGGGCAAGGTCCTTATATCTATGTACTTGATAGAGCCATGACCAAGTCTAATCTTAGCAATTGTTTGTCAGAGCTAGGACCAGATTGAAAGATGAAACACCTTTCTATAACCATTCATATCTACCCCTACTCAATATTTTATCATAAGTCTACTATAGATGAAAATGAATTTAATTTATTTGTTTTCTTATAGTCTTTAATATCGATAAATGAAGATCTCCATGTGGTTTGGTCTTATTTTGACAACTAGTTATCAGCCTTTGATCTATATTAGGTTTATAGACCTATTTTATCTATAGAGAACTCTAATGGTAACCATTGATCCTTAAATATCTTGTTTTGGTTCAAAATGGGTTATGCTCAAACTTGGCTCTTTTGTATTTACTTTGCTTAGGTTAAAAACTGCTTCATCAACCTTCCTAAAAAAACTCTTAGGCTCAATTTTTCTCATTGGTTGTCAATTATCAACTCAAATTATTGACATTTTGACCCATAATGCATCATTTATTCCCTTTTGTAATATCAAACACATGCTATTGGATTTGTTTTAGGGACCCTTTTAACTCATTGACATGCTCTCATTTCATAGATCTTTGATGCATGATTGAATGTGAGCCCTTGATCTTGTAGGGACCCACAATTTGAACTCAAATAGGTAATTCATGAGGCTTAAATTTGATGTATGCATGGCTATATTTAATGTATATGTGAACATCATTGATGTCTACATGAACATCTTAGGATTTTTCAACCCCAACAATTATTTGCTATGGCTTAAATTTGACATCTGCATGCCCATCATTTAACATTTGCATAAATGTTTTTAACATTCATTTTAACATATAAGGATTTTTGACTCTAAATGGTTATTTTCTCAGCCTCAAATTTTATATCTCCATGTACATCCCATTTTTCAAGTCAAACTTTGAATACTTATATATCGAGATAGAGAACTCATCGAGACATGAAATTTGTAGAGGATGGTCTTAGCATCGAGAACATTAACTCCATGTGATCCTTTGGACCTATAAGGATTTATATGCATACTTATAAAATACAAAAGTAAGCTGACACATCCATTTTTTCATGACATCTTGATGATTGTCTAGTTCATTTAGACTTGGGTTATGAGCTTTTGATTGATCTTTAAAAATTTTAATGATTTTTTGAGGCCCATGTGAACTCATTCAATGAATTTGAATACTTAGATAACATGAAACCTTCTTAGATCTTCTTCCTTATAAAGTTAGAGCTATTTCTCAAGGAGCAATCAAATTACACTTTATGCTAACTTAAAGTGTTTTAAAAGATTTTAAAGTAGTGTGGTCTTCTTATCCATCATGGATCCTTCATTCTATAGGAACTCTACTCTACCAAGACTTTGCTCAACTCCTCATACCATGAACCCCTCTAGGCAAATTTATGTATGTAGGCAAAAAATTGGCTAACACTGACATTATTTCTCCATCATCTTCTCTTATTTTTCAAGATGAGATTCTTGATGGTAATTTTCATGAGGACTCTTTGACATATTCATCTCCTCCTATTAGTTTTTGTCCTCTTTTGATTATTACTAAGGTCACATTTTTTGAGTATGAGACACTTGTACCACCTATTCCTACTACTCATGATGTATATTTGATTACTGGTGGTCACTTGGTCATATGAGGTAACTTCACCTTATCCACATACTGATGCACATTAGATATAATTCTTGTTGCTCCTATTATTAATTTTAGTATGATTGTTGATAGTTCCCTACTAATCCCTAAGGAACCCATTAATCCTATGGCTTCTTCCCTAGAAATTAAAGAATAAAATAGGAGACTCATGATTCATAATTATATTTTACACTTCATGATTCATGGAAAAAATGCACTCATATGTTACCTATAAAAAAAACTTGTTGGCATACAACATTAGTCTAATATCCCATCATGTATTAAATTTGGTATGCATCCACTTGATGAAATTTTATATTTTGATCTACTAAATTCTAAGTATCACATTGTTCATGTTACTCCTATTATTCTAGATGATAATTTTTTGCCTACTATTGATACATACTTTCCACATCCCACTCTAGTTATACCTACACGTATGTCTACTTTTTTTTGAGAAGTGTACCATGGGATTGGATCTTGAATGCTTCATTTCATGTGTCACACTACTAGACTTGTGGGCATTAGGATGTTTCTATATGGCATTTATTTCCCTATTCATCCTATTATGTGGGTTGCTCGACATGGCCTTGGTTATTATTCTCAATCAAGAGTGTCCCCTTGTGAGAAAGTGTGAAATTCCTCAATCCTATTGGAACATGGAATCTACCAAAAGTGTGGGTGACTTAATAAGGGATAAAATCTCTAGAGAGGGCTGGTTCTCTTGGTTCTCTCAATAAAACTTACTTTTAAGCTATTACTTACTGATTTTAACAAGGAAAAGGGTGCAAAAGACAATGAAAATGGATGAAACTAAATTAAACTAGAAATGGAAGGTGATGCACCAATTTTTTGTGAACTCCAATGCTTGAAATGACACTTATTTTAAAGATAAAATCTTACACACACATTAACTACACCCAAGTAATATTTATACATTAATACTGTGTAATAAGGACCTTACAAACTCAATTCATTCAAAGGACTAAATTCACATCTAATAAATGAACATAAATTTGATTTGGAAACTTATAATGACTTATATAACATTAAAAATATGTCATTAAGATAAAAATCCAAACTATAACTAAGAACACCAAGTATTTCACTAAGTTATATCAATGGGAAGCATATATACTTCACTAGAAAAGACTAGAAAATGGAGGAATTTTACTTCTTATTGCTCTCATGAATACAAATTTTGGAAAAATTTAGGCACAATCCAAATATAAAATATTCTTCTTACATGCTGGAAAAAATAATACATATAGCAAATAAATTCTTGGAGACAAAGCAACCCCAAAGTAGGGGACCTCAAACTTGGTCAAATATCTCCTCCAAAAGTGTTACATAGCATTTTTAGCTTTTCAAATATTGGTCCTTCATAAATAGGAGTGGAAAATAAGTTTTAAAATGTTTTTTTTCTTATTATATTCATCATTACATTTTTTCAATCTTAGATCACTTGGAGAGTCCCTATATTCTTACACCAACCCCTAGATTTTAGCTTTCTTGTCTCCCTTGATGAATGGGTCTCCTCCATGGATGTTGGTCTTCAATTCCTTTAAAGTTTTTGATTTTAAACCTTCTATAAGATAATAATTTATCCTTGAACACTTGGAAATATTTGGTTATAAGACTACTTTAACAAATTGACTTTGTCTTACATATGGGCTTTGGAAGAGGAAGAGTCTTATTTACACTGTTGGAGACCTTTTCCAAAGCCTCATTTCATTATAACTCTTAACTTAATTCTTCTTACCTTTAATAAGGCATTCAATATCCTTATTCAACTTTCCACATATTTTTAATAGGCTGTATGCACCTATTTAGCCTTCAAAAACCATCAAAAAGCTCATTTTTCACCAAGGTATAGAAGGTAGAAAGTGGATTTTACCTCAACTTTGATTAAATCTAGCATATATCCTCCATGTAAGAATTTTCAATGGAATAATATACCTGGCTCAAGGAAATTTAACGCATCAAAAACTCAACAAGACTTAGAACAATACCAAAAACATACATGTTTCCTGTATTCATTGTAGCCCTATTTTCCTAAAAAGCTCCTTGTCTCAGAGAAAATAGACGTGATAATGAAAAAATAATACTTTTTATAGGTATCCATTATCCTATCACCTCTCCATATAAAATTTCATGCCCAAATTCCAAGATTTGATATGCTTCCTATCCCATTTAGCTTGCCAAATTAGGCCTAATTAGCCTTTCAAGCCCTGAAAGATAAATTTTATTGTTGGGAGACCATACAAGTGTGAAGCCTCCAAAAAAAAATTGATTCACTTTTATCATTCCTCCAAAATTCTCCATGTTAATTTTTGTGGTCTGGAACCACTTGGAAGTACTAAAACCATGAAATGGCATTTGGAAGGCCCCTTGAAGGCATTTTTTTACTAGCCCAAAAGAATGAAATGGTTTGGGAAATTTTAGACAGATTATTATATATTTTTGAGTTTTATCAGGTAAAAAAATTCTCAATATTTCCTTCAAAGTTATTGGTATATTTTGGTGATCCTTGAAACCCTCATTTTAGTTCAAAAAGCTCAAAAAGTATTATTTTTACCTAAATTTGTACAAGTGAAGGTACAAAAAAACACTATGTGAATGACCATATGAGAGTCCCATACAAACTATGGTAGGTTTCATGAATAAACTATGCCATTTGGTGGGGTATCCATCTCAATATTTTCAAACTAGTCCAAAATAGGGTTATGGGAAGATTTTTGGTAGTTTTCACCCTTAAGGATGATTCATAAAATTGGAGTTTCCAACCTAAGAAAAATTTCCAAAAATTTGAGTTATAATACCCCCTTAAACATACCCTATCTCATTTATGTCCCATGCTAAACCTCCTTGATGGGGTGAGCATCCAAACATGGTCTCTCAAGTGAATTCCTTCATTCTATGTACCATATCTTGATTTCAAACCCAAAATGGATTATTTATGATCTTTTCTAAAAAAAATAGCTTTAACACATATCATATATCCCCATGAACATGTTTCAATTATTTCTTATTTTCATTATACCTTAAAAGTGGAAATGACCCCCTATTGGGCAAAAGGCCTAGTCTAGTCTATTGGGGTTTGAGTGTAAATGGCCACCCACCAATACTTATGAGTGTTTTATCACCATTCCTAGGATTAATTAATGTTTTTTACAGCTCAATAAAACTTATTTAATCAACCCAATTCACTACAAAGTGTTTTAGTACCACCCAACACTCATTTTGGTCACTTTCTCATCATTCTTTATCTCTTAGCATGCCTGAAAGTAGCCTACCTCTGAGAAAAAATAGAGGATATGTTACATATTTTCCCATATATTGAGGTTCTCCTTGGGTCATTAGTACCACTTGTACAAAAATTCAATTCAAATTTATTCCTCTAGCTCCCTCAAACTCCAAAATTCCCAAGGTAAACTTCTCAAGCATTGACTATGTGCAAAATTGGTATATGAACTATATTTTGCTTGGATAGAACTCTTAATTGTATGGTTTATATATTTTTATAACATATTTATACCATTATGGTAATTATTAAATTACCCTCAACCCATTCATCACTCCCAACTCTCACTTCCTTCCTGAGGGAGCTTCCAAATGGTAAGGGTTTAGTGCAAATGTTAATTTTGTTTTGCTCATTATCAAGGTATTCAACTATAGTTTTGAGTTTAAAACTCTTGGAGGATACTTGGAAAATTTTATAACCATATTTAATTTATATTAAACCATATTTAAGTCCCCAATTTATTTATATACACCAAATGGCATGAGTGCACCTTGAATCCACTGAATGATTGTCTTAGACATGCCTCAGTTTGAGAAAAAACAAAGGGTATACCCATTGTTTATCTAACCAAGAAAATAGAATGAGTATCTTGGATTAATAAAAAATACATTATAAATCAATTTTTAATACTTTACTAGGTCTATAAGGCCTTTAAATGGCCGTTCTTGCTCAAAATTATCGTATACTGCTGACAGACTAGATGAATGCATTTGAACATGAAAACTTGATTTTAGAGGCCACTATAGGTGACTTGATAGACTAAACACCCAAAAAAAAGTTTCATATATATGAACTCAACCCTTATTTACCTCATTATATAACATCATTATGTGGTTAGTCTCACAAAGCCTCTAATCTTTATGCACAAGGTTTGGAAATTAAGAGTTCAAATTGACCCTAGGAGGTTTGCAAGTGTGTCTTTTTTGAGTTTCTTGAGCATATTATTCATGGAATGATTTAGGGAAATATTAATTGATATATTTTAGTGTTTAAATCCTTTATCAAATTTTTAACACAACTCACTTGGTATCCTCCTTACATAGGTCAATCCTGCACTTGAAACCTAGCCTTCCTTTCTCATGCAACCTTCCATCTAGAAACATGGCTATATGTGATTTTATGTAGGTTACATCAGGTTTTGAAAATAGAGTTTTTACTCTCTTATAGGATCCAATAATTTCAACATGTTCACATATCATGGTTAATTAATCCATACCCAATGGGTTAGAATCTACTTTTACCCACCTTAATTCAGGCCTTAAGAGAGATAGTATGGTTTTAAGAGTGAATTGGACACTTGAGGTTGATTTTAGTCTAAGACTAAACCTCCTTTGCTACTTATAAAATAAAAATCCATACTTATAACATCCAATTACTTTTATATCCCACTAGTGCATCATAAGAATTCTCTATTTTGCCAAGAGAGCATCCTTAAGAGTCTAAGCTTTGACACAACTATAGGTGTCAACCTGAACATTTGCAAAGGAAAGATCAATGAGCAGATAGACCTAAGCCTTAGTGACCTATTTTAAGTACCCTAGTTCATTATACCTAAGTAATCATGATTTAACTTCTCATCAAACCACATAACCTCTATATAAGTTCTAAACCTTTACTCACATATGGATGTGAACATTCCTTTCCACTTGGTTGTAGGTCTAGGTACTTACTATAGGTATGCATTGGTAGGATGAACTAATTGTATTTGTCTTTGATATTATTCTATATCATGATTTAACTTAATTAAATTACATCACTCACTAAGGAAACTTCATACCATTAAGGAGTTATATATGAAACATCATGCCTTCACCAATTTTGATATCATCTTGAAAGGAAGATTGTATTCTAATGAGTATAGCACTAGGTTCTTTGTGATCTCTAGGTACCTATTATCATGATTCTTAAGAAACATCCTCTTATGTATTAACTCCTTCATGAATCTATCTCCTCTTGTGTACTAAACTGAAATGAAGGATTTTAACCCCATGGTTGTTGTAGGTGATGATCCTTATGGTGAGACTGAATATGTTTCAAGTCTCTTGGGCATTAATTCCATCTCATGAGACCATCCATGGTGTTCCATGACCTATATGGATGCATTTACTTATAATATCATGTCTCCTCTCCAAGTCAAGATCACTTTCACTATCTAAAACAAACCTTCTCATTTTTTTCTTGACTTTACCCTATTTAAGCCTTTATATGAACAAGAGCCTTGATTTAGGCTTGGGAGTATTTGGAGTCCATGAAAGTGAGTAAAAAAATTATGCAAGTCTTTATCCTACCATAATATATTTCTCAACATAATAACATATCCTAAAGGTTTCAAACCCTATAGATCCTCTCTAACTCTATATACCTCTTTCTTGGCTGTGTAATGTACTTTTCCATGATTGTACAGACTAAGAACAGAGTCCTTTAAGGATTGGAAAATGTGAATAAAATATAAGGTCTACCTGAGTATTATGAATGATGAATATGTTTTAGAACAAAAACGTCCTATGTATAGGCTCAAAACCCTTGATGAGTATCTCAAACACTCTTTACTTACCTTACTGTATTTATTTCTAGATAGTTGTAGGTACATATTTCCTTGTTAGGGCCTGTAGGTTTGAATTAAACTTTGATGCAATAATGGTTTCCCTTAAGGGTTATGAGATGAAATTAAGTATCATTTGGATTCCAAGAATATCTATTGATAACTAATGTTCACACCACCTTCAACATGATCAAAACCCTAAAAAATTCATGCACTTTTTCCATAATGACTATAGATGCTTCTTGTAAGTCCTTTTGTACAAATAGTAAATAATGTTTGGGACTTAGAGGCCATGATATATCATTTCCATTACTCATATGAGACCAAACATTCACTTGAAACATCCTCTTATCCTTAAGACCCTTGTTGATGACTGCATCTTAACTCTCTTTATTTGACTATAGGGCTTCATTTGAGGGTTTTAGGTTAACATTTTGACCCCCAAAATTGGTTGTAACTCATCCTAATGAGGATCCAATATTATAACCCTTGGAGTTTTGGTATCCATTTTACATAATTATAAAACTATCCTCATAAGTATTAAGTTCCTCATTCCAAATTGGGTGTTATTCTCACCACCTTTTCTTGTACCATACATAGTCAATACCCAACTCTCTTAATACACAACTGTAGGTGACAATTTTGACTGTAGATCTTGAGTTTCAACTCTTTCATTGGTTCATTGAGCTATTTTATTGTTATTTCTACAATAGGGACCTCCATTATGAGGATAAACTCTTGTATTACCTCCTTAAGCTATGAATATACCTTGGAAAACTCAAAAATAATGTGAAAAACATTGAAAACTTGTAGTGGACAAATGTATAAATTTGAAACATGTAAGCTTGGAACCTTATTAAACACAGTGTCTACTTCCTTTTGCCAGGTGTTACCCTATATGAGGGTTTAAATATGGAGAATTTATGATTTTCCAAGACCTCAAGGTAGTCTATCATGAAAAAGGTCAAAAAGGTGCATGGCCTCTATGTTGATCTTTTAGGGAACTTGTCCCTAAATTCCCCTTCATGAGTGTATCTTGATAATATACAGTGTATGAGATACTCCAATCCATTATATACGTCATCAAGTACTCCTACTGTATCCATATCATCTTGATTTGATTCAAATTAATTACATGTTCCTTTCAAATGTGTTCATTCTCTTATGAAACACATGTAGATGCTCATTTTATGAGCTGATAATGTATGCAAATGGTACATGTTGTCACCATCCATGATATAGTGTTGTAAGTACCTCTAATTAGACATTTATGGTCCAAAAAAATTCTCAAAATCTTCAAAATCCTAATCACACCTCCAATATCATAATTCAAACTCAAAGAATGCATATGTACCATGTTGAAGAAACACTCAATTAAAGCCCTCACAAAGAGATAAACTTAGAATGAAAATTTGTGAAAATTTACTTTAATATAAAAAGTGTGTAATGATTTATAAAATTCATTTATAACCTCTGAAGATGAAAACCACTGATTAATTACCCATATTTTTATTCAAAACTAATCCAAAAGACCACTGAAAAAAATAATGAAAGGGAAAGAGGTTTTATGCTATAAATAACTTCTTGAAAAGAGTTATCAAATGAGATGAAGATAAAAAAGAGATTAATACCACATTAAAACATCTCCTAAAACCATTTCTCTTAGTTTGTTACCTATCTTGATAAAAATTCCCAAGAATAGACCCTTCTCGGATGCATAGACTATAATGACCTATTGTCACTCTTAGAAATTATTCATAAATATGGGATAAAAAAATCCATGGAAAAATACCACTAATTTAAAGCTTACTCAAACAAATATAAATTTCTAAATTTTCATCTCCTAACTCTCTCTCCTCTTCTCATACCAAGCATTTGAAAATTACCCTTCTAAGCATGCAAAAAAGATCAAAATTGGAGCAAAGTAGGAGTTTGAAATTTTTTCAAATATAACTTCCTTAAAACCATTTATGACCCTAAAATAGCCAAATTAAACCTATATGATGATTTTATCATAAAAATCCTCTAAAAACCAAAGTGAATGCCTCAAAAAGGCCTATTTTACACTAAAAATACTATTTTCACCAAGGAGCTCTAAATTAAATGCTATAAAACGTTTTCCATAGTATATAACATGTATAATTAGGTGAATAAATATGTTATCAATATTTATCTTGACTAGAGACTATCAAAACCTTCTCTAAATGTCACAAAATGGTCAAATTTTGCATAAAAATGAGTCATAGAATTAGTCCAAAAAGTGATCAATTTCATTATTAATTTTTTAGGGATGTAATTACCTTAAAATATTCTATGAAACTCATCAATACACTTTGAACTCTTATTATCAGTGAAAAATGACTCGAAAGGCCAAAAAATGACTAGAAAACACAAGACAAGTGAAGGAAAAGACCTTCAATCACCTAAACAACCTTAAGATCTGTTAACCATGGATTTCTCAATGATTTTTCAAGACCAAATACTGAATCACAAGGTGAACTAGTATGATATGCAAAGTTTTAAATGGTAGGGGTGATAATTTGACTTGCAAGGTCATAATTGTCAATAGTTATGATGCATGTGCTTCATTTTCATTGGGATCTATTGATAGAGATCCATATTTTATTTATTCCACCCTTCATGAGGAATATGATCTATATATGTTGTCTTATATACCTTCACTCAGGATTGAGAATATTAAGACTACATTGGTTAGACAAGATCTACCTGGCACTTCTTTTGATGTTACCTCACATTCTCCTTTTGTGGAATTTGCATCTACTCATATGTATGCATCTTCATATACCCTTCATGTTCATTTAGGGTGTATTTTTTATCATTATTAGTGGTTTCAATGGAATTATTTGATAAGAATCTATAGTCAAGGTTCTACTACCACTCAGCTTCTTTTATCGCACATTGTTCCTCTTATCTTTTGATGCTACTTTGATATTTGATCTCTTTATTAGGAGGATGTATTTTGTGGAGCCTACGTTTCTCATTTCACAAATTTCATCTACTGTTGATTACATTATGGACTTTTTAATGTCATTTGGAAATATTTTTGTTGTATGAGACCTTTATTTGTGGTCATAGTAATAATCATGGAGTCTTTTTATTCATGTTTGTATGATCCATATTTAAAACATTACTCTTTAGTTGTTGAGTATCCCATCACCACCAAGTGCATATTATTGAGATATTTATATATGTACATTTGATGTTGATAGTCTCCTTCATATGTATTATGGATTTTGGTCTCCCTTTGAAGAGTAGCTAGTCTGGTGAAGCCCAGTGTTAGCATTTCAGTGTTTTATAGTGATATTGGCCCACTCATATAGATATGTTTTTTTAGTCACTACACCCACTTTAGCATTATGTGGGGGTGTGTGCACATATTGCTTCAAGTGTTGTACTCATTGTTAGTCCTTGGTGTTGTCACTCAATTTTTCACCATTGGATAAGTTTTTCAAACCTCATATAGATTGAGTAGAAAATGGGATTACCTCTCAGCCTGTGGGTTGCCTATAACAAAGGTAAACCTCTAGATTTAATGGCTAGATCCTTAGATTTATCTTTGATATCTTAACACCTATACTAATTTCTTGATTGGATGAAAATAATTAGAGATAATATGAGATAAATATATTCTAATAAGGTGATGCACCAATTAAAACTTGGCCACTACCAATTAATTGTAAGTACACTTCAAACACAAGCCTAATCTACATATGACACTACTCAAAAATTTCCCTTTCATTAGTATTTATCATAGAGGTTTGTGAAGCTAACCTAAGCTAAGAGGACTAAATAAAAGGTTGTATCTTGATAATAGTGTAGAGACAACTATATAAACTAATGAAAACTACATTATAACACTTCAAGAAACCTGCAACAAACATTCAAAGTTGAATATGGATGTAAGCAAGGAAAACATGATAAGGAAGAGAAACTATCACTTAGCTAGATTAACTAACTTAACATACACATTGAAAATAACTGATGGAGAAGGTAAACTAGATCATTCTTTATTTCTTCAATGTTGAAAATGACCATGGACTTTCCATACTCAAGTGAAGGATCCTTTACAGTGCCACAATGGCATGAATATAAAGCATAGGAGAGAAGAGGGAAGAGGTGAAGTTGGATAGTTACAAGGCCAAGTGTCAATATTTTTAAACCCATTAAAATGCAAGAGAATGAAGTGGAAAATATTATATGAAGTTATCATGGACAAATGTCCATCAAAATTGCATCATTCTCCTAGAGAGGGCATAGAGACCTTTCATATCCCTCATGAAACTGCCTTTCTCAATGAAGAGTCACTGGACAGTCTAGAACTACCTTTAGAAGTTTTTGACACATGTTATCTAACTTGAGAAGTTAGAAAAACTATGGTGATATTCATTATACCTTTCATAACTGATAACCTCCCCTCTATGACTTGTCATTCACTCTCTAGTAGTCACTCATTAGCCTTCTAGTCCTCAAATCTTATACTTTTCACTTAGGTATCCTATACATGTTCAAGGAGACTCATTTCAAAAGTGCATGACACATTTTTAAGACCTCTTTATCCTTTGGACTATCAAGTAGACCTAAAAATATTTAATGTCACACTTCTCACAATCACATTTAGGTAATCACTTATTTTCTCACTATCTTATCTAAGACTTCCTACAACGACTAACTAAACAGAGGGGTTTCTAGGCATGACCAAGGTGATAATTGAATATTTAGAGTTAAAACAAGTCTCTACACACCTTCCATATTTACTTTCATCTATCCATTCCTTTCTACACCTATAGAACACCTCAATTCCTATCAAAGATAATTAAGCATGTCTGTGTAAGTGATGTATGAAATAATTGGGTGTCAAGGAGATTGATAGAATCCTAAAGGGATCCAAAACACTTTCATGGCTAGTTGGCCTCTCCTATATGTATTTCCATTCAAGTCTTATCCATCAGGTTTATATAAGGGTTTTAGGATGGTTTTAGGTCACTCAAGTTCTTAGTGATAATTCATAAATGCTAGAAATTTAGCCCTAAAAAAATTGCATTAATATCGAGTGTAGTACCAACTTAAGATATTAATATCTTATTGATACACCATGCATCTCATCCATATATATATGAGCAAAATAAGTTGGCTTCTCTAGCTCTTACTTGTATTCTTAATAGGTCTGAGAGAGAATTAGGCCAAAATGACTAGTCATGGTTTATTATTTGAAAACTAATGGTTCTGATTGGCTCTACACTTTATCCTAAATTTCTTTAACTTTATTTGAAAGATCATGTGGTCATGTGAATCATGTTAGCACCTTGAGAGTTTAGGCCTAATAGGCCTAGACTATATATATGGGTATATGACTACATATGAAGTTTACAATGACTATAGGGTATTATAAAACTTTGGTAATATTAAATACAACCTTATAAAAAATCTTATCATGATCAATATTTTCTCTTACATTCATCTCTTAACCCCTCATACATTAGGTTTGTAAACTGCACTAACTATTGAAGTGTCTCTAGTCTAAGATAAAACAAAGGGGACCTCCCCTAATTGTACAAGCAAACTAAGATCATGGAGGCCTAGAATAGGTCATGATGGCATTCTATACCAAGTATCAAGTTTTTACTATGATTCAATATCCCTCAATATCAAATTGCCTCATAACTAGTTTCTATAGGTATGACTATGTGCAAGGTTTTAGATGACTAAGTGTGAAGTTTTGAAAACTTAGTTTAGCTCAATCTCTACTTCTAATAATCACATGAAAATGTGATTTTTTCATCATGAGAATGGTTTCTTATATGTTCACCCATCTTATGTCTCTTTCCACCAACCAAATTACACCTTTCACTAGCTTAGCTAGTCTGAAGTCCCAATGAAACTATAGGTGTGCATATTAAAGGAGTTAAGATGTTATTGCAGGTAATGATATAGGTTTAGATATTATACTTCACAACTTTTTGTTTCTTTGAGGTCACTACAATCACATCACACTTGAATTGAATTTTCTCTACCTTGAGATCATGTGACCATCTCTCACCATTAATGTATTGTAGGTCTGCAAGTTACACACTCATCTTGGCTTGATGACACTATGTTTCACTAAGCATTTTAAGTAGAAACTTGACTGAATTGAAACCATTCAACCATTATCTTCTTGTGACTTAGGAACCCCTTCTTTCATTGGCATGTTAGTTCTAGGTCTAGGCTAGAAGATTAAATCCATCAAGCTTATCTAAACCTCATAGACACTTACCAATAGATGGCATTGTTTAGGGTAGCATCCTTCTTCAAATAAATTAAGTTAAGTGTTCCCACTTGAATTTTTTTATAACTCTACAACTTGCACTTAGGTTTGGTAGTAGATAGTGACTTCACTAATTTGAATATAATGATCTTCCCTATGATCTCAAACTTGATTAAAGGTTTCAATTTAGTCCAAACATCTCCAAATCTATTTCAATTCTACTTTACCTCCCTTTGTGTTAACTTTAGACCACTATTTTTGATTGCTTGTAGCCATCAGTAAATATTAGACTCTGTATGAAGTAATAATCTTATCATCACCCTTAAGTTATCTTCAAATAAAACCCTCAATGTAAAAACTAACTTCTATGTTCTAAGGGGTTAAACACAAGTGTGTTACCTTGACCATGAAGCTACTCATAGGAGAATGAAATTTTCAACTCTCAAACACTAATCTATAGACCTTAATGGTGTGACTTATAGCACAATGAGAATGATCCTACTTACTTTACATGTTAAAACATTCCACACCATGTTGGAACCAAAATAAAAAGGAATAACATGTTCTTAAAGACCATATGTATCACTTGGTTCACATAAACCAATGTAGATAGATGATGAAATCATGGTGCTAGGGTTATCCAAGAAGTTTTGAGATGCTAACAATCTTAGTGATTGTTCATGAAGCACAAACCACCAATCTTAAAACCATGACCAGGAAATGGAAGGTTATAATGAATAATTTCATCCACCAAGTGAATTCACTTAAACTTTGTTTCTCTTATGTGTACAAAGTGTAAACTATTTGACCTTATTGACCTACCCAAGAGAGAAATAAGAGACACAAATTAGTTTTTGGTAGTTTTGAACTTGTTGAAGCTTATTGAGACCTTAAACTACTTGTAGTCATCTTAAGACATCTCCTTAAATCCTCACACGTTATAGATGGTTTCATATAATTGTCTAAAACTACCTTGTTTATAGTTGATATCCTTTCTTGTACATTGAACCTACCACATTTTTACATATCAAATTGTACTCTAACATAACCTAACATGGCATACATTAGGTTACACCTTGAAACATTTGTCTTTAGTGTAAAAATATACAACTCCCTAAAATGATCCAAAGGTGACATAAAATGACTTTAAGACAAAAGACAAATTTGACGAAGGTTAAACATATTATGTGACCCTCAAACTATGAATTTTCCTTATTAATGACCATGTGACCATATTCAAACCTAGAATACCATATGAAAGTTTGAATATGTATGGGGTGTTGAATTAATTTCACCTAGGGGTAAAATTAGTCAACACGTGGAATAGCATATTATTTTGGGAGGTAGTTGATTGAGTGCATATTTTATTTAATGTGCTTCATTCCATTGAGTGCACCTACTATAGAATTGTGTTGATATTTTTTGAGTCGTGATTCTTGGTTGCCTTGAACCATATATTATCTTATTCACTCTTAATATGGTTCTACTATTTTTTGTCTACCTTGAAATGATACATTTCATCCATAATAACTCTTTTTCCTCAGTTTGTGATTAGTTTATTTTATAGAGTGAGCCTCATACAAAGTACTAGTTCCTATTTGACTTGGAGATTATAGAGACTCAACATCTGTGTATTTTGGTAAGATGGATTGGTTATGTAGAGACACTTTTTATTTCACTATGATTTGTACATGGTTACCTAATCAATCCTAATTTTTGGGACCCATAAATCTCTTTGCTTTCTCTTTTCTCACTCCCTATTTTGCACTTAAGTGAGGGTGTTGGAGTGGATGTGTTCACACTAGCTAGTGGTTTGTGATTTTTATCTAACCAAATTTATTTCTATCCATGTTTACACTCACTTAGGAGTTAATATTGTTTTTGGAAATTTTTATATGGTTTGTTGTGATAAATATTTTCACGAACCAATTTTGGTTGTGAAAAATATTTCATTCCACCTATTGTTTGCTTGTGAAATAAACTATTCATTTCACAAAACAAACCTTCATTACCTATTTATTATGTACTCCTTATGCTTCTCCTATATTGATGGAGAGATAAAGCTATGGTTGTTTGTCTTTTGTCTTTGAGACAATAATAGAGACTTTGATTTTTTATGTGTAATATTTGTCTGATGATGTTATGACTATAGTGCTTGTGTACAGGAGAGATCCTATTGGTTATGAGTTCATTTTGAACTTCTTCATGCCTTCCTTAGTCACATAAGCTATTATTATAAGTTTATTAATAGTTATGCTAACATAACATCTCTGTTATAATAATTATTCAAACAAAATGGCCTCTTCCTCTAAATATAAACATCATTAATAGGCATTTGATACCTTGAAAGAGAAATTGGTAATTACACGCATCCTCTATTTTTTAAATTAGATGACACCATAACATGTACATGTCAACACTTATAACATGGTAGCGGGTGTTATCCTTATTTATCTTGGAAAAAATAATTTGGAACATCCCATATATTTCTTAAGTCACAAGATAACATTGATGGAGAATAATTACTCTACTATCAAATGGGAAGCCTTATCGACAATGTTTGTGCTCCAAAATTTATGTCAGTACTTGTTAGCCACTCTATTCACCTTATATATGGATCACGAGTCACTTAAGTACATTTTGAATAAACCAATGCTACATGGATGAATCTATTAGTAGATTGTTCTCTTCTAAGATTATCAATTCTTCATGTTGTAAACCCTCATAAAATGAATTTCAGTCCTAACCACCTCTCACATGCGGAGTTTGGTGAACCAAAATGCCATAAATGATTATTTATCTAATGTAAAAAAATTTCAAGTTATGCATATGCCCAAAGAAATGGAAGAAACAACTAATTTTCTTACAACAATTTTTGCACCAAACTATCTTAATACCCAAGAGAAAAAACAACTTTTTATATGCATTACACATTTCCATTTAATTGGTAGAGATATATACAACCTTATAAGGTATGAGGTGTTATAAGGTGTGAAATGCAACATGAGCACACATAAATCCTTTAATAGGTACATGAGGGTATCTCCAGAGGACATTATGTTGGTGATGAAAAAACACAAAAGGTGCTCCTAACTGGCTTGTTATGGCTCACCTTTTTCAAATGTGTCAAATATTATGCATGATAATGTGATATATGTTAGTGAGAAGGCAAACCAAATGGTAGGGATGTTATGCCTCTTCATCCAATCCTTACTCATGAACCTTTTTAAAAATGGGCTTTAGATTTTGTTTGGACCATTACCCTACTAAAAGATGAACTGGAGAACACTACATCATTAATGCCATCAACTATATCACATGTTAGGATAAAATAATTCACACACATGATTATACTACTTCAACCATCATCAAGCTCATTTGGTAAAATATCATCACCAAATATGGATGCCCTTTAAGTTTAACAAGTGATCGTGACACTCACTTCCTCACTAAGATGACACACATCCTCTTAGTCAATTTCATGATTATGAACCATAAGATAAATATATACCACCATAAATATAACATAAATATGTTTTAATTATCTCTAATAAGAGGGGGGTGAATCAATTTCCTTAAAACAATCCTTTAATTTCACTTATCATTCATGAAGCACTCTTTTAAACACATACATCAAACAATGCAGAAACAAGCATCCACATAAGCATATAACATATGAACATAAGAGATATGTGATAAAATATCATGGTTCATAAAACCCACCAAAAAATATCTTGTAATACAGTCATATAAGCAATGGATCAATATTTAGTGAGGAACCAACCCCACAAAGAGTACTAGGCCCTTGCTAGTCAAGCACCCACTCAACTAGGCCTTTAGCAATCACCAAATTGCAAGGAGGCACAAAACCCATTATTAACTCAACACCAAATCAACTATTTGTAACATATAATCACATATAGACACCTATTTCTCACTTAACTTATGATGATCACCTTATTTTGATCTTCACACTCTTTAATCTCTCTCAAAAAGCCTATTAGGCCTCTTCACTAAACTATCTCTCTTCTTGGCATAATTAGGTCAAATTACCTTGCTCATCATACATAAATTTACCATTATAACTTCATTAAATATTCATCACACATATATAATATTATTTAAACCCTCTACCTAGTTTCTAAATTTCTATTTCATTCACTCATTCCCTCAATATTTTGACTAGTCAAATTAGGCCTATTAGACCTTCTTCTTATACATGACTCATTAAATTACATATATTGGTTGGACAAAAACATATAAATACTTGTAAAATAATTTAAATAAATTTAAAAACATCTTTCAAAAATGAAAAAAACCACTACATATGTTGGTCACCACTCATAAGTACCAAAACCACCATTAGGCCTAATATAGACCTAATGCAATTAGGACTTCTCAAATTAGATGTTTTACCTTGGCCAAGTTGGAAAATCTAGAGAATCAAAAATTTATGAAAATTTTAAAAAACACTTCATTTATTCCATTTATAATATCACATTATGTCCTCAACACCATTTAGCTCATTTCACTTGTTGAACCACACCAATAGGCCTACTTACAATTAGGCCTTCTCACTACCATAAAGTCTATTTTGAGTATATGAAGCATATAATAAAATTTTACACATAAAAATATCAAAAATTCACATTTATATAACCTACATTACCTTATGGTAATCAATATGTCCATTATACTTCACCATTTCGAGAAAAATACCTCAAACTGACCACTTCTATATGCTCACTTAGAACTAAAAACAAGCTTCAAAACCTTGTCAAGAACCTTTGAATTTTCAAACCTTCATAAGAGTTTATCATGACTAAAAATACATTAAAATGAATCTATGAGACATATATAACAAATTCATGTGTATTTTACTCTTTAACTTTGGGCATAATGACTCAGGAAAATCAATCTTACTAACATAAATAAACTGTCTGAATGCTCCAAAACACAGTCATGGAAAAAATGAATTAGAACAACTATAAATTAAATTTAATAAATTTAAATGGGTTTATTTCATCATAAAACATCCTAATATTAACTTAAAATAAATATATTATAGGATAAAATAGCAATATTGGTCTTGCAAACCAATCTCGTGTCTTCACCCTACACAAACCTTACTATGTTAGATAGGTCATTTTGAGAGAAACATTCTACTTGTATATAATTATCTCCAAATATTATATTCAAATTTTATATGTGTTACATGTCTTAAATAAAAACCCTATATAATTTTATCCATTCCTAATGCACCATAACACATCCCTAATCTCATTCCTACTTTTGCCTTTTCTCTCACTATCTTCCTCACTAGGCCTTTTAAGTGATAGGCCAAATTATATGAATTTTTTTTATCATATTTTAAATTTTTATCATTCTCATAAAATTACATTATCATAAAATACATGTCTCACACATCATCCTTCAATAATTTTCATGCTTGGACCTGGTCAACCCTACCTACTACATTAAAAATTTGAGAAACAAGGGATTTCTTGTATCTTCCATTCACTCTTCTAAAAAACCAATGACAATTGGAGGTACCTGAGAGAGTTTAGTACAAAATTAAATAATCATAATAGGTAAAATAAATCATTCTAATCTTTTTTCAATCATATCTTCCATATCGGGTCGTTATTAGGGTTTTAGAGAGGGTTTAGACTGTCTTCCATTCTTAGCAATCATTTATAAATATTATGCCCTCAACCCAAAAAAAATTCTATGAAATTTAATCTATGACCCTTCCCAAACTACCATGAACTAATTGGATCCTCATGCAAAGGTTACATGTGCAAATGAGCATAATAAAATCCTTCTCAGGTCTATAATACCTTATTTTGTGCAAACAAAAAACTACAAAATCAAATTTCATGATTTATCCTTAATTATATGACCTTAGACTTGTTAAAAATACTTGATAAAACCTAAAAAAATTATTAAAATTATCTCATGATCTCTATCACCTTAGAAATTTAACTTGACCCCTCATTAGGCCACACTAGGTCTCTTTTTACATTAGGCATTGAGCTGCCAAACACACTTAGACCTTGAACACACATTAAAATATCTTGAAATTATCTCAAAACATTATAATCATGTCATAAAACCTCATACCATTTTTACACACTACCAATATTCTTATCATAATCATGTTACCAAGTTTGTGCCTTCTCATTAGGTCTCTTCATGTACATACTAAGTCAAGAATTAACCTAAAACCCTCCTATAAAGTCTTATATACCTTAAAAATGTGTTTACATAGTGTAAAAAATATTATCACCTGATCTACCACTAATTTTCATCCTTAAAATATCTTGATACCACCTCAAGACTCCTAATTAGGTAAGACATAGTTTAAGACTAGTCTAATTACATGCTCAGGCTTAAGATGTTACCCTTAAAGGTTTAACTTGAAAATTTACTGAGTGTTTAAAAACTTCATATGAAATCTCAAAAATCTTCAAGTCTCCAATCATACCTATGTTTATCCATCCTACCAAACCACCATCTTCATATACATGCTCATGATGTGACAATGCTCCTTAAGATTAGTGCTCAAAAGTATGCTTACCTTGTATCTTGATATTGATCTTGAAATTTCATAAACCTAAGAATAATTAGTAGTTTTCCTTCAAATTCTGTCTCAACAAAGAGATAATTGGTTTCCTTCAAATTATTTCTTGTCATAAGATTCCTTATCACATACCACTTCACCATGCATGGCATCAACTTTGACTTTGACATTAATGACATCCATCTTGACCTTGACTTCAATGAAAAAATTTATGACACAAAACCAAAAATAGTAACATACTTCAAAAATATCCCCCTTTGTCATTTATAGAAAAAACTTAAACAAATTTGATCATTCTAATCTCCCCAAGCTGGATCTCTTCAAACTGACCTTTCTCCCAAACTAGAACTTTCTCCTCCTTTGACATACAAAGGGTCAAATTTTAACAACTATTTGATCCTTGAACCTAGAAAAACACACCATTTCTCTCCAAATAATACCACTATCTCTCTCTCTTTGACAAAAACTCAACACATATTAGACTCACAACCAATGGCTATAGATTTTCCTAGACAACACATCTACTCTTGGAGCGTGATTGTCTCCCCTTATCTCTATGAGATATTCTGACACAAACATGAGTATGACTTGGTTTGATTAAGTCATCATAATAATTATTTGGAACCCATCTCTTAAAATTAAACCTCTAATAGACTATTGACTAAACTTTGGATTTAAAACAAAGGATACATAGTTCCCCCTAAGAACAAGCATCCATCATTCTTCTGCTCACTAGCTGAGTGCCTCCATGAATCCTAATGGAGTCACCTCTTATCTCTTAGGCACTAAAACAACATAAACTCAAGATATTCCTAGGTCTCCATGTCCTTACTATACTTAACTTTCTTCATGATCCTCTTAGGCTTGAATTCTTCAATCTCTATTTGAATAACATTCTGACTTGGTCTATTTTCCTTGAATTCTTCATCCACAATCTGAGCTAGTAGGGATAATTCTTGGCACTCCTTTACATCTGCAATATGCTCCACCATGGCAAGTATTCCACTTTTAATTACATACTGATCATCATTTACCTTAGCTAACTTTGGTTTTCATTCACTATTTTGTCTTCTTTTTTCACTTTGGGGGCCTCAATATTCTTATATTGACTTGAGAATCCATGCTTACATAACTTTGAAATATGACCAACCTTTTGATAATTAAAAAAAACTACTCCTATTGCTGAAAACACACCATTACGCATATCTCTTGACTAATTATTATCCTCATAGTTCCATGCATATTCATTCTTGGAGGGTTTTCTACAATGCCTTGCACCATGACCAAAATGGTTACATTAATAATAATAACCATTGAAAGGATTAACATACCTTATATTAATATATTTACTAATAGGATTAATCTTCATTATACCAGCACCATCATTCCTTGATTGACCATTGAACTTTAAGTTTTGATTCTCCTTGATCACATTAGTGTTCTTCTTTTGGTTTCTATTGAAACTAAGACTTCTTTTGTCATTAGTAGTCTTTTGACTAATCAGGATGTTGTCTATATCATTTTTACTATTTTCAAACTTCACAAAGTAATTTACCTTACTTGATTCCTAATTCAACTCACCTCTCAAGGAATCCACTTTAGTTACATACCTTAGACATTCTTCTTCTTTAGCCTTTAGGATTGCAATCACAATCTTAATTTGATTCTCCAGTTATTTGACTATTTCCTCTTCTTCCTTAGAGTTGTTACTTAGTTTAACTTTCAAAAAATTGATTTCCTCCTCATATTATTTGACAATAGATATCATCACCTTATTATCATTATTTACCATCTTCATTTCTTCTAGAGCATTCATAAACTTAGCCTCAAGATCCACCCCATTTTCTTCTTCATCTAAATCACCAACAATACCTATAAACCACATGGACTCTTCTTAATTTGAACATATTGCCTCATCAACCATGAAAATAACTTCATTGACATCAAGATCAACACATTCATGGTCACTCTTAGAATCACTTCTCTCACTCTCATCAGATGAACTGTAGTCTTATTTGGTGTAAAAGCTTCTTTTATTCTTGAAAAACCTTTTCTTTTCATCATACTTCTAAAGATTTTCCTAATTTTATCAGACCTATAAGAATTATTGTCATAATAATGAACTTAATCATTCTCTTCATCATCCTTTGTCTTATGCTTATGAATCCACTTTTTATCAAAGTGTCCAATTTATCTACAATTAAATCACTTGAAGGGAAATTTACCCTTGTATTTACCTGAACCTTTTTCAACATTATGGCAAACATAACTATCAACTCAGCATCATCAATATCATAATTATCATTATATTTGGATTAATTAACTTGTATATTCTTCCCCTTTGACTTCTTTTCTACCTTGAAAACAAATTTTTTCTTTGCATGTCTCCCTTCACTTGTCCTCATCTCATAGGCTATTATGGCGCCATGAAGTTCATCAATTTCTAGCTTGGACTCTTTTAATGATTTACCTAGTCATCTTATGATGTTTACCACTTCATCAAACCTCAATATATAGACTTAAATATTCTCATATTTATTCATCCTTAGGCTTTAAAACTATCTTCTATGGGTTTATAATTTAGCCAATTTGACCTTGGATTCAAACTATCTTTTGTAGGTTTATAATTTATCTAATTTGACCTTGGATTCTCCATTATATATAGTATTAAACATGTCCCAAATTAATTTGGAATAAATATAGTGCATCACTTCACAAACATTGCCTCTGATAGGCCATAAAGAATACCATTCATTGTTTTTGAATTATTATCACTATCTTTATTACCTACTGCATCTATAGGGAGGATATGGGGTGAAGGATATCCATCCAAAAATAATTTCCAAACATCATGACCATAATACATCAAATGTTTTCTCATCCTAACTCTCCAAAAATCATAATTAGATCCATTAAAAAATGGTGCCTTGCTTGTAGGGAAACCACCTTGTGCTTGACTAGCCATTTTCACTTGCTTAGGATATCCTTTAGGATATTATGCCTCTTTCAAAGGACCTAATCTGATACCAATTTTTTTAATTAAAGATAATAAGAGGGTGGGGGATGAATAATTTACCTTAAAATATTCCTTCAATTTCACTTATCATTCACGAAGCATTCATTCAAACACATACATCAACCAATGCATAAACAAGCATCCATATAAGCATATAACATATGAACACAAGAGATATGTGGGAAAAACTCATGGGTGATAAAACCCACTGAAATATATTTTTTAATCTGGTCATTAAATTGATAAATATTTAATTAGGTACCAACCCTACAAAGATCATCAACCTCTCACTATTCAAGCACTTACTCAAGCAGGTCTTTAACAAGCGCCAAATTGCAAGGAGGAACCAACCCCCTAGGTAAATTAGCACAAAATAAGATATTTAGAAATTTTTAATAACCTTTGGACACATATTTATTACTCAATTAATTATTATCACCTTATTTTTCTCTTTTCACTCTCCAATCTCTCTCAAATAACCTATTAGGCCTCTTCACTCAACTAGCCTTCTTCTTGGCATAATTATGTCAAATGAACTTGATCATAATATACATAATTAATTTTAAAACATTATTAAATATTAATAACAAATATATTATTGTATTCATACCCTCTACCTGGATTCCAAACTTGTATTTCATTCACTCATTCCCTCAATATTCTGACTAGTCAAATTATGCTTATTAGACCTTCTTCTTACACAAGACTCTTGATATCACATACCTTGGTTATAAAAAAAAATTTACATAATTTTATAATACTTTTAATGTATAAAAAAATAAATTTAACAATTTAAATGACCTCTACATAGGTCGGTCACCACTCAAGGGCCAAAACCACCATTAGGCCTAATAGAGACCTACTGCAATAAAGCCTCCTCAAAGCACACATTTTATCTTGGCCACCTTGTAACATCTTGAGCATAAAAAAATGTATGAAACACTTAAAAAAATATTAAATTATAACCCTTATAATCTAACCTTATTTACCCAACACCATTTATCTCAGTTCAGTCTTTAAACCAGACCAATAGGCCTACTTACAATCTCACTACGATAAAGTCTATTTTGAATATTTGAAGCATATAATCAACTTTAAGACATAAAAATATCAAAAAATAAAATTTATATAACCTCCATGAAATAATTTTCATAATTATGTCTATTATACTTCACCATTCAAAGTAAAATACCTCAAACTAACCACTTCTATTTGCTCACTCAGAACTGCAAACATGCTTTAAAACCCAATAAAGAACAATTGACTTTGAACACATTCATAAGATTTTATCATCAAGATAAATAAATTAAAATTAATATATTATACCTATAAAAAAACATCATGTGTATTTTATTCTTTGACTCTGGGCATAATGACTTAAGAACATCAATCTTACTAATATATAGAAACTACCTAAATGCTCTAAAACATAGTCATGGAAACAATGACTTAGAACACCTGTTTATTAACTTTCATGAAATTAAAATGGGTTTATAATATCATAAAAAATCCTTATATTAACTTAAAATAAATATATTATAAGATCAAATATAAATATTGATCTTGTAAACCAATCTTATGCCTTCACCCTGTACAGACCTCACTGTGTTATATAGGTCATTTTGAGAGCAAATTTATGCTTGTATATAAGCATCTAAAAATATTATATTAAAATGGGATATTTTTTAAATTTATTAAATAATAACCCTATGGAATTTTATTATTTCCTAATCCACCATAACACATCCCTAATCTCATTCCCACTTTTACCTATTTTTTCACTATCTTCCTCACTAGGCATTTGTAGAAATAGGCTAAATTATATGGATAGTTTAGAATATTTTAATCTTATAACCTAATAATACTATTAAATTATCATAAAATACACGTCTCACACATCATCTTCCAATAATTTTCATGCTTTGACTTGGTCAACCCTAGTTGCTACATTAAAAATCTAAGAAATAAGGGATTTATTGTATCTTCCATTCACTCTTCTGATAGACAAATTCCACCCAGAGGTACCTGGGAGAGTTAAATATAACCTCAAATAATAATACTTGGTCAAACAAACCATTATAATAAATTTTGAATCATATCTTCCATATCGGGTCACTATTAGGATTTTAAAGAGGGTTTAGATTGTCTTCCATTCTTAACAATCATTCATAAAGCTTAGGCCCTAAACCCTAAAAAAATTATATAAAATTTAATATAGTAAACTTAAAAAACTACCACTAGCTACTTGGATCCTCATTCAATGTCTGCACATGCCAACGAGCATAAGAAAATCCTTCTCAGGTTTGTAATACCATATTTTATGCACATAAAAAACCACAAAACGACATTTCATGATTTATACTTTATTTTATGACATAAAACTTGGTCAAAATACTTGAAAAAATCTCTTACACTTTTTACCATTATCTCATGATATTTTAAACCTTAGAAACTAAAATTGAACCCTCATTAGGCCACATTAGGTCTCTTTGCACATTAGGCCTTGAACTGCAAGACACACTTAGACCTTAAAGACACCTTGAAACATATTACACTACTCTATAAACCTCATAATAATGTCATAAAAACTCATACCATTATTACACATTTAAAATCTTCTTATCACAATCCTTAGACTTCTCACTTCATCATGCTACTAAGCTTGTGATTTCTTTTTAGGGTTTTTTATGTAAATACTAAGTCAAGAATTGACCTACAAACCTCCTCTAAAAGATTGTATACCTTATACACATGTTTACATAGTGTAAAAAATATTCTCACATGATCTACCATTTATTTTTATCCTTCATAGATCTTGATAACACCTCAAGATTCCTAATTAGGTTAGGCAAAGTTTAGGACTAGTTTGATTGCATGATTAAGCTTAAGACCTTACCCCTAAAGGTTTACCTTGAAAATTTATTAATTGTTAAAAAAATTCATATGAAATATTGGACATCATTAAACATCCACTCATACTTTTATGTATCTATCCTAATAGACCACTATCTTCATACACATTCTCATGATGGGACAATGATCCTTAAGACTAGTGCTCAAAAATATGATCACCTTGTATCTTTATCTTGACCTTGAGATGCCATAAACCTTAAAATAATTACAAGGTTGACTTAAAATTCTCTCTCAACATAGAGATAATAAATTTCTTTCAACTTCTCTCTTGTCATAAGACTCCTTATCATATACCACTTCACCATGCATGACATCAACTTTGACTTTGACGTTAATGACATCCATCTTGACCTTGAAATCAATGATAACATTTATGCCACAAAACCAGAAATAGGAACATACTTCAACACACTAATGAATCTTTTAACAAAATCCTAAGCCATACATTGACAAAAATTTACAATACTAGTCACACTGACTGGGATGATTGAGTTTATGTAGTCTTATGGGCATATCAAACCACATACAAATGATTGAACAAGAGTACTCATTTTCATTTTTATTTGCACCAAAGGAGTTCTACCAATGGAGTTAATTATTCCTTATCTATTTATTATGTATGTTATCCAAATAGATGATGAATAATCTCTAAAATTATACCTTGACACTTTATTATAGTTAGATGAAACATGTTTTCTTTTACATTGGAGTCAAGGAGTTGAAAAATAGATGTAAAAATCCTAGAATGATAGATATCTCAAAAAAAACTTTTTCTCTTGGTATGAACATCTTGGTCTATGATTCCAAGTTCATGTACCAATCTAATAAAATTCATGTATATTGGGTGGTTAATTCATTATTCATAGCATCCATCCCTCAGATGCATGTAAGGTAATCTAGTTAGATGGCCAATTTCTTCCAAGTCATTTTAATGGAAACCAACTTTGACTCTATCATTCCATGAGATATTTCAAAATTTGGTAATAAAGTGTGTGTCACTATATTAATTTAGGCTTTTAGTTTGTTCTCTAATAAAGCATCACATTGATTGCCTACCTTTTGTTTTCATTTATTTCAACATATGGTATTATTTTATTTTTATTTTGGTCATGCTCATGGAAGACCAAGGTAATATTTTAGTGTTTGGTAAGTTTCAATATAACTAAAGTAAATATAAGACATGTAAAGTAAAATATGAAAGGAATCACACACATGATGGGAACACCAGTAAAAAAATGAGGGAACCATGTATATGATGGTCATGCAATTAAAAATACATAAGGGTAATAAATCATATATGAGGCAACAAATGGCTAGAAGCATGGAAAAATGATGGAAAAGGAAAAGCAACAACAAATGATTTAGGAGGGAAAAAGCATTTCATGCCTTTGATGATATAATTTTATATATTTTTATAGATATCATGAACTATGATAAATCATGAGGATGAGATAAGTATATTAAATTGACAAAGTGTTAAACATAATGGTAATCATTCCAAATAGACATTGTGGCATACTATGTGAGAGCATTAATGACTAAAGTGATGGATGAAGGCATGGGAGAACTAATGTATGCAGTTCTTCAAAGCTATATAAGGTTATAAGGTCCTCATTTTGACAATTTATCATTAAATTTTTTTAATTTATAGAGCTCAAGTGAAGCATTTTAAGCCACTATAAACAACATTCATCAAATTGTAATGATAAATTTGAAGCTAAGAAGGGAGTTAATGATCATGAATGAAGAAAATAGTGGAATTATGATGATAGGAATGTTATGGATGTATTTTTAGGTTAAAGTTATTGATGTCTGTCATTAGAGGAAGCTAGAGCAAGAAGGATGAGGAATTTCAAGGTAGAAAGCATGTATTTATTTAGGAGAGTCAGACAATCATGCCTCAAACTTTAGTCTCCTTAGAGGGTGATGAAACCAAATTAGAAGGGATAAATAGTGAGCCTTTACCACTAATTCATAAAGAAGAAGAGTATGAGGGCATAAGAGGATGTCCTATTTTAACTAGGGAGGAAGTCCTTAATGAGTTCAACATACAAGAATAAAACATGGCATAGCAAGAGATGAAGACATATAACAAGAAAAGACCAGTGATGGCATGTGAGGGGAAAACATATTCTAAAACACCATCTCCATCCTATGTTTTAATTAAAGAAATGTAATACCTTAAGCCAGTCTTGTGTGGTGAAAATTGGGAGTCCAAGGTGTCCTCTTTTCAAGTGCTCAACTACAACCACCATCATCTTGGAAATGAGGGAGACTTGTATCAAAACTATAGATTAAAATTCCAAAACATAAGTAATGATGTCATATATGACCTAATTATATTCAATAGATTGAATGATATGATGGTGTTCTAGCTTTTCCACTTTCCTTATTTTTGGAAACCCATGGAAGCAATGAGATTTTTAGTCTTGCACATCCACAAAGACTATTTGTAATTTTTATGGTGCAGTATGAACATTACTAACCAATGGGTTAGTAAAGTAATAGGGTTACAATGTTCAAGCATTGACATTAATGTGGATTTAGAGGACCATGATGTTATTGAGAAGGTGGAGATAGTGCTGAAGTATAAAAAAGAGGGACATGCCATGCATAATTCTATCCTCTAAGATCCCTCTATTTGGGTAGTTACACACCTATAAATGTCTAAGCTTTTGGGTGGGGATATATGAAAATATGTTGGCATGGCACACCTCTACATGACATTACAAATGGCCTAGGGGAAAAGTATAATCATGCCCTATATTTCACTAAAATTACTATGGAGGATATTAAAAAGTCCCACTACCTCCCAAATCATAAATTACCTTGGGGTATGATTCTTATTTAACTAGTGTTTAGTGATATTGGTGTTCTATAATAACCCAAAAAAAATCTCATTTTGGTGTACCCACCAAAAAATAAGTCCCTTGTAGAATGGTTCCAATAGTTCACCTGTCTAGGAACCATCTCCCCATCCTACAAGATGAAAAGTGAAAGGATGATTTAAAGGGATGAAGTAAGAATTTAGAAATGAATGGTACATCCCCAAAGATTTACCTATGCATATGGGAACTCAATCCCAATTTGTGGTAATTTTGCATTATTCACTCATGTGCATTTAGATGGATCCCATGGATAACTTATTTGGATTGATAAAGTTTCCATATGTGGTTTCTACCAAGTATTTCAATATGTTTTTGAATAACATTAAAAATTCAAGTACGGTTCACATTAGCATCGATAATATTGATGGTGAAACTCATATTCTTCAATAATGATATGTCTACCAAGGAAATAAGCCATATATGGAGAAGAATGAAACAAATAATACTAATATCAACATGCACTAGATTCTCTCTGTAGATAACATTCATGTATTATATTATATGATCAAGCCTAAAAATAAGGCCTTGAGAAGTTAGGTTGCCCTTATATAAACACTTCCCCTCCCACTAGAAATAACAATGTAAAGGAGGTAGCATAGATAAGAGAAGAGGCCAAGGATTGATACCATTGGAAGTGTGTTAGATGAATAACCTAAATGGAAAATAATTCCCCTATCATTTCAAAAATACCAATGGATTACTACATGTTAGGCATAATATGGCCTTAATATATTTGAATATACTACTATTCCTTTGGGATAGGAGCATTCTACACCAGGTGTTGGGGGTATATGAATCAAGGTCAATGTCTCCTAAGGCATCAATTGAAAAAGAATATAAGAAAGCCACCCCCTGAGCTGAAGGAGAAAACTCAAAATAAAAAATAATATCCTACCCATGATGATTTGAAAATGGACATTAAA
Organism: Torreya grandis; assembly: GCA_037957365.1. NCBI lineage: Eukaryota > Viridiplantae > Streptophyta > Pinopsida > Cupressales > Taxaceae > Torreya > Torreya grandis. The sequence continues at coordinate 652,396 of JARHVA010007047.1, forward strand.
AGTTCCACTAGTGAAGAGGGGTTAAACAAAGTCACAACTCTAAGAACTAATTACCAGGATGCTATCCTAAGTGACCAGTAGATTGATATAAATGATGAGATACTTAAGTGCAATATGAATAAGGGAAAGGGGATTCTAGAGGGCTTGAGTAGCATCAAGGTAATAAGGGAGATTCCCTCTCCATTCATGTTTATCTCTAATATAATTTTACTAAAGAAAAATTGTATATGTTGAAGTATTTCCACAAGGAAGAATATTCCAATCAGACTCAGTGCAAACTCTATTTTTACATAGATCTTTTTAAATAGCAATATTATTTAAATATTACATAAAATGGCATGGATTTGGTTCTAGAGAGGGAATATCTTCCTAAATAATTTTTGGTAGATCTCTAGTAGTCTTCACCAACACAAATATGCACAACCCTGATTAAGTTGGCTCTCACAGTCATAAGGCAAAATGCACTACATGGGTATGATGTTGGCTAGTTTTTAAAAAAGTACCAAGAGGTTATTTCCATTTATTAGAATTAATGTGATAAAATAATAAGGATTTAATATGAATTATATGATCTTAGTTTCCATCACAAAATGGGACTGGTGTATCAAGTAAAGACTCTAAAATTGTACAAGTCAATTTTGTAACAAGAGTTGTCACTTACTGATGAGATCCCACTTACTAAAGAAGATATTGATAAGTTGGTGATTTTAGTAGATATTTTATTGAAAAAATGTAAATACAAGGTGAATTCCTATAAACAATAGACTTAGGATACAAATTAGTTTGTGAAATCCATTGAAGTTTGTTAGATATTTTTGTCCTAAGTGGGTGCCATAGTTCCCATATTTGATGGGGTTTTTTCCAAGTGGGCATGACTTATAAAAGGTTCTGAAGATAGGATTTAGGAAGAATAAAACTAGCACCATCAATTGATTTAGAATTCATTTATAATAAAGGATAAATCATATCACACCAAAACATTCTAGGATGTGGAGGAACTAGAAAATATGATCAATGCTCATCAACAAGAGCTCAATACCAATTTTATATCACTTTGACAATATGTTATGATAGAGGTAATATCACTTGAGGATTTATAAAATCATGCCACTATATCACTTTATATTTTGAAAACTCAAATGGGTGACTTTCTTGAGAAACATTAGGAGATAAAACAACTAAAAAATGTAATTGAATAAAATAACTCCACGTTGCAAACTGTCATAAACCACTAAGAGGAATTCAAGTTCTAGGTTGAGTAAATAAGACCTAAATTTTTGGTATCTAATGGAATAATGACTTAATGTGGGGTTATATTAGACCTCAAATTATATATAAATTTATTATAATTATTTTATTGAAGATGGGGTAGGAGAGATGGGCATACAAGTAGACCTATGCACAAAAATAAACCAAGGTGATAAAGGCCTTGGCACAAAAGAAGAAATTTATAAAGAATAAGGATGAAAAAAACATGGAATAAATAAGGACAAAAGAATTGATAAAATATCATATGAATTGGACAAGGGTGAAAAATGTGTAAATGGTTAGGAAATGGTCTACATGAGCATCAGAGGAGAATACTCAAGTATGGATCTACCACTAGGTAGTGAGAAGATAGGAATGAAATATAGAAGATCTAGAATAGAGTTGGTATATATGGGTTGTTAGGCCAAAATAAATAGGAATTAATTATAATGGTGTCCCATGAATCTTTATTTTTAATAGTTATTGGTAAGTCATCACTTACATATTAATGTTATAATTGAATGATCGGGGTAAATACATGTATAAAACCCCCTAGTTATACTTAGAACATTTGTTATATATATATATATATATATATATATATATATATATATATATATATATATATATAATGGTAATCTTGTAACTATAATCTTAAGATTATTCATGTTTCTTATGCTCATTAATACCTACATATGGTAATCATTGATATATAATAATATGGAATACTTGTGCTAATAAAATTCTTCTTACAAACTTGTCATGTAATCAATGGTACTATTTATATTTTTCTTGATTTGTGCCTATCTCTTTTTTTGTGATAAATAGACTAAGCATGGAATGAGTGTATTGTTATAATTATATTTACTATGATAACTTTAATTAGAACCAAGTTCTCATTTAAACACCATGATATAAAGAGACCAATGTATACACCATCACATGACAAAACTAACAAGAAATGGTCTTAAATTGTGCACTTCAGGTGAGTGTGAGAGACTATTTCTTTCATTATATTCCATTATGATAGATAGTTTGACATCTTATCCTATTTTCATGTGAACCCAAGAAAATATATGCTAAAATAAATGAAAAAACCCAATAATATCCTTAATCCTATCTACCTAAGTAAGGATCCTAATCCAAATTTGGGTGAAATAGATAGATGGAAGTGGTAAATAGGATGATAGTGCATCTTCTAAGAACCAATTAATTTGTTATGAAATAATCACATTAATTAAGCAACACTACAATAGGGATCTACATAACTCTACCACACATAATCATTTTTATGTTTTTGTATGTTTCTAACCTTTATCACCCATTGACATAGCTTATCATATTACACTATCAACAATATTTGTGACTTTAGATTAAAATGAAGTTGAGAAATATTTTAAATTAATTAACCACATTCAACACCTTAAACAATTTTAAACCATTTTTCAATAGTAAAATGTGAAATACAAACAATTCCACAACAAAAAGTTTGCATGACACAAATTTTAGGTTGCTGTTCATGTTCGCTCACACCTGTAAAATAAAATACCGATAAGACCTTAGTGAAAGCATCATCCACTTATGTATATGCTCTAAAACATTACCAAAAAATTAGGAGACAATGATTTTGAGATTATAGTTTTGATTTATATTGGATTGAATCCAGTATTCAACATATAACTCTTGCACCATTATGTCCCACCCTTATTAGATACTTCAAATAATATGTAGATTATATAATAGATAGAGATCAATCAATATTATATTATTCTATAAGAATTGGATCAAGTGATTGACACTTGGGTCAAATATACATGTCGACAAGAGATTCCTCTCTTTGAGATCATCAAATCAGGTCAATTGCCTTCCTAAAGAAAACAATTTATAGAAGTGTAGATTAATGATTTGTTTCCACAACTACATGTAATGGGGATCATTTCTCTTCAAGTATGGGTGACTGACCCAAGAGGATATAGGTCACTGGATCAAACTACACATTACTATATTTACACATTTAGCCTTGAAATAATGCCAATAATTTCATGAATAGGTTCTAATCCTACATGAAAGTCTTAATTTCATATAACAAAGTATATATTCATTTTCATTAAATAGATTAAAAATATAAAATTAATAATAAATTTATCCCATTTTTAAATCATATTAATCAAATCAATATATCAATCTATACAAATTTCATGCTTACATAATTATTTATAATTTACATGATTAAATTTTCAAAATTATACATAAATAGAATGCAATCATATGATCATGACTAGTATGTAAAATGTAGTCATATAAAATGTCACTTGAGCGCAATGAGTGTCATTTGATACCACCCATACCTAGATTAGTTTCATACATATCTAAGGGCATATTTAAACCCTTATATATATTTCAATTAGATATTACTTATCCATAGACATCCCAAATTTAGTCCCAAACCTTTCCCTAGGGATCCAAGCCCTTAGTTCCCCAGGTTCTACCACTTGGACATTATAATAGTTCTTTGGAAACTAGAACATGATGCTAGTGACCAAGGGACCACATTAGTTTCCATTGCCTAATTTCAACTCCAATTAGTATTTTTATAATTCCTAACACACCTAGGGTTAGCCTAGACCTATTACAAACTCTATACAAGACTAGATAAATATGAATACATGACCTTTATCCATTTATCTATTAGATGTAAATGAGATGAAAAATACACAAACAAGCTCAAAACAAGTAGTGAAAAATCAAGGTTATTGATCCCTATTCCACCCTATTTCTACTAATAGTCATTTACAACCACCATCATCTCATAATATACAAATTTTTAGTCAAATTCCTCATTCAAATCACTCAAGTGGATACTCATACTAGAATTCACTTGCACTTTCACTAACACTTATATTAGGAGAACTAAAGCAGGCTCGATCCTCTTTCAAGGTATTGATATGTAGGCAAATCTTAATAGAACAAGGTGTTGAAGACATCTAGTCTTCCCAACTAACATCACACTTTTTCTACTTGTGCTTCTTAAATACCCTAACAATATTGAGATATAGGATTTGCATACGAAATTAGTCCAAAATAGATCACATACAATTAATTAGGTTTTATCCACATAAGAACATGCCTATCAAACTTAAACATAGCTATGTATATAAATTCACATTAGTTTTTCATGAGGACACTGACACTGAATAGAGGACATTATCATGGTGTGCTATTGTAGAAGATAACATGTTATTTTCCATGAGGACTTATGACACTTGGATCCCATTCATGATACCCTGATCAACTTTTATCCCAATTTTTAGCCTCCAAACCATCTATCCCAGTCAATTTCTAGCTAAGTACTTACTTGTGTCATTATTACTATTTTTTGAAATATAATATTGGGTAAAATATTGAACAAATTAGTGGTTGTATTAATTACATATTACTCCCTTGATATATTGTACTCAGACCTTTTAACAACCTAGGGTTTACATTCCACAATCCATTAAAAGCTAAATCATTTCATGAACTTGACTTACTTCAAATACTTCTCTAAACCCTAGACCTAGATGTTATTAGGGTTTATATCCTTTTATTTTCTATTCTCAGAAATTAATTCCAAAATCTCAGATCTGATTTATTATTTTATTTTAGCAATCTTTAATAGATTAAATTTACTAAAATATTCAAAATATACAACATTTTGTTTTCCTACTTTTAAAACTATAATGGTAGAATTCAATAACCAATTTGATGATAATCTGAAGAGAAAATTGTAAAATTTCATTTCTAAACATTTAGATATGTAGGATGACCTTATCCATATTTTCCATGAAGATTTTTAGAAATCTAATAATGTTCAATCTTCTAACTCCTAAGATGCCAAAATTATTACACCTACTATGGGGGGAAACTTATATTCTATAATAACCCATTTGAACTTGAAAATCTTCAATAATGGAAAAAACTCATATGGCTAGTATGCATTCCCATTCTCCATAGGTATAATAACTTATGCATAAGATCCATGATCTATAGGGTAAGGTGTTATATCTTTAGAAGGGTGCCACTAAGTAATCTCATGCCTTAAATTATCATGTTATTTTAAATACACATTTGATATAATGTATAATAATAACTCTACCATCTATATTTGTGGCACATAAGCTTACTTTTCATGATGGTAAAGGTGACCTAGAGCACCACTTATGAGCCTTCCATGTAGAATATTTTGACTATGTGTTTAATGATTGGATACTCACTAAGTTGTTCCCTCACAGTTTAAAAGACTCTACATTACAATGGTCCTATGATCTTATTAACCAATATGTCATCACGTTAAATATATTAGTATATATATTTTTGGCACACTTTTTAATCAAAATCGATGATAAAGTTTCCTATGCTCAAGTGTCAAAACTCAAACAAAACTCCAATGAGCTAATAGCTATGTATGTATTGTGATATAAAACTATATTAGAAAATATGAATATCTCCATGGTAGATATAAAAATCTTAGACATATTCAATTAGATTTTTTTAATAGCATTGCACAAATTTATCCCATTCAAGAAGTCTGCATCATTCACAAATATTTTCTATACAATGAAAGAATAGGATGCTAAGATTATCTCCATGGGCAAACTAAAGTACACAACTAAATCAGATTCAACTACTAAGAGTGCTAATAAGCCTCCATACAAGGTAAAATATAGTGAGAACAAGAATGATCCCAAAAAAATAGTTAATACAGCTTCAGAGCCATCTCCTCACATGATTTTATTATCTCCTCCAACGAGACATTTTATGAATCTTCATTATTCTCTATCACATGTTCTACAACAGCTCTTGGAATGCAATCTCATATCTCTCCCTCCTATCAAAGAGGTTGATAAGACTAGGATTATTCCAATAAATTATGATGGAAATGCATTCTACAAATATCATAGGGAACTATTCTATACTATAAATATATCAATTAGCTTGAGACATAAGATATAAGTTATGATAAAAGCTAATATCATTTATATCATCAATGTTATAGACGTATATAGACCAAAGATAACGAAATTGAAAGCATTCAAAAATATTTTAGATCCATTTCCAAAACATACAATGAATGAGATAAGAGGAACTTTAGGTGTTTATTCTACACATCAGGCACAACCACCACCAAAATATTATCAAACTCATATAATGGATCCACATCCTTTACATAATATCATTAGGGTGTATCATACTATAGTGATAGCTATACCTCTTATCACTTTTTTAGAGCATGAGATATTTGATAATGAAAAATATTTCCACACACTATTTGTATGAGCCTACATTGTTCATCATCCTACTTGGAGTGTCATGGTTGATAATAGTCAAGTGTAAACATGTGTACCATCACACTTATACATCACTTGGGTTATTTAGAGTAGGATATTTATTAGATAGATATAATTACTCATGGTTTTAGTGGACATAACCATATCTCCATTAGGGAGATAGTACTATCATTATAGGTTGGGCTTGCACATGTGGCCACTAGATGCATAATAGTAGCTAGTGTAGGCACATTCGATATGCTATTATCTAGATCTTGGATACAATAGCTTTGATCCATTCCATCCACTGTACATAGATGTATCAAGTATATACATGTTAATCAGGTGGTTATAATTGAGGGTTTTCCATATGATTATCCTTTACCTATTCCATAGCCACTTATACATTAATCACCAGTTACAATTCCAAGCACATATTCTCTTATCATACTTTATATGTGATTCAAGCCACTAGTTTGGGTGAGGCTTAATCTTATAGTAGTATGACATATGCATACTCTCCTATTGAGACCTTTATTAGAGAGACCACTACATAAAATACATGTGGATTCTATAGGTCCTCTCTCTTCACCACCACATAGATTAGTTTTACAACATAGAGCATCCACTCTAGTCATAGATTATTATACTAGATGGGTTCCCAAATGCACCATAGTTCATAGGCCAGTTCAATAAACTATATAGATTCAGATCCCTACTCCATATGTAGTTTTAGCTATAGAACACTTAGTGCATCTAATGATCTAATACCATATACCTCATTGCATAACACACATGATTACTCTTACTCTATTTTATATGGTCCACATTTATTATGATTCTCTTAGGAGACTCACTAGGTATTATGTTCCTCTCTACTTGTACATAGCTTATCTTACCTTGTTCCTTGTATATAGTTTCATTTTAGTGATTACTTATACATATTTTATAATCATAAAATATAAAAATAATATAATATGTTCAAAAAATAAAACCATTTATATATTTATCTAAAACACAAATTTTAGTTCATCTGCATATCCATGTTTACATTCTTTATACTTGCTAAGCCTACATATGCTAACTACCTTAGTATAGTCAATTTTATGATGCATGTATTCCTTACTTATTATTTTCAAGTGTCATATATTCTTAAAGTATTTAGGTACTCTATGTAGTTCCATATTTGGTACTATCTACCCACCGGGGGCACATATATAGCTTCACCATTGATAAATGCCCCCAATGGGGGCATCACATACAAAGATTCTAGTTTTCAAGGTTACATCTTTATATACTCTATTTAATAGATTTATCATTATTTATATCTCAATATTGATAATCCTTTATTATTAATTTTTTTTGTTGAATATTGATACTGTACACTCAGTTATGTACATATTTTATCTTATACATATTTTTACCACATGTTCATTCATAATTTCATTTCTAGCTTTCTATGTTTATACTTTATTGTGTCTCTTTGATTATACATCTATTACAAGGCATTTGAATATGTAATTATTATATGGTGCTATATCACTTCCTTTCATTATATGCATTCTTTGGACATGTGTATGTGTCTTTGTGTGTGCCTTCTTGATTGTGTATGTAGACATTTGAACATTTACTTCTATGTTTCTCTAATCCAACCTTGCTTTTTTTGTGTATGTGAACATTTGAACATGCTCTTGCATGTATTTATTTCTTATATTTAGTGACATGTGCCCATTTCCCTTGTTTTGTGTCCCTATGGCCTAATTTGTGTGCCTCATGTGTGTTTTATGTATGCTTTCATGTATGCATCATGGATATGACACTTTTCTCTTAACTATTACACTTACAATCAGTTCTAAATACCATGATGGATCTCATGAATTTCCCCTTCCTCCTTGGGTGCCTTGATGGAAATCGTGCCTCATCCCCTAGGTAGTTACTTAGAGTATTTTTAGATTATACAGTTATTACACATTCTTACATTGTTATATCTACATCAAGAACCTTATGAATGATAGATTTATCATACATCAATAATTACCAACTTATGCTCATATTATATTACATTTTAATGTCATGTATAGACATTATATTGGTTTATTTCATAAATATCATATGTTTTCAACCTAACACACATCATGTAGATCTTTTATTTTGAGTAAATATTATTATTATATCCAAAATTTTAACTCTATCAAAGTCAATTATACATTTTAAAATTTGGGATAACATGGAACTATATCTAATTATATGCAGATTCCTATAAGAGATAGATCTATAGATTATGGGCTAGCTCCCTTGATCTAAATTTTTAGGCTCACACACTACACTAGGATAATCAATTATAGGGGTGAAAAGGGAAGAAAGAAACATGAAATCAACCTACACTGATATAGGTGATATACCAAGGAAATATCCATAAACATACTTGAAACTTGCACTAGGAAGGTAGATTACTAAAACTAATCTCAACTCAAGGTTTTTCTATCATAAGTGTGTCTACATGGAGGCAGATTGATATGGATTTCCAAAGGTGGGTGAATATTATTTTTAATATTAGACACTAATTATATATATTCACACTTTAAAAAAACACCTAATAAATAGTTACACATCATGGGACCTGTTATAAGAAGTATTACTCACACAATGCATACAAGATCAAAATGGAAGCAAGGAGAAACAATAATCACTTATCATCCAAATAGACTACTTGAAATACTTAGGCAATAATTTTAGAGACTAAACCAACTTGATAAATTTATTCAAAGGAAAACCAATATGTAAAATTATTAGTGTTTCACCATACCAATTTTGGATAGTTTACAATGCTAAAATGGCTTCAATATATAGAGCAATAGGAGAAGAGAGAGAAAGAGTGATGTGTAAGAGTCATAATTCCAAGTTTCAAGCCTTGAAGATTAGTTAAAATTAAATATTAGTTATAAAATATATCATAAAATCCTCTTAGACAAGTGCCTATCTAAAACATATCTTCCTCAAGTTGTTATAGGTACACTTCATTGTCCTTCTTGAAATTGCTTTCTTGATATTGAGTACACTAACAACCTAAAAAAACCTTGGAATTCATTGACACATATGAAATTGATTGATAAGTTGGAAACATGATTGGTGAAAGTCATTATGTACCCCTCCAACTGATAATCCTCTCTTTTTCACTTGGTCACTTCCTTGTAGCTACTCACTAGCCCTCTAGGTCTGAATTCTCACACTTATCACTTAGGTGGATTGTACACACTTAAATAAATTCATTGAATATATGTGAGACACCTTTTAATAACTCCTTTATCCTTTTGTCTATCATAGAGACCTCAATAAAAATCAAACTCACATTTCTCATTTTCAATTTGATAGTAATTTTGCGTTTGACTGCTCTATCTAAGACTATTTTTAGCAATTAGCTTAGTAGAGGATTTTACATTCATTAATAAGGTGATAATGGTGTATTATGAGATATAAAACATCTACACACACCTTATGCCATGGTTTTCACTCATTTATTCCCTTCTTTACCTTCAAATCACCTTGAATCTTATAGAAAACACAAAATTTGCCTCATTCATACAAGTGATAGTATATAATAACTGAGTGGCAAGGATATTGGGAGAGTGCCAAGTAGGTCCAAATAATATTCCAAGACAATTCACCCCTTATGGATGCTTCTCTCTTCATATTTTCCTCATCAATATCTTATGAGGATATGAGGAGGATTTTAGTTCATTTAAGTTATTAACAATGATTCATAAAGGTTAGGCCCCTAACATCCAAACCAATGCCACTAAGGTCAATTACAAGACCCCCCTCAACTATCCATAAGTTTTTGAGACCCCATGCATCTCTTCCTTATATATGTGAGTGAAATAAATTGGATTTCAAGTTCTTAGTATGCATTTTGGACACCCCTAAGACAAGTTGATGCCAAAAAATGACCAATTTGAGTTGTATTATGCAAACCACTGAGTCCAATAAACCCTCCATTATTTACTGAAGGATATTACATTGTTTGGGTATATCACATGACCATAGGAGTGTCATTAGAAGTGATGGGGTTCACGTCCAGTTTTAGTCCTCAAAGGTATAAACTTGGTTTCTAAGTATGTGACCACCTATCAATGGTAACAATGATTATAGGACCTCTTCTACACTTATTAACCTCCAATTCAACTCTACACATCATCCTAAAATAATTCAATGCTCTCCATTTCATCTTTTTACCATGTATATACTAGGTTTACATGTTATGTTTCTCATGGAGTGTCTTAGGTTTGAGATAAAATAGTGAGTACTTTCACTATTAGTATAATGTAAAGGAGACCATGGAGATATTATTCAAGTCATGTTGGCCTTTTTTTACCAAGTGACTATTAGCTATTAGGCATGTGACTATTTACAGGGTTTTGATAGGGCTTAAGAACCTTTAGCTATGACTATCTCTGTTCATCCTTGATTTTTGGAATCACATGGAAAATTATTATTATTACTATTAGAGTAATTTATAAATGGTCACCTCCATATTTCATCTTTGTCTATCAACCAAACCTGCATTCTTCATCGACATAGGCTAGTCTATCTCCTAAGTATGATTGTAGGTGCTTATTAGGGAAGTCAAGGTATTCCTGTAAGTGATGATACATGTTTGAAAATTTTACTTCCCACTTTTTGTTTCCTCTAAGTTTACTAGGGATATTTCACACCAAAAAGAAACAAACACAAAAAATAAGACACCAAGATACACACCTGTGCTCTATAAGCACTTAGGGAAAACTCACAAACAACTCAACAAAAAAATGTGCCCAACACTTATGGAAAAAACACACATATCCTAATATATACAAGACCTCAAAATGCTTGAGGTGTAGGACAAATTCTTCATTTCTTGAACTATGTTCAAAGACAATGCTTTTAGAGTCACTGCTACTCCATGATAATAAACCATTATAAAATGAATGTTTATCAATGAGAACATGATTATGGAGGTAATAAAATGACTTACCATTTTTGAATCTTCTTCCAATAAAAAGTTTGTCATTTTGAACTCTCATGAACACTCCATCTAGCCTTCCTAGAAGTTTGTTTGACTTTACAAATTACTTGAACTTTATCATATCCATTTGGCACTCCTCAATGTGATCATTAAGAGTCATAAACTCTGTTACAACTTAAAATGTTTTTAATCAATATATGATTTGTATTGGGAGTCATCAAGGATGTCTTATTTTTTCTCATCAAGTACTTGATTAACCTCATCATTAGGTTTGTATTCCTTTTAAAGAGTTACAAACTTGCTTACCTCCTCATACTCTTCCATCATGGCATTGAAGTGTTACCACATATCATCCACCATTTATTTAGGTTCATGCTCATGAACATTATATTATATGTCAATCATAACTAAATGATCATTAGGACTATCATGCTTTGTTAAAGCTGGAAAACAAACATTCTTTATACATGCACAAATGCTTGTTGCTACATATAACTTGTTGTATAGTGTCATCATAATTCACTTCAAGAGACTCATCACATTATTCATGGAGGACGTATGTACCAAGACCAATTTATTCAATATGATCATATAGATCAAATTTATACTACTCAACTCCACGTTCATTAAGGTACAAGTTAGTTATGCCATCAATAAGTGTTATAGGTTCTTGATCACAAGGATGATCTTCTTCATCACTGATATTATAATTCATGTTTGATGTATAAGGCACATATGGTTATACATGAAAATTAGATATAGGTTTAGATTTGACTGACACCTTAGCACCATACATAGTGCTAAATTCCATATAGGACAAATTTGAAGTCAAGTATCCTCCAATATTAATAATAAAATCTCTTGGCAAACAAAGGGTAAAGTGGGGTGGCACATCCACAACCACAACATCTTGAGGTATAGTTAAAATAGAATAAGAATGAATAATATGTTGTAAACATTTAGTTATGCCAATTGTCTTAGAGGCTAACACATCTAGTTAGAGCACTCCCTTTGAATGAGGCTCATACTTCAAGTTCAACTTATCAGTTACTTGTTTAGGCATAACTTAAGTACTTGCTCCACTATTGATCAAACAATTTTGAACTAAATCATCTTCAATGATGATATAGAGATAGAATGGAGGTGGTTTATCTATTCTATCAATTTTTTTTTATTATCCCTCACTAGGATTCAATGTGTTTGTCAAGGCTTCCTCTTTCCCACTAGGTTGCTTGGTTTCCAAATTGAGTTTGGACAACTCTTGTTGGAGTAGGCTTTCTTTTCTAGGTATTACAAGTGTATCTCATGTTGATACATTCACATGAACCTTTTTCATTTGATTTAAAATGTTAGTGAAATATCCACTAACCTTAGTTTTTCCACTAATAGGAATAGTGTTGTCTATAACTTGAGAATTTTGATGTGTGAAATAATTCTTAGCATTCTATACTCTTTGATCTACTTGTGTATTTGGGACTACATTAGACATACCTACCCTTTGGGATGTTTGAACACTAATTGATGAACCATTACCAACCACTTAAACCTCTTTAATTTCCTTTCTCTTTTCCCATGTGTTTGTAGCTATAGGCTATAGGAATTGAATATTTTCTTGATTTCTATTGGTAATTCACAACACATGAGTCATCTTGCATCCAATTGACTCAAGTAGACCCCACTTGAGCACTCTTTCCATTATTATCTCCTCCATTATATATATCATATTGAGCCATGGATGGCATTGTTCCCAAATTTTCCATGAAATCTTGATTGAAGGAATCATTGGCTTAGGTAAATGGTGTGAACATAGGATTTCAATAGGGGAAGATTAGTATTATGTTAGTGAATTAAAAAAATCAATAAAAAACACACTAAACTAACACCATAAGACTATCTCAAAGGAGGATCTTAGTTACCAAAACAAAAATGGAAAACACAACTAAAACATGAAATAAATACCTTCTTTCACCTTCCTTATATGCTCCAAAATGCTTGTTGTAGTGGCTTACTTGGTTTGTGTTCATGAAGTCTACATCAATGAAGTGTGGCTACCTCCATCTCTCCTTGGTACCTTATTTGGTTTTGACTTGGATTGGCTTGGATCAATATTTGGGCATTATAACACTAATATTAAATTATTTTAAATGCATTTAGGCATTATAATTTTGGCATAAAAGAGCTTAAAAATTAGTAGGCAAGGCCTTATATTTACAGATTTTTGAAATGGTTTAGGATCAACCATGATCGCCCATCTCAAGATTGAGATGTGTGGCTATGAATTAATCTAGATTATGTAATTAAATTCATAAATAACCCCCATAAATATTTGGGAATAAGGGGAATTCAAGAGGCATGGGAGGCATGTGAGGCATTAATTCAGATATTTGTGGCATTTATGGCTTATGGATGCCACCCTATAGGATAATGTCATTTGATGATGTAGTTAATGAAAATAAATTTATAAAAATAAATATTCAATAAGTTCCATATAAAATTAAATTAAGCTCTTTATTTGGTTTAATTAACCTTAAACATGATTAGTCAACTTTGATGCAAGACCTTGGCAATTTGTGCACAAATTAATCATATTGGTCAAAATGTCATATCATTAGTTCAAAATTTGATTGGATTAGAATTTTAATTTTATGTTGGATGATTTTTAACCATTATCATATTTAGGATTTTGGCAATTCAAAATAATAAAGGCACATGTCTCATACATGAAATTTGATAGAAAAAAGCAATCTAGAGCACCTAGATGCAAAATTGGCATTTTGAATCAAAATGATTTGATAAAATTTAGATACTTCATAAATTGAATTACCCCATTTGATCATTCTCTATCAAAAATTAGAACTTTAATATATAAATTTCAACTCTTTTAATGCATTTTGGTGTTTTTAGGCCAAATTGTGCATTTTGGTGGAAATTGGTCAAAACCCTGATTAATGGTCACTAGTGGCCAAATTTAGGTGTCTATAGTTTTCCCCTATTTGGAAAGATGTCATAAACCATAGGAAAAGTTATTCCTTATAAAATAATGAGAGATGGATTATATTCCAAAAAGAAGATGATGGTTGAAGAAAAATCTCCAAAGAGTGTTTGGAAAGCCTATCATGATGCCCCCTCAAGGGAGTGGCCATCACATTTGTTGATAGATGGTCCCTCAAAAAAGAATAAAGAATAAATGTGGAATTAACCCATGACTGAGATTAACCCAAATGAATTTTTTTTGTCATGCATTAATTTAAAAATGATACTAATTTGACTAAAGGCAGTTATAATTAAGAATAAAAGTCAAAATAATGATTTGTCTATAGGTGGTTATAATGATTAAGGGGATCTAAATTATTTTATAAAGATGATTGTTTCCCAATTAGGGTTTATTATCAAGCATAACTCAAGGATATAACTTAGAATGTATATTAAAGATGAGTGGGTGCAAAGTGATATAAGAGATGAATAGAAGAATAAGATTGATTAATAGAAATGATTTAGTTGTACCTACCAATGAGGAGATGCTCATCCTTATTAAAAATAATATAAATAGAATGGTCAATAGGTTGATTTTATCAAGGGTGGGAGGATTTTCTAAGGTGCTAAGGATAATATTATATGGCTCCATTACTTTTAGATATTCTTGAAGCATATTTTTTCTATGGCATGTGATGGTATGCATCATGATAGAACACCATGAAGACTATCCCAAAATATGCATAAGGACTGAATCTTGATCCAATAAATAATTGAAAACAATGCATAAATAATAAAAAACCATGATGACAATGTTGATGTATGAATATGGATGGACTCAAGAATAATGTGCATAAGGAATCACCCAATGCATACATATAGACTGAGTCGAGGCAACATTGTTGAAAGCAAACAAATAGGCAAGAAAACAAAGAAACAAAAAAACACATAGAAAACACACAAATAGACAAATAACTTTCAAATAAAGAAACAAACAAAAAGCTTGAAAATAAAATCAAAATAAATCATCCTAATAATGACCATGCCCTAGTAGGGTTAGTCAAGGATAATTGACTAGGCTTTGACAAGAAAAATGCTTTTGGTATTTTTAAACATTTAAAAGTTTTTGGAATTTTGAGGTATCTTAACTTGATCAAGAATGAAAATAACCTACTCATAAAATAGTGAGAGCATTTAGCTTAGGTTTCTTGTAAAATGGTGAGAGCATGGCTTAGGGGGACTGAGATGACCTCAACATAAATTGATCATGGCATACATAGTCCTAAAATGATGTCAAATCATAGTAATTCCATCCATAGAAAAGGAAAGGAAAAACCAACTAGGTCCCAACAAGTTCTCATATATGGCAAATGGCTAGTCAAATGAAAATAGTAATGGCAAGCAGAGATGAAATTGCATGATAATCAAATGTTTCCTCTAGTTTGTCCATAGGTGTTTATAAATAGGATAAAACAACATATATCAATGATACTAATTTTCCCACAGGTGGTTATAATTAGTAGCAAGATTAGTGAAACACTAATTTTCCTATATGTGGCTATAATCAAGCTCACATAAACCAACTTTGATTTAGAATGGAAAATGAAAGATATCTTACTAGATCAACTATCCCACTACTTTCGTAGACTATCATTGAAACATGGATTTTATTTATTATTGAAATTTGATTGAAATCCCCTCACAAAAAATGTGGGAAGAACCAAAGGAACCAAGATCAAAATAGGATTGGGTAGGATGACTAAAAATAGGCTTTGGTCTAGATAGGAATGGAATGATAGTATGGCATGGTCTTGCTCTAGGATAATGATGGGTTTTTATAGATTGGTTAAAATGGTAGGAGGGTTACCCCCAAGTGATGGGGTAAATGGAAAGAATATGTGACAGTGGAAAATGGATATGATAAATGAAATGTTATGATACATGTTTTTGGCCTTGGTGATTGTTGGATTATTTTTTAATTTTGTTTGGCCTGGGTATGGTAAAATGGTATATGATTCTATTGTTCTTACTTAAGTTGAGATGCACATATGGATTAACAAATAATACAAATATAATAATCAATCATGTTAATTTTTATCCCACACCTTGTTTGAATAGTTGCTCTGTCAAGAACTAGTTACAGATCTAGATGTTGAGAATGTTATTGTGATCTTCATTAGTCATTGATTTTTATTCCTTCAAACATTGAGATAAGGTATCTTTGTAGCCTCTACAAAATGAAATTTCAATTTTGGATGGTAAATAGGGAAAAATAATGGATGGTAAGTTTGATTGTGAAATGGAATGGTAAATGATAATGGAATGGGTAATGGTTGGGAAACAAATGAAGATTGGGACGTTCAGTCCCACATTATATTATTGATGCTAGATTCAACATAAATTTAGATGTGGTGGGGCTGAAGACCTGTAAATATTCTTTGGATAGGCTCTCTAGATTTTTTTATTTGATCTTGAGAGTAGCTACCATCTAATTAGGTTGTAGATTGGAAGCAATTTTGATTTGATCTTTGATATTATCTTTGTCAAGTAGTGAAGGATTTTTGTGTGCAGCTATCAATGCCTTAATGAGGTTTTCACCAATCAAGTTTTCTTGATTATTCCATAATGCCTTTGAGAAGGTTTCACTAAGGAACATTGAATTTTGACTTTGATTGTCTTCTAACACTTTCAAAAAAGTTTCACTAGAAGATGCTAAGTTTGAACTTTTCTTATCCCGTAGTGCCTTTGAAAAGGTTTCACTAGGAGAGTGTTTTTATGCTATTTGAATTTAGTCTTGGCCTTCTTACTCTTCTTCAATTAATATGTCACCATGGATGCAGTTCAATAATGAGTGATTCTATCAGTCTCAATTGACACTTATGGGAGATGCAATGTCAATGAAATGGATAGATTGGTTAGTGGTAATGGCCTATCAAATGGTAATGGAATGGGCAGAGGATACACAATCCTCATAGAAGATACTAGGATAAATCTTGTCAAATTTGAATTACTCATCCTCAAAAACTGTACAAGGATCATAAATGTATTCAAATTGGTCTATGAGGCATGTGTAACCGATATTGTAATAGTCATGAA
Source organism: Torreya grandis (assembly GCA_037957365.1). Taxonomy (NCBI): domain Eukaryota; kingdom Viridiplantae; phylum Streptophyta; class Pinopsida; order Cupressales; family Taxaceae; genus Torreya; species Torreya grandis. The sequence continues at coordinate 670,021 of JARHVA010007047.1, forward strand.
TGTATTCAATTTTTGAATCTAATTTTGACTCAATCAACTCTGAATTCAATGTTGAGACTAATGTGGATTCTAATTTTGATGCTAAATCTGATGTCAGTTCAAGAATAAAACCTAACTCTAATTTTGATTATTCATATATTGGGTACTTTGTTATAATGATGTCTTGTTGAATTTTTAGTATTAGACAAGCAATAGCCTGTGATGGCATAATAGGCTCCATAAAAACTAGTTTATCAAAGTAGGACTCCTCTAAGATGGGAAAAAATTCAAGAGACAACCCCTCAAAGACTGGCTTGTCAATAAGAGGTTTTTGAAAAATAGGCATATGGTCAAGGTAATGATTTTCCTAAAGGTAGTTATAATCATTAAGAAGTGAATCAACAAAGACTGGCTCATCATAGTGAGACTCCTCAATAAATAGTATAGGATTAACAAGTGATTCATCATAGGTCAACTTATCATAACTGGTTGGTTCAACAAAATCATCTTGGTTTGGTTGGTTTTTTTGGCCTTGGTTTCCAATGAGTTGAAAAATACCAATTTTAAACATAGCTTGGTATTCGAATGATTGGATCAGTTAAGGTTTTGATTGGATTGGTACTAGTTGAGTTATGGCCTATGGTTGGATAATGGTAGGGAATTGGGGATCATGATTACTTAGATGAGCCAAAGGATGAAGTCTTGAAATGGTAATGATAGGGTGCTGTGGAAATTGATTGCTCACACAAGCCAAAGGATGAGGCCTTGAAATGATGAAGGATTGTTGTGGAGCCTAATTTCTAGCACAAACTAATGCATCTAAGTCCTTCTCATGAACCATATAATACCAATCTTGAGGTGGATCATAAGTTGGTTCTTGAATATGCTCTATGTACTGATTATTGTAAAGAGGGTATGGATCTGTATCCCAAAAAACATTATCTATAGTTGGGTCTTCAAATTCCTCCTCATAATCCATATCATCCCAATTGGTAATTTGATTTAGATTTTGTGTATTTTGACTATGTTCCCCATATGGAGTATTTTAGGGAGAATAATAAAATTCCTTAGAAAATCTTTTTATGTAGAGGTTCCTAGTGGGATTTTGTGTGGCCATTCTATCATAATTTGGATTGGAAATGACTGCACCATAAGTGTAGCTAGACATATCTACATAAATGATTAAATATTTGAAATAAAAGGCTTAGAGTTTTACAAATTATAAAAAACTATGTCCAAAAGATAAATAGTTCAAACTAGGTCTAACTTGGTCAAAAGTGGAGTTGTATCTCCAAACAATGATTTGATCATGGAGATATATATCTAAAATGGTTTATGTTAAGGCTTGGTATAAAAAAATCAAACATTAAATGCCATACACATAAAAGTTCAAGCATATGAATAAAAACTAGCATGTCAAAGTCTAGGTCAAAGTGTTCCAAATAAGGTCTAAACTAGGAAAGGGAAACATGTTAGGTCTTTTGTCCAAATATGGAGTTAAAATCTAAGCTCAAATAGGTTGTGCTAGGAATTTTGGCCAAAAAATGTCAAAATCTAGACTTGGATCAAAGGATTAATGTGAATTTAATTTAATCTAACAAGTTTGGAAATAGATTTGACATAGACCTAGCACATGAAATCAAACATAAAAATGATCAGTTGGTATAAGCCATAAGGTAAAAGGATCTTTGAGAAATGCTATGTTCTTTCAAACAAAATCCCAAGTAATGTTAAGGATAGGCATTGAACAAACAATCAATAGTCTTCAAATTTTGGTAATCATTTAAACAAAGTTATACAACCTAAAAGAGAAAGATATATGTATCAACACCATGAATTGAGGCCTAAATAGAAACCAATCAATGTTTGAATCCAAACTTTGACAAGGTTTAATTGAAAACTCAACATTGAAAATTAGGATTTGACCAAACAAACTAGACAAGATTGGACAACATGATAGAGTATAAACAAGGTCCAAATGGCTGATGTGACATGGTTTGAAACAAATGGTTTTTGGTGCAATGGTAAACAAGTCTTGAAATAAATTAAGCATCTTTATGGCATAATCATGCTCAAATTATGTGATAAATGTTATGTTTCAAAGACTCAAAGGCAAAAATGGTTTGACATGTTTTGGGAAACATAACGCTACCCTCCTTAACTCAAATGACACACACACACACAAACAATTTTACCAAAAAATTTAAGGCACAAGTGTGGTGTAAAATGGCTACTGTAACATCTCTTTAGAAAAAAGAGTGATGTATAAACAAATTGGTTTTGACATGGTTTATAAACAAACATATTAGTTTTAGTCTCAAAACATTAAGTAAGAAAATGATTAAATTCAAGTAAATCATCCAAATTCCTATTAAGAGTGTGGCAAAGTGGGGTTGACTAAAACTAATTGGTTTTCAATCATTTCTAGATGAATCCAATTTCTACCAAATTTTATGTTTAGAAAACAAGAGAAGAAACACTTTAATTGGGTGTTCATAGTACTTGGCTTGTTGCAAACATGCCTTACCTTTTTTGTAATCACTACATCCATCACTTGCTCAATGTAGTCAAATGTTCAAAGTGAAGATACATCATGTGTACAACTTCAATACTAGAAGGTGGTTTAACTACTCAAACCTTAGATCTTAGTGGGAGTGGTTGAATTTTGTGTTGGGAGATGAAACCTTGGGTTAAATCTTCCCTATAAAACTTGTGGGAAGTAATGAATTCCCCATCATAAGCAAAGATGCAATAAAATAAATGATTGATATAAATACTTTAGGGTTGTTCCAAGATCACCCAAACTATTACAAGTTTTTGGGGAGTTATTTCGAAGACATTATTTCTATGCCTTCGACTAGGCTCAAATTGTGATGAGATGGTGATTTTGATCCCAAAAGTTTCCTAAAGGGGATGGATGAGAGAGCATATATATATATATATATACACACACACACACACACGTATCTTTTTGCTAAAATAATCAACAAGCAAGTTTGTAAACAATTGAAGTGATGTTGATTTATGGCACCAATTTTTAAAATGTTTTCTTTGATTTGTTAACCACCCTTTGGATTTAGTATAAATATGGAAAATATTGAACAAAATAACCACGTGAAGCTATAAAAACCTAATTTCTTTTTAAACCCAAATTGAAAATTCAATACTTAGATTAGATTCATGATTAAAACACTAAATTGAAAATGTTTCAATATTTATGATGTGTTTTAAGAACTATATTAAAAGTACCTAAGATTTAGCTAAATATTAGGTTCATTTTAAGCACCAATTCAAATATGTGAGAGATATGACATGCTCATTTTAAGCCAAATTTGAAGTGTGCATGATTTTTGATCAATTTATTTTTAAACCCAAATTGAAAGGTGTGTGGATAGTCAAAAGAATTTAAATATACTTCCAAAATACCCCCTCAACTTGGAAAAAAAAGATTACAATGACCTGATTTAAAGAACTTAGGATTTTGAGCAAATGGCATTAAGAATTTAGCTCTCAAGTTAACAATCGAGTTAGGTTGACAGGCGAGTTAGGTTGGATAGGTGAGTTGGGTTGGACAGGCAAGTTGGGTTGACAAGCAGGTTAGGTTAATAGGCAAGTTGGGTTGTTAGGTGAGTTGGGTTGGATAAGTGAGTTGGGTTGGATAGGTGAGTTGGGATACATAGGTGAGTGGGTTGTGATAGTCCTCAGAATAAAACTATGGCTTAGAAAAAATGGATTTTTTCTCAAATTTTTATCTTTTTTGTCTCCACACTCCAATATCCTTCATGACAATGGTTAGTATATTTCCTATAGTTTCAATTTGATAAAATTTGTGAAGCCATGTCCTACCAGGTATGCCATTTGTGAACATAGGATTTCAATAGAGGGAGATTAGTATTATGTTAGTGAATAAAAAAATCAATCAAAAACAAACTAAACTAACATCGTAAGCCTATCTTAAAGGAGGAGCTTAGTTACCCAAAAAAAAAAAGAAAACAAAACTAAAATATGAAAGAAAGACCTTCCTTCACCTTCCTCAGATGCTCCAAAATGCTTGTTGTAGTGGCTTGCTTGGTTTGTGCTCATGAAGTCTACATCAATGAAGTGTGGCTACCTCCATCTCTCCTTGGCACCTTATTTGGCTTTGACTTGGCTTGGATTGGCTCAAAATTTGGGTATTATAACACTAATATGTATTGATTTTGAATGCATTTGGGCACTATAAGTTGGCATAAAGGAGATTAAAAATCAATAGGCAAGCCCTCCTATTTATAGATTTTTGAAATGGTTTAGGATCAACCATGACCATCCATTTCAAGATTGAGATGGGTAGCCATGAAATAATCCTAATTATGTAATTAAATGTATAAATATCCCCCATAAATATTTTGGAAGAAGGGGAATTTAAGAGGGATGGGAGGCATTGATTAGGCATGGGAGGTATTAATTCATATATTTATGGCATTTATGGATTATGGATATCACCCCATAGGATGATGTCATTTGATGATGTAGTTAATGATAATCAAATTATTAAAACAAATAAAATATTTTCCATAAAAAATTAACTTAAGCTCTTTATTTTTTTAATTAGCCTTAAACATGATTAGTCAACTTTGATGCAAAACCTTGGCAATTTGCACACAAATTAATCAAATTCATCAAAATGTCATATTATTGGCTCAAAATTTGACTGGATTAGAATTAGAAGTCAATTTTAGATGTGTTAAAACCATTATCCCATTTAGGATGTTGTCAATGCAAAATAACAAAGGCACATGTCTCATATAAGTAATTTGATAGAGAAGAGCAATCTAGAGTGCCCAAGTGCAAAATTAGCTTTTTGACTCAAAATTATTTGATCAAAGTTAGGTAATTCATAAATTGAATTTACCCATTTAATGATACTCTAGAAAAAATTAGCACTTGAATATAAAATTTTTAACTCTTTTAATTCATTTTAGTGTTTTTAGGCCAAATTGTGCATTTTGGTGGAAATTAGTCAAAAGCCTGATTAATAGTCATTGGTGGCTAGATTTAGGTGTCTAAAAATGGATCATGAGGTTGATCCAATGAAGGTTGATCCTCATTTTCTTGATCAATTTTTTTTTAAATAGACACTAATTCTCTTGAGGTGGAGAGAGAATTGGGATTATATATATTATAGGCTTTAGCTAGAACTAGCTTCCCTTGACCTTAAAGATGACCTTGAAAGGGTGGTCTATTTCCTTGATAGTTTGGATAAGACTAATGGTGTGTATATTAGATTTGTAAAGGCTTCACTTATTATTTTTATATGATCCTCTTGAGTCCTAAAATCTCTTCCTCAAGATATTTCATCCTTTCTACCTCATTAGACTTACTTGACTAACTAGGGGCAATTGGCTTATGTTTTGGTGTAGGGAAGAGAGAAAAAATAGCTATAGGGGTTTGAAAATCAAGGAATAGAGGAATAGGGTGTATTGGATAAATATTTTCATCCTAAATCAAACAATTTTTATCCCTAATGGTCACTTCATAGGAAGTAGGCAATGTGTTCCCTCCCATAGATTATAACATCATAGAAATATCACTGTCAAAATCCTTAATATAATAAAGGCACACATTATGTGTAATATTTCTTACCAAGATTGGCATCCTATGCCATATCTTATGATACCTTGTGTTAAATACTTGAGTAGCTTCTTGAGGTGCTCTCCTTATGTTGATCATCTACTCATTCAATGACAAGATGTCACTCTTATCCTAAAACCTTCTACTTAATGCATCAACCAACTCATCCCATGTGGTGATAGATTCAGTAGCCAAATTACCATACTAATCAAGATATTTACCTTTCAAAGAGATAATAAACAACCTAATAACTATGTTTTCTTCAATAATATGGTGTATATTTTAGAAGTTGGCAATGTTTCTAATTGCTCAATAGGGGTAATGGTAGTCTCACCGACATATGAAGGAACTCTTTTGAGGGAAGATATGGGAATGTAATCATAATGGGAAAGTATTATAGGACTATATCCATTGAAAGAAACAAAATATAGGTTATTTACCATGACAGCTTTAGGATTGTTCAAGATTGGGCCAATCAAAAACTTTCTTATAGGACTATAAGCAAGGTATGATCTTATTAGGTAAGGATGGGTGTTAGAAAATATGTATGCTTTGACTGAATAGTAAATAAGCTCTTGGAAATCAAAAGTAATGCCTTTGGTATAAGATCATGTGCTTACCTTATGCACAAAACAATGCACTAGTCTACCACCAAGAGTCAATTGTTAGATTTACCAGATACTATAACAACTAGTCTTTTATAACTTCTTATTGTCAAGACCAACATCCACATTGAAAAACCTTCTTGGACCACACGTACCATCGAGTGTGATAGAAATAATTTAGCCCAAGTATGTACCATAGGTAAGTCAATTAGACCTTATCAAATTTTGGATACCATGAAACTATCTTTAGGTATATGCAAATTACTAAAAGAGATAGATATTTATATTATAGGCTAGCTCTCTTGATCTAACTATTTAGGCTCACACACTACACTAGGCTAATAACTTGTTGGGGATGAAAAGGGAAGAAGGAAACATAAAATTAACCTACACTAATGGAGGTGATACACCAAGGACATCTCCATAAACATACTTGAAACTTTCACTATGAAGGTAGATAAATAAAACTAATCTCAACTCAAGGTTCTTCTAGTATAAATGTTTCTACATGGAGGCAAATTGATATGCATTTCCAAAGGTGGGGGAATAAGAGATCTAATGTTAGATATTAATAATCTCTCTTCACACTTCAAAAAATACCTAACATATAGTTACACTTCATGAGCCCTGTTAGAAGAATTATTACTCACATAATACATATAAGAGTATAATGGAAGTAATGAGAAACAATCATCACTTGTCATCCAAATAGACTACTTGACATGCTTAGGTAAGAATTTCAGAGAATAAACTAGCTTGAAAACTTTATTCAAAGGCAAAACAAGATGTAAAACCATTATTGCTTCACCATACAAATCATGGATAGTTTACAATATCAAAATGGCTTCAATATATAGATTAAAAGGAGAAGAGAGAGAAAAAGTGGCATGGAAGAGTCACAATGCTATGTGTCAAGTCTTGAAGACTAGTTACAATGCAAGAGGAGTTAGAAAATATATCATAAGATCTTATTATACAAGTATCTATTTAAAACATGACATCTTCCTCAAGTTGGCATAGGGACACTTCATTATCCTTATTGAAACTGCTTTCTTGATGAGGAGTATAGTAATTACCTGGAACTATGTTGAAAGTCATTGACACATATGCCCTAACCTAAGAAGGTGGACACATTATTGGTGTAGGTAATTATCACCCCTCTAACTAATAATTCTCTCTTTTACACTTATTTTTCACTTCCTTGTAGCTACTCACTATCTCTATAGATCTAAATTATTAGACTTGTCACTTAGGTAGCTTTCTCACACCTTCTATCATGGTTTTCACTCATTTATTCCCTTCTACACCTTAAAATCACCTCAAATCTCATGAAAAACATAGAATTTGCCTCATCCATACAAGTATGAAATAACTGAGTGGTAAGGATCCTAGAAGAGTGACAAGTATGACCAAATTATCTTCTAGGGCAATTGACCCCTTTTGGATGCATTTATCTTCATCTTTTCCTTGTCAAGCTCTTATGAGGGTTTTAGGAGTGTTTTAGGTCATTTAGGTTCTTAAAAATGATTCTTAAAGGTTAGGATCCTAACCTTTAAACCAATTCCATAGTTCATGTAAAATACCCCCCTCATCTCTCCCTAAGTGTTTGAGACCCCATGCATCTCATTTGTATAGATGTGATTGAAAGAAATTGGCTCTAAAGTTCTTACTATGCATTCTAGATAGCCCTAAGACAATTTGAGTCCCAAAAATGATAAATTTAAGTTATATTATATAAACAACTAATTCAAATCAACCCTCTACTCTCCCTTGAACTCTCTTACATTGTTTGGGGAAATACAATGACAATAGGAGTGTGATTAGAAGCCATGAGGTTTATGTCTAGTTTTAGGCCTCAAAGGGATAGAATGGGTATTTGAGTATGTGACCACCTATGAGTGGTCACAATGGTTTTAGGACCTCCTATATAGTTAATAACCTCAAAATAAACTCTAAACATCATCTTATAGTCATTCAAGGCTCTTCATTTCATCTTTTTACCATCAATATACTAGGTTTGCAAGTTATGTTGCTCATGGAGTGCCTCAAGTCTGAGACAAAATATTGAGAAATTTCACTATTAGTATAAATTAAAGGTGAAAATGGAGGTTTTTTTCAAGTCATTATATCCTTATTTACCAATTTTTAATACCTGACCATGCTTATGGAGGCATTAATACCTCAATTTCTCAAGACTAGCTTCTAGGCCTATGATTGTGTGCAGGGTTTTGATAAGGCTTAAGAACCTTTTGTTATGATTGTATCTATTCATCCTTGCCTCGAATAATCACATGTGAATTTATTATTATCACTATGAGATTAATTTCTACATGGTCACCTCCATTTTTCACCTCTATCTATCAACCAAACTTGCATTTTTCATTGGCTTAGGCTAGTTTGTCTCTTGAGTCAGACTATAGGTGCTTATTAGGGATGTAAAAGGATTATTATATATGTTGATACATGTATATCATTGTACTTCCAACTTTTAGTTTTATTTGAGGTCAATATAGATATCTCACACTTGTATGGATTCATTTTTGCTTTGAAACCATGCCCTAATTTCTTTACCATCAATGCACTAGGTGTCACTTATAAGTTCTAGTGTTCCAGGTTCATTTTAGCCTAATCACATTATGGTTCTATTGAATGTTTCAATCAATATTTTAAGTGAGATGAAAATAATTATACCACCATTATCTTTTGACTTAATCATCTCATCTTATGTTAAGATGATACCTCTCCATCTAGGCTACAAGAATGAAACTATTAGGTTTTCCTAGACTTCATAGAACTTCACCATAAGATGACACTATATGGAACAAAGTCTATTTTTGGAGACGTTAAGGTAAACAATCCCATTTTCAATATTTCCTTAATTATGTGAACATGAATCTCAAGTGTTTTATATTTAACCCAATATTGGACTATAACCATTAAAATCTTATCAACAAATACTTTCAATGGAGAAACTGACTAGCATACCCTGTGAGGTTAAAAAAAAAGTGTATTGGCCTTGACCTATAGCCACTCATAGGAGAATAAAATTTATAACTAATAAAACATTTTTCTAATCTTATAAATTGTGCTCACTTCTAGAATAAGGTTTGATACTCCTATCTTCCATGGTTACACATGCCAAACTAATTGATGTTAACATGAAATGGGTGAACATGCTCTTCAAGTCTACATAAACTACTTGGTTCACATAGACCAATCACCAAAGTGCAACCATATGATAAATATTGAACCATTGGAATTTCATAGGTAGTTTGGAGGTACTAAAAATCTTAATCATGTTCATATAGCATAGTCCACCAATCTTGAAACTAGGACCATAAAATGGAAGCTCATAAGTATTACTAACATTCCCCAAGTTAACTTACTCTAACTCTTTTTCTACGGTCCATAGAAAATGAAAATAATTGACCCTTTTTGACCTATCCAAGAAAGAAATGGGAGAGAGGAACCAATTTTCATCAATTTTGGATATAATGAAGCTACATGAGCCTGAAAATAACTTGTGGGGATGTCATAAAACCTTCTTGAAGCACTTACACCTATAGATCAGTCACCCCAATCTATGCAAGTACCTAGAACTAAATTTATTATAGATGATCTTATTTATTTTACATTGAACCTATAACATTTTAGTTTTAAATCCTTCTCTGACATGTGGTACATTATCCTAATCTTTGGCATTTGTCATTTCGATGAGATTCACATACAATTCCATAAAATGATTAAAAAGGTAACATAAAAGGACATTAAAAAAATAGACAAATGTGACAAAGGTTAAAAATGTCATGAGACCCTCAAAGGTGTGAATTAACCTCAATGGTCACCATGGTGACCATTTTCAAACCTATAAGGGACCAATGGAATGTTTGAACATGCAAGGGGTGGACCTAATTTGACCTAGGGTGAAATTTTGGTCAATAGTTATTACATAGTTACAACAACTCTCCTCAAAAGAGGGTGAATTCATAGGGGTTTGTCATAGATGAAAGGCCATTTGAGTAAACTTAGAGTAAAATTTTAAATATGCAAAGATATAATTATAAATCATAGAATTAGGAAAACATAGAGAAAAATAGTCAATTAGAGATCAGAGATAGTTTGGGAGAAAGACAAAACATAGGACACTAGCATGGCATAAAGTACACTAACACAATGTACTACTATCTAAACAACTACACTATTATCTAGTAGCCCCATAAATAGTAAAATATAGATTTGATAGATGAACATAGCAGTTATAGTCTAGATTTTCATAGTTTCATTCACATGTTATCAAATTTGATTAGTTTATGCTCAATTTACACATAATCTTTCCAGGTTTGCTTAGATTGGGGGAATAATTTGTGTCATGATCACCCCTATTTTAGTTTTAGATATATATATATAGACAAAGATTTATAAAATTCAATATAGAATCCATATGCATGGATATCAAAATTGGGGGCATGTGCATGTCACATTATTTCCACATGATCAGTTTTATACCAACTCATCTCATATGGAATGACAACTCCATGTCATTCTCTACATTATATACTTAAAACACCATTTTTATGTAGTTACACACAACATTAATGCCTTATTTTATTTATAGTGGTAGTAATTTTCCCTAAGCTATATTCTTGAGTGCCCAAGAAGCTCCTTAGCTATTTTACATTTCATTATTTTTTAGTGACCCTAGATCTGTCCTACATAATTTTAGTTACATCATATAGTTTTAGACATATATGAATCTACTACACATGGGTAGGAAATGATGGATTCATAGCCTACTTGAGTTATTGAGAAACTTGCATAGAGGGTTGGATAAGCCATCAGTGTAATCCAAGTTATTCATAATCTATGATCCACCATGTAAGGGTAGACAATGATGAATTTAAAACTAGATTGATTTCTCAAGCCACCCACACATGGGGATTGAATCAGCCATTATCTCATTTTATTCACCATTTTATCACTAGTTACACACACATAGGATTTCACCAAGTTTTTACATTGGTTTATGCACCTAATGAGGTGTATTCATTCCTTTCCTTTCTCTTATCTCATTACTTAGTTTTATCTTTGCTTTTGATATTACTTACATAAGGACTGATTCATCCATGTTTCATTTTAAGGATACATAATATAGCATGCTTTGCATACTTATACCTAGACTCAAGGGCTTCATATCTTAGGTAAGTCTAGGTACACTTATATTCTTTTATCCTATTCATTTTACTTTGTTGCATTTCTAAAATAAATGGATAAAAATTTAGTCATATAAAATGTCACTTGAGTATAATGAGTGTCACTTTAGACCACCCATCCCTAGCTTATCCCTAGACCTATCTTAGGGACTATTTTAACCCATATATATATTTTGTGTAGATATTACATATCCTTAGATAGCTCAAATTAAGTCCCATAATTTTCCCTAGTGATACAGGCCCTTAGTGACCCAGGTTCTACCACCTACACACTAATGTAGTTTCTTGGACACTAACATAGTATGATAGTGACCAAAGGACTATACTAGAGTCCCTTGCCTAGTTTTAACCCCAAAAAATATGTTTTAAATTCATAAGACACCTAGGGTTAACATAGACCTATTTCACACTCTACAAAATTACCATATCAATATAAATACATGACTTTTATCCCTTTATCCACTAGATGGAATTTAGATGCAAAATACAAAAATAAGATCAAAATAGGTAGTGCACAATCAATATTATTGGTCCCTATTCTAACCTAATTTTTCATATAATCATATATAAACACCCTAAGCTTAGAATACATAGATTTCCAATCTCAAACCTCATTTAAATCACTCAAATTGACACTCATAGCATTCACTTGTATGTACACCAGTAATTAGATTTGGAGAACTAAATCGTGATTGATCTCCTTTAAAGGTATCTATATGTAGGCAACTCTCAACATCATGAGGTGTTGAGGAAATCTATTCTACCTAGATAAAATCACACTTTTATTACTTGTGATTCTAAAATACCATAACAACATGGATATCTAGGGGTTGCATATATATATAGACACCCTAAGCTTAGAATACATAGATTTCCAATCTCAAACCTCATTTAAATCACTCAAATTGACATGCAAACTAGCATTAACTTATACATACATCAACAGTTAGATTTGGAGAATTAAATTAGGATTGATCCCCTTTAAAAGTATCTATATGTAGGAAATTCTCACCATAATGGGGTTTTGAGGAAATCTACCTAGATAAAATCACACTTTTACTACTTGTGATTCTAAAATACCATAACAACATGGATATCTAGGGGTTGAACATAAAATAAGTCTAAAATAGGTCATAAAAACCAAAGCAAGTTTCATCCACATAGGAATATGCCTATCAGACTCAAAAACAACTACTCTTTGAAGTTCACATTAGTCCCTAAATAATGTCCCTAATGTTGGATAGAGGACACTAGTTTAATGCTATACTATCCAATGTATTTCACTACTATCCAGGAGGATTTTTAACAACTAGATCCTATTCACAACACATTGATCATCTTCTATGCTATATTTTATCCTCTAGATCATTTATCTTAGTCAGTTTACAACTAAGTACTTATGTCATTTATTATTATTTTTGAAAAATATCAGATTATGTTAATTTTTCTACAAATTACTATCTATATTTATTGTTTATCTCTCTCCTGATTTACTATAATTAGACCCTTTAACAACATAGCATTTACATTTCATAATCCCTTAAAATTAAAATCATTAAATATCAAGTCTTGTTAGCATAAACATTAAGGATGTAGGATAACTTCATAGAACCCATAATTATATAAGAAGTTGGAAATAATCATCAGAGGTTTTAACTCAAACCAAAAAGACTTTCAAATCCCCCACATACCTCTCTTCCCTCATTCTCTCTTTATTTTTTCCACTATCTTTATAGTTTTAATTACTTTCTTCCTTCCATATCATCAAAATTTATATAATATAATATATATATATTAAAAGTGTTTCATCTATGGCCCCTTCATAGTCATAGAGATTAAGCTCAAACCAATTACTAATGAAACACATTGCATTAAAGTATCCTTTATCAAATTATTAGGGTTTTTCAACTAATATTTTTTTAATTTATTGCTTTTTGTTTCTATTAGCATAGTATTGTGCTACCTTAGGCTATTTAATAAGGTATATTCCCTATGCATATGGTTATAGTGGTTTTAACCACTTAGGTAGGTAGGTTTCACGAGCCTAGATTTTTTACGTTACTCGATGCTTTTGGTTACACCCACCTCCTTATTTTTTTGGGTGTTTATTTTATGCCTATATAATAGGATTTATATTTATTGTTAAGTATGTTGGTTAATTTATTTCTTCATCTCTTTGCTGAATTTAATATGGTTTTAGATCTTGCAGTGTACAAAGCTTAGGAGGGAACCTATGGAGAAAGAGAGGGTGGTATTATCAAGGAAGAGCATGAAGCACCCAGTGGAGAGTCGTGAAGAGATTTTTTTCCCTATGACCAATGGGAAAGCTAGTACTTAGGAGAGAAGCATCAGGAGATCTATCTTAGCAAAGGAAAAGTGGTAGGAGGTAGAAAAAGAGGCTTATAGGTCTATTTTTATTTTTCTTATGTTTTTTAAGTAGCCATTTTTGTTCATTTTGAAAAGTGATCAAATTTTAATTTGGGCACTATTTTTTGCAAGTGAGAGGTCTAAAAATTTCTATTTTTTGAGAGAAAATGATAGGAACTGATGGAATTTAATTTGGCTGAGTATTTCTTCTAGAATCAAGATGTAAAGTTTTGTAGGTAGACTAATTTTTTGATTGGCTGATTATTTTTATGAAAATTTTCATCTAAAGTTTTATTATTTAAATTAATTTTAATTTTTTAATTGAAATAATTCAAAACTTTAGCTTATATGGGTTATTGGGGACCTATTGGTGACTAATTTTCTCAAAAAAGTTTTGGAAGGTGAAAATTTCATCATTTTCTAGGTTTTTAATCTAGATGTTGGCGGAAAAGAAATTTTTCAAATTGGAGTTGTAGATCTCTAGATAAAATTGTTTTTGTTTATTTTTTGGTGTTTTTAAAGATAAAAAATTTAAATTTTCCAAAATGGCATGGATTATTTTGCTAAAAACTAGAGGTATTAACCAGTTTGTGATTTGAATCATTGGGTAGGAGGAATTTTGTGTAAAGTCATTTTTTTTTTGTATTTTCATTTTTTTTAAAAAACTAGGTCAAAATGGCTAGTTTACAACACCTCTTGTTGCCAGATTCATAAAAATTGATAGGCAAAAATTTTAGTTTATGGAGTCACAAGATTTTGATGATATGTGAATATCAAAATCTTGATCAAATAGTGATTGATAAAGAGGAAAGGCCTTCCATAGGTACTTATGACTATATTAAATGTCACCATGAGGCTCTTATGTCATTAAAACTATCAGTAGTAGATAATCTAATCTTAGAGGTTACAAATGTGACCACTGCATCATCTTTGTGGACTAATCTTATTTATAAATATTAGGCTTCTAAAGCTAGTAAGTTATTATACTTGAGGAATTTTTTATTTTCTACTAAGATGTAGGAAGGTGGCTCCATTTCTAAGTTTTTTTTATAGATCAAGGAAATCAGTGGTCAGTTGAAGGCTATGTAGAATCTTGTTGATGAGCAATATTTGATAGCTTTGGTTATGTAAAATCTTCCACCTTAATTCGATTCATTTATGGAGTCTTTGCATAGGATTGTTAAGACATAGACTTTGGACTTTGAAAAATTATCTGCATTGCTATTATAGAAGGAGAGATGATAGGAGAAGATAGTGTTATCTACATCTACTTATATAGAGAGTGCATTCTTCATCAAGGGAAAGGGTAAGTAGTTTGGTAAAACTAATAGTTCTTCGATATAAAATTCACAAGTGTTTATAATAAGATATCTAAGTATAAATGTTTTTATTGTAAGCAACCTGGTCATCTTAAGAAAGATTACAAGAAAAGACAATAGGATATGGCTAACCCAAAAAAGAGAGCTCAACATGAAAATATAGTTGAAGTTGAAGGTGAGTAAAAATCCCCTGATTTTGGTTTCATGGCTGCCAGTGGTAATTCTATGGGGGATTGAACTTGGTACTCTGATTCAGGGTCATCTCACCATTATACATGCCTTAGGGACTGGTATGTGTATTTTTTTGAAAATGATAATAGTAATGAATCTATATCTTTGGGAGATGGTAGAATTCATTTTGTGAAGGGATATGGTAATGTTTAGATCAATTTTAATGGTGCAATTTGGTATAAATTTAAGAATGTTAGGTATGTGCCTAATATGAACAAAAATATGCATTCAATTAGTGATATCACTTCAAATCTTATTTTGTTGTAAAATTTCAAAGACAACAATGCTTAGTCACTGTTAGAGATTAAAAAATTATTGCTATTGGGATTGGTGAGAAAGGCTTGTATACGTTTATAGATCCATAAAGTGAAAAGGAAAGTGAACTTATAGTGATTGATAGAAAATTTTTACTATGCATGAAAGGTATGGGCGTTTGAATTTCTAGTATTTGACTACATTGAGAAAGACTAAGATGGTTATGGGGAATCGTTTTATTCGAGAGAGTCATCATGTATGTACTTGATATCAGTTGGGGAAGCAAGTTAGACATTCATTTGATGTTAATAAAGATTTGATAGTTGAGTATTAGATCTAGTACATTCATATTTTCATGGTCCAATGCAGACACCTACTCATTTTAAAGCCCATTATTTTCTATTATTGGTCGATGATTTCTCTAGAAAAAGTGGGTCTACTTTCTAGTGAATAAATCTGATTATTTTTCTAACTTCCTTACTTGGAAAGATATGGTTGATAAATAGGAAGGATGATCCATGAAATCTCTTAGAATAGATCATGGGAGTGAGTTCATCTCAAAATAGTTCAATGATTTTTGTGCCACTGAAGGCATACGTAGACAATAAACTACCCCTTACACTCTGTAATAAAACAAAGTTGTGGAAATTTGAAATAGGATGATGATGGACATGGCTTGCTATATGGTCCAAAGTAGAAATGTCCCATATAAATATTGGGTAGAAGTAGTGAATACAACAATGTACATCCTTAATAGAAGTCTTATAAAAGCATTAGAGAATTTGACTTCAGAGGAGGCTAGGTCAGGTCAAATTCTATATGTAAGTGCTTTTATAGTTTTTGGTTGTGTAACTTTTTCTATTATTCCTAGTCAAAAGAGAAGTAACTTGGATGCAAAAAGCAAAGCATACATGTTTTTTGGGTATAGTGAATAGTAAAAGGCCTAGAAATTACTTGATGTTTCTAATAACAAAGTTGTGGTAAATAGAGATGTCATAGTAAATGAACAGATGTCATACTTCATAACAACTAATATAGTTTTAGATATTGAGTCATTATTTTCTTCTAATGATTCTATTATATGTTATGGTGTGAAAGTTAAGTAGGATTCTAGTTCATCAATAGAATCACATTCCAAGGAGGGAGTTTATACATGTCATTATGAGGCTCCATCATAACATCTAAAGATGACAAAGTGGTGTTATACCACAATGGAAGAACTAAAGGAAGGAGACCTACCACAAGGTGTAGAAGGAAGAAGATTAAGATCAAGAAAGTAGATTGGTAATAGAGGTGAGCATGATAATTTTGATCCAACAACTATTGTTTCACATGCATTTGAGACTAATTATTTTTAGAGGCCAAAGGGAAGCTTAAGTGGTAATCATTTGTGTAATTTTAATATGATTCCTTGATGAAAAACAAGACTTGGGAGCTCATGGAGCTACCAATAGGAAATAAATCCATTGGTTTTAAATGGATTTACAAGGTAAAATACAAAGTAGATGGTTCCTTAGATAAACATAAATCTAGACTTCTTACAAAAGGTTATGCATAAGAGGAAGGGGTTGATTATGAAGAGACTTTTGATCCCACTACAAAGATGGTAACTTTTTATTTGATTGTTGCTATTGTTGCTCAGTTTGGATGGTTGGTGCACCAAATGGATGTCAAGAGTGCTTTCTTGAATGGAGATCTAGAGGAGGAAGTCTACATGGTTGAGCCATAGGGTTTTCAGGTTCTTAGTAAGGAACATATTTTTTTAGGCTAATCAAGTCCTTGTATGGGCTTAAGTAGGCTCCTTGAGCCTTATATATGAAAATAGATTCATATCGTAGGGAGTCTAGTTTCAAAAGGTGTAATTCTAAACCAAATATCTATTTAAAGGTGTTTGATGATGATATCTAGATTCTAATTGTATATGTTGCTAATATAACCATCACTTGGAGTAGTGCTAGTCTCATTCAAAAAATGAATGTTGATATTTGTTATAATTTTGACATGACATACTTAGGACTACTAAAATACTATTTAGGTGTTGAGTTTTGGCAAGGTGATTGTGTTGTATTCATGTCATAGAATAAGTATGCCAAATAATTACTAGAAAGGTTTAGAATGATGAATTTTAATCTAAATCACACACTTATAGAAGTTGGAGCTAAAATTTCAACTAACACTACTTCACCTCTAGTCCATGAAATAATGAATTGATAGCTAGTGGGTAGTCTCATTTACCTCACTACCACTAGACAAGATATTTGTTTTGAAGTGAGTTTTATATCTCTATTCATGTATAAAGCATAGGAAGTACATTGGTTAGCTTCAAAATGGTTATTAAGATATGTCAAATGTACTCTTACCTTTGGCATACTATATAATAAGTTTGTAGATTTTGAGCTTTTAGGATATTATGACTCTGATGGGGTAGGATCAATAGATTCAAGGAAATATACAACAAGATATGTATTCACTCTTGGTTTAGGAATTTTATCATGGTAGATCAAACTAAAAACTATAGTGGAATTATCTTCAATAGAAGCAGAGTATAAAGCTATGGTTAGTGCAAGTTGTGAAACTATGTGGATAAAGAAACTCTTGGAGGATCTTTAGTTTGAGTCATCAAAGCCTACTCTAATTTTCTATGACAACCAAAGTGTTCTAAATCTGGTGAATAATATAGTATTCCATGCTAGGACAAAACACATCGAGGTTCACCATCATTACATCTAATATTTGGTTACAAATAAAGTCATTAATTTCTTTTACTTCCTAAGTGTAGAGCAACCAATTGATATAATGACCAAACCACTTGGTTTAGACAAGTTCATAAATTTTTGGGAAAAACTTTGTCTTATTTATGGTTTAATCATTTAGGGAGACATATTATTTTGTTACATTAGGCTATTTGATAAGGTATATTCCTTATGTTTATGGTTATAGTGGTTTTAACCACTTAGGTAGGTAGGTTTCACAGGCATATCATTTTTACACTATCTGATGCTTTTGGTTACATGCACCTCCTTGTTTTTTGGGTGTTCCTTTTGTGCCTATATAATATTATTTATATGTACTATTTATTACACTAGTCAATTCATTTCTTCATCTCTTTATGAATCTAATAGTTTCATGTATAGTGTAAGTTGAAAACTTATTCTCTAGTGTATCAAATAAAATAATTGTATGAATTATGAACATTACATGTAAAAAAATATGAGATATATAATAAAATTTAGGCCACTAGTGTGAATCATCTTGATTTTTGAATGTGACCATTAGAGTGTGAGAGATGAGGTTACACTAGTGGACAAAGTCACAATGCAACCCTATTTGCCTAGTGCAGTCTTATCCTAAAAGAACATAGACTAAAGGATTTTGATTTAAAAGTATTTTAATAATATTAAGAATGATTGGGGATAAAATAGGCATGTGTATACAATAAAAAATGCATCATTTTAAAAAATCAATCCTAACTCAGAGAAGATAGAGCATACCTATACTTTTGATTGGGAATACATTTGTTAAGCAGGAGCATGACCAATATAGGGATCTGCTATACCTGATTAGGGGATAATTTATCATAATACACCATGCTGTGAAGGGTTCCAAATCTTAAAATATAACACAATCATGCAACAACCCTAAAATTGTCCTAGGTTTAATGTTTCACTCTATATATAATAACAAGAAAGTAAATCTAATCTAGTGCACACCAAAGCTTGTGGCACAACATGAGGGATTAGTAAAGAAATCAAAAGATGCATAGGAGAATCTAAATTATGATGAGTATGAGTAAGACCCTAATATGTGAAATATGAAGAGTAATATTATTTGAGTCAGTACTTATGCTAATTTTATCTACTAAAGAGAGGAGAACAAGGTTAGAATATACTTACTTGAATGTGAACCTGTCAAGACTCAATCTCTCCATTGGATAAAGGGGATTCACAAGAGGTTGTTATGGTTTACAAGGATAACTAATAAAGGCTAAAACATCCAATACTTATCCACAAGACTATATTCTCCAAGTAGAAACCCTAATATAAGAATCCTCAAGTAGAATGGTGGAAGAGTAGATTGTAAATAAGCGCAAGTAAATAATAACTCTTGATTGAATATTGAAATAATGATGAAATGATCTTGTATTTATAGGTGGACCTCACCATAAATCATTCCAAATATGTTAGCTATATGGGTTTGACCTAGTTGATGCTATATGTTTTCAAGAGATAAATCACTAGGTCCTGATCTAGGTTGATCAAAGGGCTAACAAATCTCTCAAGTGAAAACACCAAAAAATAGTACATGGTCAACCTGGTCAACCTTGTATAGTAATCAGAGGCTAAAAATATATATAGGGTTAACCTAGTATAATCAACTGGTGAAAGAGGACCAAGGTGAGGAAAAGAGAGATGGAAAGAGGAAAAAGACTAGAGGAGTGTGCAAGGGAGGAGTAATAGCTTAGGGAATGGTTTAAAGAGTTGGTTGGATTGGGAATAATGTGGAAATAAGGGACAACAATCCTTTGAATCACTAAAGGTCTACCCACCCCTTTCTTGGTGCACTCTTGAAGGCATGCACTAAGAGAGATTGAGTCTCGATAGGTTCTTGCAAGAAGTAAAGCATTAATATTTGATAAAAGTTGAAAATATTATGTGTATACATATGCCCCACTCGAAGGTCATCATGTGTCACTAGGGTGAAACATGGGATGGTGCTTCAAGAAATAACATAAGGACACATAATGTTGATGCTAAAAAAAAGTTGTAATATTTTAAAGAAAAAATAATTGAAAGTAAATGACTAAAAAGTAAATAACAAAAATGTAAATGTAGTATGTACCTTGACTTACCTTTATCATTAGATGGTTGTTTATTGTGTTGTTAGTTTTGATTATGAAGGGCACAAAGACTACTTTCAACAAGCCCAAGAATATAAAACTAAAGAGCAAAAACAAATAAATGCAAGAAAAACCAAGATAGTTGTTGCTATAAGGATGGGATGTACTTGGGAAATTGGCAAGTTAGGGTGAAAAGTGCTATGTTAGATAAAATGACCAAGTGAAACAACAAGAGTAAATCAAGGAACCAAAAATCCAATGCTACTAAATACCAAAAAACTCAAACAAATAAACCTCAAGTAAGGAAGGCAAACTCATCAAACCAAACCAAGGATACATGTCAAAAAGAAGATGGTAAAAAATAAGAAATAAAATGGTAAAACAACATTGATGAGTGACTAGTAACAATCCTTATCTCACTCAACCATGGAAAAAGAAAGCATAAAAGGAGAAAACAACATTGAGGAGTGAGAAGTAACAATCCAAACTCACTCAACAATAGAAAAAGGTACGAACTCAGGTTTCCATGATAATGGTATAGTAAAACAATGACAAATGGTAAAATGAAAGTAAAAAAAGTGTAGAAATGTAAATCATGGTGAAAAAAAAGTAATCCATAGTTGCTTAAACATGTTTTTTTCTATAAGGATAGATAAAAATGAAACAAATTAGTTCTATCATGTTTTTAAGAGGTGAAGAAGAAGGAAATATAGAAGGGAAAAGAGATTTGGAATCACAATTTGCCTATCAAGGGGGAAATGAAATGGGTGGAGGAAAGAAACTCAAATTAGGTTTGTTAAAACAAGAGGAATTTTGACCTTAAGGACACTGAATAAATTCTCTTAGCCAAACAAGTCTTAGGTCAAAAAATGAAGTATATATATCATCCCATGAAGTCTATATACAAAAAAATTAAAATGGACCTACCTTCCCACAACATGTTCCCCATTCCTCATGAGCCCTTATAGATCCATCGATCTACTGCAAAGATTGGGTACTTGCATGAGAAATTAGGTAGCACCATATAGTTGTTTCAATTCCCTTATTTTAATCTATTGTCCTAACACACCCCAAAGGACCTAGACTCTATGTAAGTCCAACTGTGGAGTTTCAGATTCAATTAGAGATAGGATGTGTGCTTGTAATCACATCTTTTGGTATGATTTTGACTTTTAAAATTTGTATGTTGCCTTTTGAATATCATTGCCTTTTGATTCAAATGATTTTGATTTTATATTTATTGATGGATTTTTCTATTTCTCTTCTATATGGGTTTGGAAAACCAAACATGGGTGCTAAAGATGACTTTCATTTGAATACATTGGACAAGGTTGCTAAGAGAGAGAACTTCAAAGAGCATGGGATCTAAGAGTCTCATAATTTTAGGTGAAATAAAAGTTGTATCTTGATTTCAACCTTGTTTTATCTAATTTGGAATTAAAGGAAGAAAAAATCAAGAGGAATAGCACATGGAACAATTTGAATTACTTTAAATTGAAAAAAATGTGAAAAGGGTAAAAAGGGATACACTGATAGTAAATTGTGATTCTTTATCATAAGAATGATGGAAATGGAGGAAAACATGCTAACATATATTGTTTGCACAAATTCCATCTATCAAAAGAAGCAAAACGTTAAAGTTGATAATAAGGATCATATAAAAACATGAAAAGATGGTAATTTTATGAGGGTTGGGTCCTATCCATGGTCTTATATTGAAACTTCATAACAGAGAAACCCATGAGGGTGCCAAAAATTAAGTGACATATAAAGTGAAGGAAGGAAAAATATGGTAGTTTTTTAGGAGTGTTGGGTCCCATCCATAGTCTTATGAATCAACTCACAAAAGAAAAACCTAAGGGGTGTGAAAAAGAAAGTAAAAAATCATAAGTGAAAAAAAATAAGTAAAAGGTGGTAATTTTGTGAGGAGTGTCAGGTCCTATCCATGGTCTTACAAAGCAACTCACAAAATAAAAACCCAAGGTGTGTCAAAAAGAGAAAATTCAAGAAGATAAAGAAGACTATGGTACATCAAGAAACCAAAACACCAAAAAAGAGGACTAAAGGTTTGTGAAAGGAAGGAACTTGTTGCAGAGGGAAAGACCCATTTAAATAACCTACAAAAAGTGTCAGATAGATGTAGATAGAAAGCATGAAAATAATGAAATGTTTAGGAAAAGTACTTTTTTATAAATTATGCGTTAGTGGGCTCTTTGAAAACATGGCCTTCAGTAGTTTGAAGATGGTAGGTATGTAGACCAAGAATATCTTTGACTAAATATGGGCCCTACCATTTTTAGGCATATTTACCTTCTTTATCATGGGTGTAGTGTAATATAAGGACAAGATCACCAACATTAAATGTGTGAACTTTAACATGTTTATTATGTTATCTAGAAATGTGAGCCTTGTATTGGTAGTTATGTTGTAAGGTGGAAAGATGATGTTCATCAAGAAGATCTAGGGCATGAAGATGAGCTTCATGTAATTCTTCATTTAGAATAATACCATGAAGATACATGTAAAGAGAGGGAAGCTAAACTTATAAAGGAATAACTGACTCAAAACCATACAATAGAGAGAATAGATTTGCCCTAGTGGTAGTGCCTATGCTAGTCTGATAGGCCCAAAGTGTAGAGTAAAGATGAAGATGCCAATCCATGTGGGTTTCAAAAATTATCTTTTGGATAATTTTATTGACAATTTTATTAGTGGCTTCAACTTGGCCATTGCATTATGGATGATAAGGCATGGAAAATTTGTGAATAATCTTTAATTTATTGTAAAGTTGTTTAACATGTTTGTTTTGAAGTTACCACCATTGTTTGAAATGATGGTATGGGGAACACCAAAGTGGTAAATAATTTGATTGAGAATAAATTTTGAAATGGTAGGACTAGTGATGTTAACAAGGGGCATGGCTTCTACCCATTTGGTAAAATATTCGGTGGTAATGATAATAAAATCATGCCCATATTGGAAGAGAGGTAGTTTGTCAATGAGATAGAATCCCCAAGTGGAAAATGGATAAGGAGATTTGATAGTTTGAAGTTAGGATGCAGGTGGATAGATTAGATCATCATGAAGCTAGAAAATATTACACTTTTTATCATATTCGATTACATCCTTTTCAAGAGTAGGCCAAAAGTAATCCATATATAGGCATTTGTGGATTATAGCATGTTTGCTATAGTGGCCACCATAAATGCCCCCATGTGATTTTTTAAAAAGAGGAGGGACCTCATCTTGCATAACATAATAGATCAAGGTACTTTCAACATTATGAAAATAAAGGATGCTATGTCAAAATACATACTTGAAAGCTTGTTTACAAATGTGTGTATTTTCATGAGAGTCTAAATTAAGAGGATAAGTTTTATGTTCCAAGAATTGAATGATGTCTTGGTACCATTCGCTTGGTCTAATGGTAACAACCTTGATATGATAGATAAGTAAATCTTGTGGTTGAGTAGAAGATGGAGATTTTTTTATTTTTATAAGAGAATTAGGATCAAAAAAGACTTGGTGGGATGAAAGAAAGATGTTGAAGAGGTAAGAGAATCAACAATGGAATTTTGATCTCTAGGAATAGGCTCAATAGTGAAAGAAATGAAATCCTTAGCAAAAGTGGTTGTAATTTGATGATGTGTGATGAGGTTATCACTTTTACATTGATAATCACCACTGACTTGGTGGCAAATAATCTAAGAATCACCTAAAGCATGAAGGTATTGAATGTCTAAATCAAGATCAGCTCTCATGCCTAAGATAAGAGCTTCGTACTTGGCCATATTGTTTGTGACATAAAAGGTGAAGAAAAAAAGATAAAGGAATGATCTTGCCAAGAGGAATTGTGAGAATACAGACTACCCTAGATCATTGAAGGCATTTAGCTCCTTTAAAGTGAATGGTCCAAGTATCTTCATGCAAGTTGACATTCATTTTAGGAAGCTCCTCGATAACTACTTTTGGTTTAGTAGTATCAGAGGAAGTAGTAGATTCATAAAGTTTATTTGTTTCAAGATCGGTAATAAAGAAATGAAAATAATCTTTAATAGAAATAGCTTGATTAAGACCTTTGATGTAAATGATATTATCATCTTTAAGATCATCTTGAAGGGAAGAAGTGGTTGGTATGGGAGTTATGGCAAGTTGATCAACAATGACTTTCCCTTTGACAAATTTTTGAGTGATGATGTAGAGATCAAATTATATAACGAGGACCATCCATTTACCAATTCTATCTCTAGGAAAAAATGATTTGGAGAATAAATGATCAAGGGGGTCAAAATGAACGATGGCATAAGTATTTTGGTATAACATATAATGGCAAAGCATTTTAGCTACAAAATAGATAGAAAGGCAATCACATTCAAATTTGGTATAATGTGTCTCATAATCAATGAGGCCTCGACTAATGTAGTAGATAACATACTGTCTTCCTATATCATCTTGTTGGGTAAACATTGCCCCAACTAAAATAGGTGTGGAAGAAGTATATAGAATCAAAGGTTTATCATTATAAGGAAGATGAAGTGTAGGTGGATGAAATAATGACTCTTTCATATTATCAAAGGATTTTTGACATGGATCCAACCATTTCAAGGTATTACCTTTCTTGAGAAATGAATTGATAGAGTGAGTTTGATATGCCATTTCATGGATGAATCATTTAATTTCCCAAAGTTTGCCTAAATAAGTATGGATATTGGGAATAGAATGAGGAATGGGCAGGTGGACAATAGCATTAATCTTGGCTAGATCAACATCATGGCACAAGGAGAGACTAAGAATCCTAACAATTTTCCATATGTGACTCTAAAGACACATTTGTAAGGATTGAGCCTAAGTTTATATTTAATAAGATGATCAAAGATGATGGCAAGATCAGAAAGATGATTCTTACAATTTTTGGATTTAACAATGAGATCATCCACATAACTTTAAATAGTTTTATGGAGGTCATGAAAGATGTGAGTCATTACTCATTGGTAAATGGTTTTAGAATTTTTGAGGCTGAAAGACATTTTAACATAGCAATAGGTTCCCCATTTCATGGTGAAAGTTATCTTATGCTTGTCCTCAGGAGTGATATGAGTCTGATTATATCCCAAGAAACTATCCATAAGAAATAACATTTTATAACCAGCCATGGAATCAATAATGATATCTATTGAAGGTAAAGGGAAGTTGTCCTTAGGATAAGGAAGATTAAGATTGCATAAATATATACAAAGTGAATGAGCATAGTTATTTTGTTCTAAACAAGAATAATGTTGGATACACATTCATAATAATCCACTAGTTTGATAAATTTAGCATCAATTAGTTTGATGATTTCCTTATGACATAAAGTGTAAACCTTAGATGGAAAATTTATTTGTTTTTGATGCATAGGCTTGGCATTAGGATAATTAATGATGTTATACACCATAATGTTAGGGTTAATGCTAGGCATGTCCTCATAGGATCAAGAAAAAACTTTACAATATTTATCAAAGAATAAACTAAAATTATCATGTTCTATATGTGAGAGTTCATGAGAGAAAGTAATTGGTCAAGGACAAGATGGAGTGCCATATTTAATGTGAGTGGTCTCTTCAATAATAATGGCATTGTCATCTTGAAAGTGGTATGGTGCATTAGGTAAGGAAGAAATTGGATTTATGTTGAAATCAATGCTAGAAATGAATTTGTTGAAGCAAGGAGTTTTAGTTTTGAAATTCACAAGTTTATGATGCTACTAAGGAAGTTGAGGTTCTCAACATAAAGTAATTTAAGGATAGATAGATCACTAGACAAGGTAAGAAGAGGACCATTATCATAGACATCTACTTCAATATCTATAATTTTATTTCCATGGTGATCATACTTAGAATGTATCTGACAAACATTGATTGCCTTGGTATCCAGTGTAATTTTAGGAATAGAAATAGTAGATGAATTATAAGGGGTTGGAATATAAGTGGTTTTAATGATGGGAGAAGGATTAGATGCAATGATTGGATCTATAGGTGGTAAATGAGATGTATACATTTATGGAGGTTTAGAAGGTATAATTTGCTCTACCAGCTAAGGAGGCACATAACCCTCAGGATCTAAGGTATGATCCACATAAATGGTATGAACATCTCAGTAAAAGTCATGGATTTAGGTTAAGTTTTTTTGGTAGTTCCAAACATCCAAGTCTCTAGATTAATCTTGGGCCATGATGTAGTCATCATCATATTTTGGTGAAATCTTACATTCTCAAGAATCAGGGGGAGTTTCAGAGGGTGAAATACTGATATTATTGAAATTATGAGGAGACATGATGAGAGGATCTTGAAATAATTTGGCCACTCTAAAATCATTGGAAGTGAAGGCATCTTCAAGTAAAGAAGGCTCCTAAGCATTGCATGGAGGGGCAAAATCAATAATCTCATCAATAAGAAAAAATATATGATTCTTACATAACAGACAAGGAGGAAGTCATTGTGAAATTTAGGGAGGTAGCTTGGTAGTATTGCAAGTATGTTGAAAATCATTAGGCTCATCATCATTAGAATCTACAAGAGTAACTTGTAAATTAGGATTCATGTTGATGAACTTGGGTAAAGGAACACTATTGATCTTAGGAATTGTAGGAATATGATATTGAGATTTAGGATTAGGAAGTTGAATACTCCATGGGTTGGGATCATTTTCATGCTTCTATCATTTTACATTATATAAAAATTTAGTGCATAGGTTACCAGAAGAAGTATGGCCCTCATTCAATGAGTCCATGGATGACCATGGAGTATTTTATAAGATAAAGGGAGATAAAGGACTATATTCTTGGTTTGAATAGTCTTAGTTCCAATGGTTAATGGAATCCAAATGCAACCAAGTGGCTTTTGATTTGTCTTATCAAAACCACAAGAAGTAAGACTAGATTGATTGAGATGATCCTTGTTATAACCAAGTTATTGGATGAGTAATAAAGATGTTACATTAATACCAGAACCTTCACCCACTATAAATATTAGGATAAGAGTGGTATTAATGCCTAATTTGATGAAAAGTTGTGGATGATCAACATGAAAGAGAATTTCATCATTGATCATGTTCTCTTTAAGGAGTTTAATAGAGGGATTTGAAGAAAGACACATGGTTTCAATGGTATTTATGATGGTAGGTTGAGATTCAATATAAGGTGGTTCTTCATCTAAAGAGGATGGATCATCAATTTCTTGAAGATTTTTCATTAGTAATTTATGATGATAGGGATAAGTACTAACCAACTCCATAAGTGGAATCTTACAAGGCATAGAGTTGAGTTCTTCAAGAAAGTTTCAATGTAACTTACAAGAAGTAACATGAGGTTTGGGAGGTAAATTATATTTTAGAGGAATAGTTGTAGTTGGAGGATTAGAAGGAGGAGATGGTTCTTCAAGGGATTCCAAAGAAATGTTAGTAGTGGTAGTATCTTTAATAAGTTGTTCCTCCAAATATGGCTTCTTTGGTTTGGTAATGAGATCTTTATCAGCTAATTTATGATTGTATTTGACCTTAGTAATGTTGACATATTGAGAATTGTTTAAATACTAGTCATAATCAATGTCAATTGCACAAACATCTTTGGCATTTTGTTGATTATTTGAAGAATTTTTTTGGTTATTAGAGGTAGAAGCTTTGGAATCTTGTCATTTTTGAGAGGCAGCTGTGTACTCTTGATGATGAAGATTGATCATAGATTCATGGTTGACTGAATCACAAATCATATAAAAGACAAAAAACATAGTGAGACCTCTACAAGATTTATGAGAATTCCTAATATCATCATGGAACCAAAAAAATACATTGGGGTCATACCACTTACGAGGAGTATTGGGATAGATGAAAGGTTTAGAGGGAGTTAAAAATTATTTCATTTTTTGAACTGAAAGAGGTGTATGAGAAGGTGAAGGAATATCAGTTTTGACAACTCCTAGTTTGGTTTGAGAAATATTACTAGTGATAGCATTAGATGTTTTGAAAGATCCTTTAAGAAGTATAGGATTAGGTTAAAATTGCTTCATAAGAAAGTCTTAAAATTTAGCTTGATCAAGAACTTCATTAAGTGTTTGGGGAGCAAAGGTTCTAACCTTATATTAGAGAGTGGGAGTTAAAATGGTGATAAAGAGTTTGATTAAGTTATCATCAATAATGTTATGGTTGGATTTATGTGATAATTATTTTCATATTTTTATAAAGTCAAGAGTTGATTCAATGGAAGATTTCTTAGCATTGATGAAGTGCCTAAGACAATTTTTGGGAAGATCATTATGTTGAAACTCTTTAACTAAGGGATCAACCAAATATTCAAGTTGCCAAATAGAATGTTGGGATAATACATCACCAGTGAAGGTTTTTACTAATAGTTTAGTAGTGGTGAAGGTAGTAGTTTGGATCCACTCTTTGTAAAGGTTGACAAAGGCTTTAAGAAATGAGGCATGATCTTTAGTCCCATCATACTTGATAGTTAGAGATATGTTACCACTATAAATGGATACAATGAAGGGGACCAAAGGCTCATTTTTAATGGTTTGAATCATCTTATTATTCCTTATGGGTTAAGGAATAACACTGATTGAGGCATCCTGAAGAGGTGGAGGAATGTAATTGGGATTAGCTTGAGGATGAATAGTTGGAGGTTGATTAGCCATAGTAATTAGATGTTGTTGAAGTTGAATCATTTGGTTGGTGTTAGAATTTTTCATTATGTTCATTTGCTAGAGAACTTGGGCTAAATTTTGAGTTATATCAGGGGGTGGGTTGGTGTTCATAGGAGCACTCCCCAATTGATGTTAGGGGGAGGATTACTAGAAGAAGGATTATTAGTGGGATTGTTAAGTAAAATTGTATCAATTAAGTTCCCACATTAGTTTGAAGATTTTAAAGATGAGAAGTTTCTTGGTAAGTAAGGAAAGGATTAGATCCATCAACTTCATCTTGGTGTTATTTTCATTATAATATATTTCATGGATGAAGTCAGAGAGGAGGTGACCTAAGAGTGATGGTGATCTTGGGAGGAAAAGAGAGGGATAAATGAATATACCATATAGTATCTAAATGGATTCAAGCTATCCAAGAATATTCTAATAGTGAACTTAATTGTGACTATAGAGAGATGAACATGATGTAAAGAAGAATAAATAGAGAATTAGATTGGAAAATAGGGAAGGCAGAGAGTAGTATATGGTCGACTGGGTTAACCTAGCATAGGAAATAGGGTCTGTAAATAATATAAGGTCGATTTGGTCAGTCCATCATAGTAAGTAGAGGCTATGAAAATAGTAAACATGATTTACAAATATTTCAAGGTTAACTGGGTTGATCCAGTATATTGAACAAAGGCTAGAAAAATGTACAAGGTTGACAAGGTTGACCTAGT
Organism: Torreya grandis; assembly: GCA_037957365.1. Lineage (NCBI taxonomy): Eukaryota > Viridiplantae > Streptophyta > Pinopsida > Cupressales > Taxaceae > Torreya > Torreya grandis. The sequence continues at coordinate 699,831 of JARHVA010007047.1, forward strand.
ACAACAGACAGGGAAGATTAAAAAGCCTATAACAGACTATGAATTGAAACAAGAAAAATTTTGCAAGTAATTTAAAAAATTAAGAACTGAAGGGAAATAAATAGTCAATTGGATTAATGTTGGCCAACATAATTAAGGGACATAGAGTAAAACCTTGTGCCAATGTTGGCTAATTCAAGTTTTTTCAATACAAAATACAATTGAGCAAAGAGCAAGCAATCAACTTGGAAAGTAAAGAGCTAACTAATTGGTCGACATGATTTATGAGATTATTAGAATATAATTTTTAATGTGATGGGAAGTTGGCTGTAAGCATGGAACTAGAAGGTAATCTAAGGATGGTTGTAGGTTGTTTGGGATGAAATGGATCTATAGTGGTAATGATACATGCTTGGTATTAGTGCCTACCCCCTCACTTCACACACTGAAGTGATAAGGGTTTAAGGTGCTTATCCTAAATATACCATTAACCATGATCTATACTTCAATAACATCAAGTTGGCTTGCCCCTTGGTGATGAAATCCAAGTAGGTTGCCCTTGGGCAGTCAAATGTTAAAATGTTTGTTTAGAGTTTGTGATTTGGTTGTGTGTCCATAAAATAGAAAATAGTGAAACTAAACAATTAATTGAAAACCACCTAATTAATATATGTGATTTATTCCAAGCATTCAAACAATAAGAAAAGAAAGTGTGAGCTAATTATTAGCATATAAGGTTAATTGAAACTTTGAAACAAGGTACAGTGTTAATATAGTCAACAATGTATGTATAGAATACAGAATAGGGTTGATAGGGTCGATCTTATACTGCAAAATCAAGGTATGCAAATGAACAAGGTCAAAAAAGTTGACCAAGTTATCCAGATAGCACATAAAATATAGAATTAGTTTGACAAGGTTGATCCAGTTGACTGTGCAACTGTAGTTTTAAAGACTACAAACTATAAAAGGAAAGACTGTAAAGAAAGAGACAAAGAGATAAAAAGGAACCTTGGTGGATTACAGATGTAGAGAATGAAGATTTTTTATGATAACCTTGATATATGTTTTTAAATTTTATTACCTAGGTTGACTGGGTTAATCAAGCTTTGCAAAAACCTATTTTTGAGTGCATGGAATATACAAGGTCAACTATTTTGACATTGTATGCTAAATAAGATGCCTAAAAATGTATAGGGTTGATTGGGTTGACCTAATAGTCAGGATTGGAAGTCTAAAAATCTAAAAACCTATACCAAGTCAATAGGATCAATCCAGTAGCCTATACCTAAAAATCTAAGTATAAAAGTTAGAGTTGGGTTGACGCAATCGACCTAGTATGGAAAATATATGATAAAAGGAATGATGAAAAATAATGAAATAAAATTAATGAATATTGTAAGGTTTCATTCACGTCAGGTTCACTAGAATGTATTCAATTATAAATTCATCATGTTTATAAAATAATCCAGGCTTGAAGAAGATAGAGCATACCTACACTTTCGATTGGGAAAACATTTATTAAATAGGAGCATGGATAATATGGGGACCTATTATACCCAATTAGGGGATTACTTGTCACAATACACCATGATCAGAAGGGTTAAAAATCCTACAGTATAACAAAATCATGCAACAACCCTAAAAGAGTCCTAGGCTTAATGTTTCACTCTATATCTAATAACAAGAAAATAAATCTAATGTAGTGCACACCAAATCTTATGGCATAACATGAGGGATTAGTAAAGAAATAAAAACATGCATAGGATAATCTCAACTAATCTAAGTATGAGTAAGACAATAATACATGGAATAGGAAGAGTAATATTATTTGAGCCAATACTTATGCTAATTCTATCTACTAAAGAGAGGAGAATAAAATTAGAATATACTTACTTCAATGTGAACCCATCAAGATTTAATTTCTCCATTGGCAAAAGGGGCTTCATAAGAGGTTTTTTTGGTTTGGAAGGATATCTAAGAAAGGCTAAAATATCCAAAATTTATCCACAAGACTAGATTATCCAAGTAGAAACCCTAAGCTAAGACTCCTCAAGTAGAATGGTGGAAGAGAAAATTGTAAATAAGTGCAAGCGAATAATAAATCTTGATTTTATATTGAAATAATGATGAAATGATCTTGTATTTATAGGCATATATCACCTTAAATACTCCTAAATATGTCAGTTGTATGGGATCAACCCAACCAACCTTGTATGTTTTTGTGAGATAAATCACTAGGTCTCAAACTAGGTCGATTAAAGGGATAACAAAGCTCTCAAGTAAAAATACACAAAAATAGTATAGTGTTAACCTATTCGACCTTGTGTAGTAATCAGAGGTTGAAAAATATACAGGGTCGACCTAGTCCACCTATTATAATCAACTAGTGAAAGGGATCAAGGTGACGAAAAGAGAGATGGAAAGAGGAAAAAAACTATAGGAGTGTGCAAGGGAGGATTAATATCTTAGGGAATGGTTTTAATAGATGGTTATATTGGTAATAATTTGTTAATAAGGGACAACAATCTTGAAAATCACCAGAGGTCTGCCCACCCCTTTCTCGATGCACCCTTTAAGGCTTGCACTTAGAGAGATTGAGTGTCCATGGGTTCCTATAAGATGTAAAGTATCAATATTTGATAAAATTTGAAAATATTATGTGTATATATTATGTTTCTATGAATTTTATTAGTGTTTTTAATCATGTAAGGCTCTCATATGGATTAAAAGTTAATGACCAACAAATAGGACCAAGCAGGGTAAGGATGCCAATATTAAGTATGGATGAAACCCACAAGGAAAAAAAAATGAGCATCTTACTTATCACCTACAACATTTATGAACACCAAATCTATTCCAACTAATAATTGTGACATCTATGAACAACAAATAAATTTGATAAGTGTGACGTAGTTTGATCAATACACATGTTCATTATTTCTTTTTATCTTGAATTCAATTAATTATGGTGGATTAAACCTAATTGTGAAAAATATATTAAAACATATAAGGGGATGTAAATATACTATAAATTAATAAACTGAAATAAAAAAACTAAAATAGATGAAATAAAATGATCAGGAAAAAGACTAAACTATGCAGATGAGAAATACTTAGCTCTTTGTTATCTTCAGTTGACTATGCTAAATGAAAAAATGCAGAAATAGAGTCATGGAATAAAACTCAAAATATTACATGAATTTATCCTTGATATCATGCATGGATAAGTATGCCAAATAAGGACAATTTTTTTCAAGACTAGTGATTTTAAATGCATAATTCAACACACTAATTCATATGTCTATATCTAGAACTTGATTTTCCTTCTACGAGAGAAATTGTGTTATATATTATGTAGTAAAATATTGGGTAAGCCATATTTCAATGGGAAAAAAAAATTAAAATGGTTCTCATTTCATGATCTCCATGTACCCAATTTACCATATGCACATTTAAATACCCAGTTATTGATGAAGTTGATCCCCATGGTAAATTACCTTGATTTTTTAGTTTGATATAGTCTCTAACCATAGTATTTAATCCATAGAGTTGATACACCTTTACTTTTTTAGGATAATAAACTCCATTTTTTGTTTTATATTGTGCCCTTTTTGTGCAATTCAAAACATTATGTATTTAATTTTTGATGTTTTGATAAATGTCTTAATTTCCAAGATTAATTACTAGTTTGAGAAAATGTGTTAGAGTTGTGACGACTCCATCTTGTCACAAGATCTAAATGATAGCTTTATACATTTGAGAATCTACTAATATAGGATATCCTTCAGTGGTGTTTTGATTATGGATTAACTTTAAAAAATAGATTATTTCATTCATCAAAACCCTTTTTACCATAAGACATGGATACTTGTCTTAAAATCACTTTCTAATTTAGTTTTTTGGAAACATCAATGTGATGGAAGAGCTTGTTCTTTATGTTAATTTCTAGTAGTGGACTAGACAAAAGCCTTATTCTAAGAGTGAAAATGTATAATTTTTACCTTCTGCACTATTTTCTCCTTCCTTTATTTCTCTAGAATAGGGCATTCCTCTATATTATGTTGTTAAAAAATACTATAGCATGTGCCAAATATTTCCATATGTGATTTGAATGGATATTTTTATGCAATGTGATTCATTTCACCACATAGGTATCACATAATAGGTTAATACTGTTGTCTATTATCTTTCATTTGATTTTGATTTCCACCCTAATAACACCATTGATGACGACCCTAATATCCTCCCTATCTCTATAATGATCCCGATCCTAGTTGTTGATTAGACTATACTCCTTACTATTTCTAAGGCAAATGAGGTGTCCAGTTCAGTTATTATTGTTGTGAAACATGGATGTATCCATGTTGGTATTATGGAGAAGGAAGTGTCTATGCCAGTTGATACTGAAAATATTGAGTTGTCTAACCTAATCAATACTGAGGAGATTGAGGATTCCATCTAAATATTTTATAGGCTTATGGGGAGTCTAAGACTGTTCAACTATGCCTAGAGATCAATTAATTATGTTTAGAGTCTATTTGAATGTAAATATCACCTACACAAGTAAAACCCTAGCCTACACAAGGAAATAAACAAGACCAAATACAGATGGGAAAAGAGTGGGGAATTTGGATATGGTCAAACTATCTTCATAAAACCATTTATTGGCTAAGTATTGCCTACATAGTTTGAAGGGACCTTAGGATGATGTAATTATCACTGTGTGGAAGTTTATAAATGAATTAAACTAATAATGTTTCTTATAATTATTGACCAAGGATGGCCTCAACCTACATTAAAACAATTTTGACCTGGCTAATGATTAAATGACTGCAACAAAATTGTAATAGGGATTTTTACTGAATAAATTAGTGCATTTGAAATGCCTTTCCAAGAGAGTGTTAGATAATGTGACTAGGGGATTAAATCAGTCACTTGATGTGCTCGTATAAGATAATATAAGATTTTCTTTTGATAAGTGACCAATTTTTCATGTAGGAGAATCATTACAAAAAGTGCCATTTTTTGAAACAATAGTCATTAGAGTGCAAGAGAGAAACCTACACTAGCAGACAAGTGTGAAATTTGTCCATGTTTTCCTAGTGTGAACATGTCCAAATTGGATAGAGGCTTTTTGAAATAGAGTGACAGTTAAGTGTTTAATAAGTAGGCATGTTTAGTAACAAATTATAGAAGTCTAGGAGATGTTCATAGTAATCACAAGAAATAGAAAGCTCTCATATAAATAAATGGTTATCAAAATGGTGAGTTTTACAAACAAGGTAAAGATGTCAAGAATATTATTTTTCTAGCACATATTGATTAAATGTTAGTGTCGACAACTAGATTGCTTAAGGATGATTTCACTGGTGTCTAAAAACATAGAGAAATGTACCTAGAATACCATTAATTATAGACCATAGATGGGATGACTTGATGTCCAATTTCTATCCTTTTCCAACCTCATTTTTATGTGACATCCTCAAACTAATTCTTGGTTGCAACTACTTCTCTAACTACTTGTGGATGACTATTATTAGTTATTGTATTAGGCATATGGGATACCTCCCCTTGGATTAAATGAACCACATCTAAATTATCTATCATACCCATTCCTAAACCGCACTTGACTCTACATTTTATCATTATTTCTTGAAAAGATGGTAATTTTTATTCCATGTCCAATCAATGTATTAGTATCTAATCCTTAAATCTATTATTCATTTGTTGTAAATTCCTTATTGTAGTCTCTTCATAGTGTATCCATTCTCTCACTTCATCTCTTTATAGGTTTGTTTACAATTCTTGATTAGTTGCTACTTTCTCTATTGTTCTTGTATTTCCTTCCTTTTCTTTTGGTATTTTCAGACCATCAACTTAGGATTCTCTTTCTGAGGTGTAGTAACTCTCATTTTTTTTCATAGTTTTGTATCTAATCCTACTTATATCTATTTGTGTTGCTTTGTCTTCTACAAGATTTTACTTATTACACCTTTTTTGTTGTTGTGAATCTCTTTAAAGACCCAAAACTACTTTATCATTTTAGTTTTCTACATCATCCATTCTTTGTATTTAGGTTCAAGTTCCTTGGTTCATTTTTTATTCATTTAATTCCTTCTAGTATGCATATCCATAATGCCCTACGTGACTCCTCCTTATCGACTATAATCAACAACATGACATTTTCCAAAACCAACATCTATAACATAACATGGAATCAATTAATAAAATTCACTTAGATCACTCTAACAAATAATTAGAAAGTAACTTCAAATGTAATATACCCTGTAATAAAAAATTCTATTATGTACCTTTCAATTATAGTCTTTATCAAATGGTTAATTGCATGGGTCCATTTAGTATATAGGTTGTATAATATTTCCATATTTCTTCATTTCACTCAAAAACAATTTATTTTCGTGTTCTAAAACAATACCACTCAAATCTAGACAACCATGCTACTAGTAAGTCTGGCAATGCGCTCCAAAGTATTTTATAAATTTATTTTTGGATATGTTTAGAAATGATCTCCTCTACAAAGAGTCATATTAGTATGGGTTATTCCTCTAAACACTTATGTATCCTCATGTCTAACCAATTTGAAAGGTCTATTTGACTAGGTAAGCATTTCAACATATTCATGTCTTGAAAATAGAACCATTGTTACAAGTGATCCCTAGAATCACTCACTAGGGAATGTTAGTATTGTAGTCTCTAATGTTGTAGTGGGACTCTGAATACATATTATAGCTAAATGCAATGCATATTCATACACCATGTTTTCTTCAGGTTCACCATTAATGTAGTTTCATTTATTAATATTTACCATTTAGAGAACTCAACAATAAATAATAAACAAGGATACATTCAATCACATGGAAGACACACTAAATTTAAATTATAGTTTATACACACAAAATACGAATGCAAACATAATGTGGAAATGATACATACCATGTATTTATCTCAATTACATTAGAGTTCAAATTTAAACCTCTTCTTTTACAAAATAAATTATATAATGTTACTAAGAGACTATGAATCTTCATTCTCACGACTATTCAGCTTGAGGATCAAGGGTATTGTTCAAATTTTATGAGATAAAAATCCCTACATGAGACAATAGTTTATACAAAATATGCAATGTTTTATACTTTTCACTGATTTATATTACAAAAATATATGTGTGACTTATGATTCACATCTTCCTACTAAAAATAAAACATTATATAGTTGATTAGGATCCAAATCCATTCATATAGAGATCAACTTTTAAAGTGCAAGAATACATATTTCAAGTAATTAGAAAATAATTCCAGAAAATATGAATCTTTTATTCCTTTGCCATAAATTCATTTGAGTGCAAAATATTAAATAGGATGAGGCCCTACATTGATTACCTATTGAACATGCATTATACTTGGAGTATTGATTGCCAAATTTGTTCTAACATCATATAGGCTTGATAATAATTGAGGGGTACATAGACACCCAAATACATCTCACATTTCTTCTGGCTTGTAATGTTTTGTTAGGGTTTTGGACAAGGAAATAATTTACTAGAGATCTAATCAAAGTTTTGAAATTTTCAGTGAGGTTTCTGAAGGTAATTGTAATTTTTTTGTCTGGACCCACATTTTCAGAAACAATCCTTTTTTGGAACAATATATTTATGATTATGAGGAGTATTTTCTATTCATACATGTCTTTATAATTTTTATTCACCTCATTATTAGATCTTACCATACATTGTCTCTCTCACACACATTCTTCTTAAACACTTTCAATTCATCTATTAATATATCCCAAAAAAGAAATTGATGCATTAAGTCTGAATAAACATATGCATGGTTTATATATATATATATATAAAACATGTTGATGTAAAACCAATTTCCCATGGAACAACATAAATGTAAAGAGTTGAATCACTCTAATATTACACTACCAATTCTTTTTAGTTATTTTATAAAATATTTGTAATTTATCTATTTATTTTAAAACAATTTCTTGTTAAACTTATTTCCAATGCACTTCTATATTCAAAATCTATATTTTATGTAGATTGGTTTTAATTTTCCTTTTTGTAATATTTCAATATTATTTTAAGTTTAAAAAATATGAAATTATCTTTTTATGTACAAAATCTCCAACTTTACTTAACATCTTTATACTTTAAACATTTTTTTAATTTTATTTCTATATATATATAATTATTTAAATTAATGTAAAAATTTTAATAATAAAATCTTTATATTTGATTTAAATTCTTTAACAACCCTTTCATTATAATTTATTCTTTAAGAATCTTTTCATTATAATTTATTTTTATATTTTTAATTAATAAATATATTAATATATTTTTTATATACATCTATTTAAAGATTGTTGTTACTTTATTTTTTCTTAATAATAAAATAAATGTCATAAAAATAATAATTAGCCAGCCAAAAGTTATACGATGAGGTGAAGCCCCAAGATTCGTCTCATATGAGAGAAAGAAAATGCATATATTGTTATCAGCCAATAAAATGTTGGAGGTAAAAGATGAAGATCATGGCGTATAATGTGAATGGGCTTGATCCACTAGTAAGTTCATTTGGATCCCTTCTCAAATTTCTCAATTCCCTCCATGTGGATATCATATGCCTTTAGCTGTTTTCTTTTTCTCTCGTGGATTTGATTCTTGTGACTATTAAATTTTTTTATCATTTGAAAGAAAAAAAAGTATATGTTGATAGTGTATAACATAATATTAAATGACAACCTAGATTTAGTGTATCAGAATCTGTAAACATTTCTTGAGGGTATGAATTAAGAATTATGAGGTGTTGCTCCCCCAAAAAAAAGACGAACACAATACTTTACATTATGAACAATGTTGTCTCTGGATTCTATGCACAAAATATCAAAAGAAAATGACATAATCTATCAACTTTCATAGGGAATAGGTTTGTAGATTTTTTCCTTTCCTAATCACAAAGATTCTTTTAAAGACAATTCAAGTATATGTAGGTCATTCATTAAAAAATAAAAACTAGTTTTCTTTTACACTAATATGTTAACATTGATATTTGTAAGTCTGTATCAGAAGACAACTACCAATACTGACATGTAACAGTTACAGATTCAAAATTGTGTAGAGGATGCCCAAACTACTTAGAGTAATCTACCTCTGAAGACTTAAATCTTCTCACTACTAATAAATGCTTGTCGTAGATAATTATTTTTCATGTCTTTTATGCTGGCACTTCTTAAACATTATGGGTAGCGCACTTATCAATAAGTAAATCAATTAACCAATCCATAACAAAGATATCACAATGAGCCTTTTCTGTAAAAAACATAAGAATGATATTTTTTGGAAAATAACTTTGTTACCGCTTATTATCTTCTTTAGCACATTCCAGGTCTCTTTCCAATGTATCAAATAGTATTTGCAACTCTTCTAACTCATTACATTTTTGGTAAAAATGTAGCTTGTAACAATCTGCTTCCTCTTTCATCTTCTGTAGATCATCTAACATTTTCTTATGTTTCTCATCCAATTGTTTTGTTTTAGCGTTCAGGAGATGATAAAGATCATCTCTAGCCTTATAATATTCAATAGCTAGTGAGGCAGAGATAAGTGAAGATTGGATATCAATAATGTTGATGGGGGTTTGGGAAGTAGCAATTGTAGCGAAAGAAACTTTGGGCTTCTTTGTTGCAAATTTATCCAACTTATCTTCTAAATTTCTCTGTGAGTAATTTTGTTTCTCTTCACTTGCATTATGTTCTTCGTGGTTGGCTTCATTTTCATCTCCATCATTCCTCTCATTGTCTTGTTCACCGATACTTTCATTTCCTCCTTCAGAGTAAACAACACTTTTTATAAATCAGAGTCACAACCTACTAACATAAGATTAAATCTATATTGATAGAATGAGATCCAAGTGGTGGGAAATAGCTACATGTACTCATTGTAATCACCCACCCCAAACAAAATTGATTGATAGTTATTATCGTCAGGGATCATCTGTACTGTGATTTATGGTGGCCTTTTGTAGTGCAGTCTGTTTAGCAATTAGAAACAAATATGTTTTTATATTACCTTGAGCGTATTAGCATCAAAATTAAAATTTCAGACAAAGCAAAAGGAACAACAACAAGCTTTTATTTTATAAATTATTTTTTATTAATTAGAAAAATATTCATATATTTTTATGGAGATGACTGTAAAATGAGTATATGGATGTTTTATATAATGTAGTAATGTGTTATGTGTGGGGGAGTTGTTTCACATGAAGATGAGTTTGAGTAATGGTGAAATAGTAAATAAGGGTAAATCATACAGAATATATAAGTGCTAAAATATTTTGTGCTGATCTAAGACATGTTAGTGAGGGGAAATTGCAACTATGGACTTATGCATTTTGATTTATGATGTCACTTAAAAAAATCTTCAATCAGTTGTGGTTTTAGCAGTGGCAAATCTTTATATCAAGCAATTTTGAAACCCCTCAAAAGCTAAGCTAATTATATTAAAAGTATATATGATGTTTCAAATAACACCTATTGATTCATAAGATTATTACGTGCCTTGCCTTCTGAGGACTACCAAAATGTTGGGAAGTTGGCAATCCACAGGTAAGTGAATTTAGAATGAATTAAAATTCTATAAATGAGACCTAGATTGCAGTTAAGAGTTGATGCAGTAGGTAGACAATAGGCAACGAGCTAGCAAATTTGATGCAAGAGGAAGTGAAGTTGAAAGAGGAATTTCATAACGGGTTAGTAGGCCATCTTCCATTTTTTTGATATCTTTTGCAATATAACATTAAATTCTAATGTATTATATGATGATAGATCCTACAAGTGCATAAAGCAATGGTCATGTATCTACTCTATCAAAAAAATGATTTTAAACATAACAAAAAACACTAGTTTTTTTCCCATTTGTTCAAGTGCATAGGACACAATAACCTCTAGAGATGCCACACATTACGATACCCATAGAGAACCTATAAAAATAACTCCACCCTATAACCACCATGGTTATTATTAGTTTAAACGGCCTTTGCCTTGATGCATTCTCTACAACAAATAACTGGTTTTGTTCAGTGAAACATACATGAAATCCTAGACCTAAAGCTAGAGACAAATTTGGCCTAAAGAAAGTTTAATTTCCCATATTAGTACCTCTATAATAGGATGATATAGTGGAAGAGGAGTGCTAGTGAAGGTGACACGAAGTGTAAAACTTATATTTTCCATACTAGATATGACAAACTACTAACCAAACATGTCCTCTATTGCCAGTTAAACAATTTATAGGGTTCCAACATATGGCATCTAATACACACTATGAATAGTCAAGAAAGGGAAAATTTAAGCACTAGACCAGTCCATAAATAGTGTCGTTAGTGGAGGAATCAATGCCTTCTAAGGTGGCATAACCTCTATTTGCAAGAAGAGAACCAAAAACACATAAATAGTTAGAGAAAGTCCCCTTGATTTTAAATTAACAAACATAGAAACAAATACAATTAAAGGTAAAAACAATTACGTTCTACTGGTAGATGGCAGGTAAAAAAATTGAAGTAAAAGAACTACTATCGAAGAATAGAGAAATAACTATTGTAGAAGAGATAAAATAAATAGAAGATGACAAAGGCTTAACAGGTGGCTTAGAAACAAGGGCAAAAACATGTTGGGAGTAAGATGGAGAAAGGATGAAGCAACACATCAGTCAACTTTAATCAAAAGTGCCCACCACACATTAAGGGTTTAATAGGTTTAGCATTTAATTTATTTTGGTTGTTTATTGTAATAGTTTATTTTTCCTGTAGAAATATTTAATATTAAATTAATTATATATATATATATATATATAAATATAATATATAGAATTATATGTAATATTAATATATATAAACACAATTCATAATATACTTTATTATATTTAATATAATATAATTGTAAATTAGTATAGTCTTATCTATAATATATATTATATATAAGACTACACTAATTTACAATTCAATTATATTAAATATAATAAAATATTATTATGAATTGTGTTTATATATATTAATATTACATATAATTCTATATTAAATAATATATATATATATATATATATATATATATATATATATATATATATATATATATATATATTTAATATAGAATTATATGTAATATTAATATATATATATAAAAACACAATTCATAATATACTTTATTATATTTAATATAATATAATTGTAAATTAGTATAGTCTTATATATAATATATATTTACAAGCCCTTAAATATTTATCACATATTATTATGATATTAATATAATACTATATTAAAAATTGTATATAACACACACACATATTTATATATAAATATATATGATAATATTATATTTTATTATAATACTAATATATTTAATATATTGTAAAAATAAATAAATATATATTATACAATTACAATATTATATTATTTTATTTATAATTAGTATATATAAATATAAATTCCAAAATTAAAAGTTGTATTATTGTGAGTTGGTACATTAAAATAAAACGTATTAATAGTAAAAATTCTATCCAAGATGATTTTAGAGGTTTCGTTTTTGAAATCTTTAAAAACCAATATTCTTTGGAGCAAGATATTTAAACATGTAGATGGAAAGTTTATATGTTTAATGAATATTTGTTTATAGGAAATTTTGAAGACTTACAATAGACAATTGATGCTTTAGTTTTAGTTATCTTGTTTGTTTATATTATATTGTATTTCCTATGTGTATATTTTTTGAAGATGAAGTTAGAAAAATGAACTAAATTTAGATAATTAGAGTAGCTAGCTATATTGGAAAATATATAGCCAAAAACAACAATTCACTTGGCAGTGGCTTCTCATTCCCCCAAGTCATAGTTACTCCAACAATTCAAATAGAATGGCATTCATAATCTTCAAGTGAGTCATCCAAATCTCACAAATATATTCATTTTTATTATTTGTTATATTAGAGCAATCAAATTAATTTTTATTACTATTTGAAATTGATATGGGTATGAATGTTTAGATGATCATAACAATGTTGTGAATGCAGTCAAGCAAGTAGATATAGTAACATCTGCAATTTTCATCCTTAAAATTTTGATTAGCACTATATCATAAACATTATTAAGGAAACAAGAAATATAAAGGTATATACTTGATATGGATTTTAACATTCTACTACTGAAAACATGGACAAATTTACTTTAGAAAAAATTAATCTAATCATACATATTTATTTGTGCATTAATATTTTCAATTTAAATAAGTAGATGAATTTATTATTGCATATTTACATAACATTGATTCATTTATACATGTCTTACCATGCAATGATAGTTTAAATACATTTATTATTTAATATTGAAAAGAACAATTTCATTGTAAATATATTATTAATGCCACTTAAATTACAATACATATAATATTTATAATGTGTTATTTTCCACAAATTTAAAAAAAAAAAAACATTTAACAAAAAATATCATAAATTAAAATACTTTACTATTACAATAAACCCCATATAAACTACTTTTGACTAACCTCCGACTTTTCTTTCACCATGGAGGCAACGGCTAATCTATAAAATGAGGGATGGTCCATCCACAATAAGTGGGAGGAAGCGAAGGAAAGTGTTTTGATTATATGAGACTTCTTCTTACTTTTAGTATACAGAGTAATCTTAAAGAATACGGTTAATTGACACTTAACAATATATTTAATACCGCTTCAGCAATTTGGGGATGTAACTGCTGGCGGACGGTGCAGAGAATCAAAGTCCATTACGAGAAAAATTTCCAAACTCATAAAATCTCTAGCAGTATATAGCAGAAAATATCGACGTTCCAGATCCCAAAAAGTCGCCATTGAAACCAATCCACTGCATTCCATCCCTGAGATAGACAGTGGCTAAGGGACCAATACCATGATAGTGATGATTTCCAGTGATTTATTCAAACGACCATGAATTTTTTCTTTCACATACTGCTCAGTTACCAGTTTCATAGCTCCTTTACTTGGAAGAAAAACAATAAGATTAACGATTTGATGTTTTCAGTCAATTAAGATTTGATTGACGGTGTTTTTTGGAATAATGCGTGAGTTTTTCTGTTCGATCTGGATTTTTTTGGAATATTGTATGAGTATTTCCGTTCAACATTTTAGATCAACATCCTAATCCATTATCAGAAAATAAATAAATAAATAAATAAGAAAAATTCCAAACGAGCATATATGTGATTTCAGTATCGACCCTATTCCTGAGATCCATCTCGATTTAATCCACCCTTAAAACAACTTCAACCGCCTTCTGAATCTCTCTCGATTTTATGATTAAAAAATTATTAGACAACCTTCTGAGATAGGTGTTCGAAATGCCATCTCCTTTTTACCAACAAAAAGATGAAAGCGTGCAGACATAAGAGAGAATTTGCTGACCATAACTAATCGGAGGATGAGAAAACCAGACAGAGACCCAGACGGAGATATTGAAAGATTAGAAGAAAGGCAACGAATGGTTTACGAAATAAAGGGAACAGACGTGAACTAGTGAGGCGAAGACTTCGAAGAACAAATCTGATGGCTGTATTTTGCTATTGTGAGTCGAAATCGAAGAAAATAATAATAATAATAATAATAATAATAATAATAATAATAATAATAATAATAATAATAATGACGACGTCGGCGATAGACACGTGATATTTTCGATAAACAATCACCGTGAAAGTGTAAATGTTAAATAAATAGCTGAAGGCGATGCATCTCTCGGAAAAATGAGGGGATATTAAACTCGTCCATGTCAATCAATTTTGAGGCTACGCCAAATCCACACAAGTAGGGCCTTGGGACATTTCAGAGAAACTATCTAGGTGTGCACGTCCCTTGACTTTGTAGGTAGTCCAGGATTGAATCTACCTATATAGTAGATAGTTAGGGGCTTCTGACCTTGAAAGATTAAGAGACTATCCTATCTAGTAGTGCGTCTCTTGAGTTCGACTCTTGGTGACATGCACGATAGTCCATACCATCTATATGGGTTGGGGGGTAGTGTGTCCTAGCCAAGCAAGAGAAGAAATGAATTGAGTTGCTCTTATGCAACCGCTAAGAAAAATGATTTGACCAATGATATGCTTATTGATAAATTATCTCAATTTATGATCTTAAGGATTTTTTCCATTTGAAAATTCAAATCTCAAATGGGTAGTCGGAAGGTTCCTTCCAGTGATAGTATTGCATCCATGCACACAGTTGTGACATAGTGAATTGGGTCAAATCAACCATCATATCTATTATAGTGAATTAAGTGGGATCAACTAATATATCTTGCATGCAATAGATCATGAACCAACCATATTCATTTGCATTATCGTAAGAGATTGGGCCGCCGATCAATAAGGATTTATCTGCTGAGAGTAGAGTACTATATAGACAAGTGGCCATATATATATATATATATATATATATATATATATATATATATATAGTCTTATCTACATTGGATTGAGGGCTCAACTAGATACAAACATATGTCGAGGGCGCCATCTCTATATATGTATAGTCTAATCTATAGTCAACACTTGGCTCAACCCCAATTATCTAATATCAAGTTGATGCATTGATATACCAAGGATAGATAGATATTGTGTATGTAATATAATAGGATAGAACATGATAATAACAAAAACAACCAAAGTTCTATATAAGGGGTCGATGGTCTATTTGATTCTTGTCCTAGCATGATCAGTCTCTCCAACGACTTGGGCCGAACAAAGACTCATCGAGACTATCTCCAAGATTATGTGTGATATTTAAACCTGAGGGAATGCATTGTCCAATCCCTTGGCCATATCCCGTATCCCATATTTATATAGGGGAAGGGAGGATATATACACATATTTTTTGGGTATTGTCGAAGCGATATCTATATATAGGAGAGGGAGTCGATTCTAGTCACTAGTTAGTCCTATATATCTATCTAGCGAGCGAGAGCCATATCTATATATAAGGGATCTAGTCATAGATGAAGGCTCTAGTTGATAGTCTAATAACCCCATACCCTATCCCCTCTCTAGTAACCTTACATTGAATCTAGTAACCCTATAATGAATCTAATAACTCTCCACTGAACATTGTAACCTATCCTCCAAATAGATATTTAAGGCTATAACCCTACCCCTACATTGAATCCTAGAACCCTCCATTGAATCCAATAACCCTATGCCCTATCCAATAACCTTACATTGAATCTTGGAACCTATTCTGTTTCTTAAAATCCATCCCCTCTCTTAGAACCCTATGGCTTATCTAGTAACCTTATGTTCAATTCATAAACACTTTGTCCTGACTAAAATCCAAGAACCCAATGCCCCTATGCCCTCTCTCATATTTCTTACTTTCTCTTAATAATAGATTGTAAATGTTGATCCGAAATGTCAAACATGAAAAATTACACACCATATTCCAAAAAAAGCCTTCAATCAAAAATAAATTAGAAATGAACATGAATGTGATTTTAGTGTTGATCATGTTCTTGAGATCCATCTCAATATAACCCACCCCTAAAACAATTTCAACCACCTTCTGAATCTCTCTCGATTTTATGATAAATTATTTTTATACAACCATTTGAGATAGGTGTTTGAAATGCCATCTCCTTTTTACCAACATAAAGGTGAAAGCATGGAGACATAATAGAGATTTCGCTAGCCATAACTAATCGAAGGATGAGAGGCCCAGGGAATGTTAGCGTAATTAGCTTATTACATTGTTTTAATAATACAAGCTTAACCGATAGTTGTTCGGTTAGATAATTCAATTTGATATGGTTGGTAACCGCTTAACCTTTTTTGCATTGTATATATTCACATTTTTTGTTCATGCAATGATATATCGAAGCATTTAGCTTTCACACCTGGTATCAGAGCTTGTGTGCAGCCAAGCGTTGGCGGATCGTGCAGGGTCATGCAAAATGCATTGGTATCGATAGAAATCATGACCTGTAGATAGTAGACATGCAAACCTGTGGGCAGAAGGTTATTGTGATGGCTCACTTGATGGATGGCTGTAAAGCTGCGCTCGAATCTCTTTGATGGTTGTTGTGTTCGAATCTTTCCCTCTGTTGTGTTGCTATTTCGTCTGCAATCCTGCTAAGAATCCATGATTGAAGTGCTTAGAGGATCATTTTGGAATGGATCTAGGAAATCTGCAGCAGAGACCCAATGCAAATGAGGGACGTCTGGTTGAAAATTATTAAATGAAGGAAAGTTATAATTCTGAAGGAGAAGTCGAGGCTTTATTAAAATCCCCCTCGTGTACCAGCGACATCAAGGAGTACTTTTGCAAGCCCCAATTTAAGTACACTTTCTTGTGCTGCTCAAAAGATGGCCAGGAATGCAGGAAGGTTTGAGAAAGAGGGGAATTTATCTTATTAAACCCTCTCACTTCAGGAAGGCAGCATTTTTGTAAGGTACATTTTTTTATACATCTTTTTTTGAGGCAATAAAATGATTTGCCTTTGTTGTTGTGATTTTTTAAAAGTTGCAGAGTTAAAGGTAGAAATATGAAATATGTCAATAGCAAAGTTGTTACTTTTTTATGCCTAGTTCTTAAAAGGGCCCAACTATACAGCTTGGAAGACAAATATTTGCATGATTCTTCAATTTGAAGAATTATGGGGGATCATCACTGGTAGTGTGCCCCATCCATATGGGACTGATGAGTAGATGAAGTATGATAAGTCTAATGTCAAAGACTTGATGCTGATTACAATTAGTATTTTTGATGAGGTTCAAACACATATTAAAGATGCATCAACATCGAAGGAGGCTTGCAACATTCTATCCACTATCTACAAGACAAATAATCAAACAAAGATCCTTCATCTCCAGTCCAAACCTCATACATTTAGTATGAAAGATGGCAAGAAAGTTGAGGAATTCTTACCTCGGGTGGCATATCTTCGAGTAGAACTAATTATGCTTTGTGAAAAGATTGAGGATAAGATGTTGGTCCCGATCATTCTGAGAGCTCTTCCTTCTCGGTTTCAAAAATTAGTCACAACACTAAACATTACAAAACAAGTTGTGTCTTTCGAAGACTTGGTGAATATGCTCTAAAATGAAGTCGTCCAGTGAGTGCAAGACGAGTTTGAAGGACAAAGACTTGATTTCCAAACATCGTGGTTGGAAGTTATAGAAAGGACCACCAAATTAACATTAGTTGAATTCTCAAACAATGAAATGGTGGTGTCATATTTGTAGTAAAAAATAATCATGACACTGATTATTGCTATTATAATGCCTTGACTCAAGGCACATCCAGTCAAGAGGGCACATCTAGTTGAGATGATTCACAATAATAAAAAATATGTCCTTATCATCGATGAAAAAAGTAACAAGGACATATAGTGGCACAAAAGCAACCAATACAAGATGATGCATTTAAAGAGGATGTACTAGTAAAATTAGCTTGTAATGCACATAAGAATATAGTTCTTGTCTCGCAAACCTCATCACTAGAGAGCAATGTTTGGTGATTGAATCAAGCTCCAACAAGTATATGACAAGATACAAAGAACTCTTTAATTCACTAAGTAATCAACCCACAGGAGATAGGTTCGAATGGCAGATGATAAGGATTATGTTGCCTAAAGAATTATGATTGTCACCATTCCTCTTGGGATGAGAAGATGTACTCTCACAAAGGTGTTGCATGTCCTCAACAAAAAGTCTCTTGTTTGTAAGTCAGCTATTTGATCATAAGGTTAAGGTGGAGTTCTTGATCAAGAATGGCACTAAATATTATCTCCTCTCATGGGAAGGTAAGGTAATTATTAGATATTTTCTGAAGGATCATATATTTACAGTAGATATGGTTTTAAACAATGCAATTGCTCTCTGCCTCTACGGCAGAATCTAATTCACTTTGGAATTATTGATATGGAAACCTATCTATTGGATCCCTATACCATCTCAGCTCTAAGGTAATGGTACGTGGTCTTCCTCAAATTTCAAATTATTTTCCTATATGCCCTGGATGTCTTGTAGGAAAACAACATAGGGTTTAATTTAAGCCAAGTTCTCCTCATGTTAAGGATCGTCTCGATGTGGTGCATATTGATCTGTGTGGACCCCTACCTACTTCTTTTCAAGGATTCAATTACTTCAAATTATTCATTTATGATTTCTCTTTATATACTGGAGTGTTCTTTCTCAAGGAGTGAATAATTTGCTCATTTCAAGGTCTTCTACCATCTTGTTGTAACCTAGTCAAGGAGGCCTCTTCATCTCCTTCACTCAAATTGAAGAGGAATTCACATTAAATGAGTTACCATTCTTGAAGTAACACGACATCAAAAAACACTTGATTACTCCCTATACGTCCAAATAAAATGTAATTGACGAACACCACAATCATTTCATCATGAAGATGGCTCATTGCATGCTTTCCATTGTGAAGTTAGACGTGTCATTATGGGTAGAAGAAGTTTAGACAACCTTATATCTTCTCAACAGGGTACCTATGAATATATTGCAAGACAAGACACTATAAGAGGTATGGAATAATCATAAACCTTTGATCTCTCATCTAAGAGTATTTGGTTGTATATCATATATGCATGTCCCACCTAAAAAGAGGAAGAAGATTAAACTAAAGATACTTATGTACATCCTATTGGGATATAGTACTACCTCAAAAATATATCATCTCATTTATCCTAAGACACAAAATATTTACGAAAGTCAAGACATGGTTTATGATGAGTCATCATTTGAGTCATAACCAACCACCTCTCATAAGTTGATTCAACAGTTGGATGATGAGCAAGATAAATATTGTCAACATGAAGATGAGCTAGATGGAGAATTATTCATTGACATTAGAAATTTGGAAATCAATTCTTCAAAAAATCAACAACAACATCGACGTGCAAAATGGGTAGAAAGCACCATCAGGGACTGACACCTTAAAACTATTCTAGATACTTCATCAAGAGTTTGAACAAGAAGACAAGTGAGAAATGAGGTCCATATCACACTGATATGTTCAGTGGTTGACATCACCAAACAATAGATAGCTCAAAAGGCATTATCTCAACCTCAGTGGACTAAGGCCATGGATGTTGAATATGATTGCCTAATAAAAAATAGAATGCAGGAACTTGTTGATCTTCCTATAGGAATGAAACTCATTGACAACAAGTGAATTTTCAAAATAAAATACAAGGGAAATGTATCCATTGATAAATACAAAGCACAACTTGTTGCAAAATTGTATGATCATCAAGAAGAAGTGGAGTATGATGAGACCTTTGCACCCACTAAAAATATCATATTTGTGCATTAGTAACACAAAAAGGATGGAACCTTCAATATATGGACATCAAGAGTGCTTTCCTAAATGGTGATCTCAAGGAAGAAGTGTACATGAACTATCCAGAAGGATTTATTGACAAACAACATCCACAAAAGGTATGTCATCTAATCGAGTCACTTTTTGGACTTCAATAGGCACCAAGGGCATGGCACATTAAGATAGATGATCATATATTATATCATGGGTTCACTCATATCCTCTAAGATACAAATTTATATGTCAAGAAGGCACAAAAAAATTCATTCTTGTTTTCTATGTGGATGATATTGTGATCACAAGAAGCTCAAATGATCTCATCAAAGAATTGAAGAATGAATTGAATAAATCCTTTGACATGATAGACTTGTGGATACTTCATTACTATATTATATTGAAGATATGGCAAAGGAAGTATCAAATTTTTGTCTCATAGATGAAATATGCCAAGGCACTATTGGAGAAATACAGGATGATAGATTATAAACCATTGTCAACTCCATTGGAGAAAGGTTTTCAATAATCCCAATTTTAGGATTCACCTCGAGTAGATGGAACTCACTACAAGAAACTTGATGGGAGTCTCATTTACTTGACATATACCAGACCAGATGTATGCTTTATTGTCATCTATCTTTCGAGATTAATGATGGAACCAAATAAGTGTCATTGGGTTATATTAAAGAGAGTTTTGAGATATGTTCAAGTACATGATATTATGGTCTATAATACAAGAATAACTCACATTTTTTCTTTCAAGGTTATACCAACTCAAATTATGTAGGATCTATTGATGAGAAGAAATCAACTTCAAGATATATCTTTCATCTTAGATCTAGACCAATTTCATGGATTAGTAAGAAGCAATCTATAACTACTTTCTCATCCATAGAGGTAAAATATCATGCCACACAAGGAGATATGTGTAAATTAATTTGGATATGTCACATTTTATCTAAAATGAAAATTACTGAAGATTAGCCACCAATCATTTTCTATGACAATCAAGATGTGTTGAAGCTTGTCAAGAATCTAGTGTTTCAGGAAATAACCAAAGACATTGAGGTCTAGTGATATTACATTCAAGAACAAGTCTTGAACCACCACATTTAATTACAATAATGCCCAACAAATTTGTAGATAGCAGATATACTCAAAAGGTCTCTTTATAAGGGGAAATTTATTCTATTTCAGGTGTACATTTGTAGAAATAATGTAATAAAGGGGGAATGTTAGCTTAATTAGAGTATTACATTATTTTAATAATACCATCTTAATCGTTAGTTGATCAATTTGATAGTTTAGTTTGATACGATTGGTAATTAACCAACCATTTTTGTATTATATATATATATATATATATTCATATTTTTTGTTCATGCAATGATATATATAAAAAAATAGCTTTCATAGTAGAGACCCAAATAGATTTATCAAAATATTAGAATAACATTGTTTAAAAAATAAAGGAAATAAAATCATCCACACCCCCTGCATCGTTAACATGTGTGAGCTAGTGAGAAGAAGACTTCATGAACTAAATTTGATGGTCATATGACTTTTTTTTTTTTTTTTTTTTTTTTGAGTTTGCTATAACTTTTTAGGTTTTATGGAGTGTAAGCCCTAGGTTTTTTAAGTTTTTGAGTATATTAGATCAAATTAAAAATATAAAAAAAATACAATTAATGATGTGTACAAGAATTAATCTAATCTGATATTTTTAAAAATAGCAATGAATGATATAAATAATTACTTACCTAGAAATTGACTGAGATGGATGATTTGGAGGATGAAAATTGGTGTGGAAGTAGATCTATGTGTTGTAAATAGGGTCCAAGTGTCAAAAACCCTCTTGGATAGAAGCATTTCCCCTTGGATAGTAGTGTTGGGGTGCTAGTGTCCTACATTAAGTGCCAATGTCCTTTGTGTAGAAAGTGGTTTAGTCTTCTGGGTGCACCTTCAGCCGAGTTTGACCTAAATGTATATGTGGATGATCTCTAATTCACTATTTGTGCATTATTTTGAGTTGATTTACAATCAAACCGTAAAATTACATGTTTTTATGATATTTGAGTGGTATAAGTAGAAAAAGTGTGTTGTTAACTGGGTAGGCTAGATATCCTCAACACCTTGTTGTGTTGAGAGTTCTATACATACCAATACTCTAATGAGGGATCAAGCTCGATGTAGTTCTCCTAAATAAGTGATTAGTGCAAGTGGAATTTAATGTTAGCATGAGTGTCAACTTGAAAGCTTTGAATGAGGCTTGAGACTAAAAATCTTGGTAGTCTAGGCTTGGGATGACTATATGTAGAAATAGGGAACAATAAGCATTAATAAACTTGATTGTGCACAACTTATTCTAACCTTATTTGTGTATTTTGTATCTAATTCCATCAAATGGGTAAAGTGTTATAATTCATGTATTTATACTAATCTGGTGCTTTACAGGGGTTTGAAATAGGTTTAGGCTAACCTTAGGTGTCTTATGTATTAAAAATTTATCTATTGAGATTAAATTTAGGCAAGGGACAATAATGTTGAAAGTGGGACACTGGAACAAAGTGCTAGTGTCTTGGTGGAATAACCTTAGACACTAGGGGCCTTGATCCAAAGTGAATGGTCTAGGACTGATTTTGATATGTCTAGGGATGTGTAAAGTCCTACATAAAATTTGGATAAGTGTCGAAATATGCCCTAATATAGGTCTAGGGATAAGCTAAGGATGAGTTGTCTCAAGTGACACTTATTTCACTCTAGTGACATTTTATATGACTAAATTTTCCTACCCTTCATTCTACAAATGCAACAAAGTGAAATGACTATGATAAAGGAAAAAGAAATGTACCTGGACTTACCTGCGAGGTGGATTCCATGAATTTGGTTCTGAGCATGTGAAGCATGATCCATTGAGTATCCTATAAATGAAATAGGGATGAATCTATCCTTAATTAAGAGAAATCAAAATCAAATACAAAATTGACTAATAAAGAGATAAGAGACAAGAAAGGAACCAATACACCTTGATGGGTAGGTGAACCAATGCAAAAAACATGGTTACATCCTATGTGTGTGCATGTAAATAGTGACTAAATAGTGAATAGATTCAAATTGAGTTGATGGTCTAACCAATCCCCATGTGTGGGTGGATAAAATACTCAATCCATTTTTTACTCCATCATTGCCCACCCATGCTCGATAGATCATATACTGTGAATAACTTGGATTGGACCGATGGCTTGTCCAATGCTCCTATGTATGTGGCTCAAGAACTCAAGTAGGATATGACTCCATCATTGCCTACACATGTGTAGTATATGGATATGTAACTAAAACTACAAAATGTAATTTTACCTCTATAGGATGGCCCTAGGGAAAATTTAAAACTCTGAAATGAAAAACGGACAAGGGGCCCCTTGGGTACTCAGGAATGTAGCTCAGAGATTATGCATAAATGCCAACCATTGAAAATAGAATAAGGCATTAATATAGTTTATACCTTGGTGAAAATGGTGTATGAAATATGAAATGCAGATAATGACACAGAGTTTGTTATTTCATCTGAAATGAGTTCGTGAAAAATTGATCATGTGGAAATAATGTGTTGTGCACATGCCCCCAATTTTGATATCTATGCATCTAGACTCTAGACCGAGTTGTAGCAATTTATGTATGTATATGAAAATAAAATGAGATTGATCATTCCACACATGATTCCACCAATCTAATAAAACTTGGTATGATTATGTAAAACTAAGCATAAGTTGATCAAATATGATAGCCTGTGACTAAAACTATGCAAATCTCAGTTGTAGCTACTATGTAATTCTATCAAATCTAGATTTCCCTATTTCTGGGATATTGAAATTAGTGCTATATCTTGGATAGTATCACTGGGGTGCTATTTCACCACTTTTAGTGCTACTATCCTTCTATTTTTTATTTTTTTTTACAAACTGAAAACAATCTATGTTTGATTATTTTTCTATATGTTTGCCTAATTTTTAGCTTTGTATTTCTATGTCTATGGGTTGAAAATAATACTATGAGTGCACTCAGAGGCTTAATATATGTGACAAACCCCTATGAATTCTCAATATTTTGAGGGGATTTATTTTACCTATGAAATAATTGTCTTACAAAAAAACTCTATATGATGTGTGTTAGGATTAAAACATGTATGACATCTACGTAATAAAATAATATAATGTGTATGTATAACATCAAAATGTAAGCTAATTTAAGCATAAGTTAGTAATGTATGATGTATGTTATATCTAACATTCAAAAGGTTTTCAAGATAGATATAAAAATGTAAGCATGTGCATGAACTACATAATCTAAGAATAATCTAAGTAGACTACCTAGGGGGATGGAGCATGATGTCCATAAAGGCACACAAGGAGGAAGAGTAAATACATGAGGGCATTCATGGGATCTAAAAATAGGTGTAAGTGTAACAAGTAAGAGACAAGTGTCATGGCCATGACATATACATGAAAGCATACATACGACACACATGAGGGACACCAAGTAGGCCAAGGGATAACAATACAATGGACTTGGGCACATGTCACTAAATCTGAGAAAGAGCAATCATATAAAGATGTGTTTAAATGTCCACATACACATACAAAAGGTAAGGTTGTCTTAGATCCACATGAAAGGACATATTCAAATGTCCCAATACACAATTAAGAAGGCACAGACAAGGACATGTGCACATGTATAAAGCATACACACAATGAAAATAATTTTCATAGAATTGTATAATAGTGGCATATTCAAATTCCCTTGAATATATGTGGAAACATGGAGACATAATCAAGTCTAAACTAGGAAGCTCAAAATGAAGGTATGCATGAACATTTGGTACAAATATGTATAAGAGCAAAGATGTACATAGATTAAGTCAATAGTAGTAGTAGTCAAGAAAAATCTAAGTAGTTTAGAATGATATAACTTGGTAGAGTGGAATTTGTGTATAGGATTCCCCCAATGGGTGAAGGTATCTATGATGAATCTATGTATGTGCCCCAAATGGGTATATAGTAGAAAAAATGGATTTGTGTGATAGATCTGAGTCTTGTAAGATTCTACAAACACTCAACAAGAAAAGTGAAGCATGTGTGTATGATAAAAACTGATTATACTAAGATAGCTAGTATAAGTAGTACCTGAATAGTATATAAAGAATATAAACATGAATATGCAAATGATCTAAATTTTGCATTTTCTAAGTTATATTTGAATCTTTTTGTATTTTAAACATCTTTTATTATTTTTTGTGTTTCTGAGTATATAAGCTATGTACAAGAAATAATGAAAAAGAAAATAGGTACAAGGATAAAGATAAAGGAAACTATGTACAATAAGCATGCTAAATGAAAATATGTACAAGTAAAGTAGGAATGGATGAAATTGTGTAAAACTAAATTGGGAATGGATGAAACTTTGTATAGGGAGAGAGGTATAGATAAAAATTTATGTGTTGGTAAGGAATGGTGGTATAATGCAAATGTTATTGATGAAAGTAAACTAGGAATGGATGAAATTGAGTAGGTGAAGATGCATTTTCATGATTGACACTAGTGTGCCTTGGAGACTTTTATCTTGTAAGATGATTTTCCAATACTATAATCTTTTAATGTAATAATTGATTTTGATTTTGTGATTTTGAAATTAACTTGCTCATACTAGATAATTTGATGACTTAAATTCTCGTAAGTGCAAACCGTAGTTATTTACAATTGAACATGCAAGCACACATATTGAATGGGATAGATGGGGAAAAAGGGATTGAAAGATGGATAGGCCAAGTATAGACATTTGAAACAATAGTACACATTTATTCATCTCTTGGAGGAGTGATAACATGGAATTGGTTAGAGGAAAAGTAGATATCACCCTCTAGGAGATGAGGAGGAGGAAAAGAATCTTATTTATCCATGAAATTTGGCAATGCAACTTTGAAGAGGGATGCTCGAGTAGAATATATCAGGTCTGAAAATCCTAACAGAACTACTAAAAAAATAAAACAAAAGAATATAAACTTTAATAACATCTATGGCTAGGGTTTTTACATTATTCGAAGTAAGTCAAGTTCACCAAATGATTTAACTTTTTAAGGTTTATGGAGTGTAAGCCCTAGGTTTTTAAAGGGTCTAAATATAGTAAATTAGGGTAGAAATACACAATAAATACAACTATTGATTTGTGTAAGAATTGACCTAATCTAATATTTTTAAAATTAGAAATGAATGACATAAACAAGTACTTAGCTAGAAACTAACTGAGACAGATGATCTACAAGATGAAAACTAGTGTGGGAGAATATCTAAGTGTCATAAACAAATTATAGGTGTTAGAAACCCTCCTAGATAGTCATGTTTCACCTTGGATAGTAGTGTTGGGGGTGTTAGTGTCCTACTTTCAGTGCTAATTTAGTTTGTGCAGCAAGTGGTGTGGTTTTCTAGGTGCACCTCTGACTAAGTCTAATCTGTTTGTACCTATGTGTTGAGCTTTGATTCACTATCTATGCACTATTTTAGTTGATTTAGGAGCAAACCCCATAGCTCCATGTTCTTAGGATATTTGAGTGGCATAAGTAGAAAAAATGTGTTGTTAGCTGGGTAGGATGGATATCCTAAACACCTCATTCTATTGAGAGTTACCTACATACAATTACTCTGATGAAGGATCAATCCTGATCTAGTTATTGTCTAAGTGCTTGGTGCAAGTAAAAGTGAATTCTAGTATTAGTGTTGACTTGACTACTTTGAATGAGGCTTACAACTAGAAATCTAGGAGTTCTAGGCTTGGGATGGCTATAGATGACTATATGCAAAAGTAGGGAAGAATTAGGATTAATAACCTTGATTCTAAATAACTTTTTCTAATCTTGTTTGTGTGTTTTGCATCTGATTTACATCTAGTGGATAAAGGGATAAAATTCATGTATTTATACTGATTTTGGTGCTTGTGCATGGTTTGAAATAGGTGTAGGCTGACCCTAGGTGTCTTAGGAATTGAAAATATATCTGTTGGGGTTGAAATTAGTAAGGGATAATAACACTAAAATTAGGACACTAGTGTGAGGTGCTAGTGTCTAAAGTACAACACTAGTGTCCAAGTGACAATATCTGAGGTACTAGGGGCCTAGATCCATAGGGAAGGGTTTGGGACTGATTTTTAGATGTTGAGGGATGTGTAAAGGCCCATATGAAAGATATATAAGTGTTGAAAGGGGCCCTAAGATAGTTCTAGGACTAAGCTAAGGATGGGTTGCCTCAAGTGAACACTTATTGCACTCAAGTCACATTTTATATGACTACAAAGTCATAAACACCAAAAAAAATGGCAAATAGGTGAAATTTTAGATAAATAATAAAAACTATGAAAACATAATTAATTTGTAAATTATCTTTAATGAATTTCTTTCTTTAAATATAAATTATACTAACATCAAAAAATATTTGGGGGTTGTGTGAGCGCAGGGTAGGGTTTGGGGGGGCCGCGTGGATGCGTGTCCCCTCTTCGAGCCCCCTCCACTGTAATGCAAGATTTATTACTATGTGCAACTTTATTTTTGCTTCGGATTTTCGTATTGAGGATGGAACCCAGGTTGGTTCTCCAACCTAAGTTGGACTGCCATCCCGATCTGGTTTGCGAAGGAAATAGTGAACGGATGGGGGAAACTATGTTTCCTCTGTGTCGCGAGGGGAGGGGCTTTGCCTCTCTCTCTCTGTTGAAACCCTAGGTCTAGGGTTGAGGGCGCTCACATCTGCGTGACCCCCATAGAAGTTAAAACTGCATGCAGGGCCTGGATCTAGCCGAGATCCACGAGCATCTCATCATCAGCCACCGAGGGGAGTCACACAGGGTGCTTAAGGATATGCATGGACAACGATGTCATAAACCTGAGGCAGATGTTGAAGCTCTAGAATGTAATTGGGGCATAGAACATGGCTCCTGAAAGCGGGGCGTGGAACTCGTTGAACAATGCAGTTCTGGTGTTCGACAAGGGGCATCCGCTGGTGTAAGGATGCCAGGGCTGTGGGCAGTGCGATTTTAGGGTTTGAGGGCATGGTGGAGCATGGCCTTTTTCTCGACATGGCTACGGCCATCATTATTGCTGGATCTGATGGTGACCATGCCAAATCAAAGGGACAGAGAAACCAAAGGTATTTTGTGGAATTTTAATGTCCCAGTTAATGCTTGTGTGTCATTATTGTAATGGCAACCTGCATTGTTGGCTAGGGCAGAATGCTTAAGATATATATATTTTTAGCATTATTTACCCTTTGCTATACGTTCTTTGAGATTTCAGGTCCTTGTAAAACTTGGGTACTTTTATTGGACTATGTTTGTGGTTTCAGGTCCCTGTAAACCCTGATTTTGATGCTGCTCTATAGTAGGTTTCAGGACTGCTTGTCATGGTGGTTGTTAATGCTTTATCATTCTTGATTATGTTAAAGGGTTTCAGGGTCCCTTCAAAACCTGCTTTTACCATAATCTAAAACATCAAAAAATATTTCATGACAAAGAAAGTCAACCTTAAAATTTAATCCTTAATTGAAAAGGCCAAGGTGATGCTTCTCTTGGATAAGTGAGGGAATACCAAACTCATCCATGTCAATCAATTTTAAGGTTATGCTAAATACACACTAATGCAACATACTAACTAACCCCAAATTCAAGAAAAATTAATATGCATTGATAGATACTCACTAAATTCTAATTTTATTATTTTTATAAAATAACAATTTGAATTAGAAACTGGATTGGGTGTTGGATGGGAAAACCCTATAATCCCTTCCATCGAGTCAAAAAATTATGGATCATTAAATCCTCTACCTAATCAATACTCGCATTCATCAAATAATTTCACATACATTTTTTCTTAACTTGACGAGGGTAAATGCTTTTGAAACCAAATCTATAAAACAAAATAACTTAGATTCTGAAAAGTCCCATAACCTTATACAAATAAGATTAAGATAAAACATTCAAGCTCTCTTAATATGCATCTTCTAATGGCCAACGTGGAACAAAACAATAAATAGACGATAAAACCTTTGCTTTATGAAAGACAAACACCTTCAGCAAACAGTCAACAGAAAACTCCTACTTTCATTGAAAAATCTAGCTAAAAGCCAAAAGTGTTCAACGAACCTTCAGCCAAGTGTCAATCACATTTTCTTATTATACCAAGGAGTTCTATTGGTTGATTCAATAACCCTTGGGTTTTTTTCTTTTGTTTTTTAAATCATTTCGATTCAATACCCCAAACACGAATCCTCTATCTCCACATAGAAAGGGATGGAAACTTGTAATTGAAAGAGTTGATATAGATCATTTGAAACATTAGCTCTTCTATTTGTGAGAGCTTTTGGTTCCGCCTTTGATCCTTTCTCCACTTTCTTTTCAATCCACTTTCTTTTCAGTTGAAAGAGTTCAAATCAATGGAGACTCAAAAGAAACAATGAAAATTGACCAGGATTCAAATTTAGAGAGAATTTTGTAAGCTTGAACATGAATGTTTTCAATCTCCAAAGATTGAGATTTAAGATTGTTCAGGTTGTTGATAATGATCATAGAAATTGCTTTTAATTATAGTTTATTAATGCCATATTAGTCATCCATCTAAATTTCCAAAATGAAAGCTTAGAGTTTCGACCTTATTGTTTGTCTTATCGATAAGCTTCAAAGAGGATGCTCTGATCAACAAACCAGCACAGCTTAAATGACACAACCAGTTGCGAATGTCCCTGGATTGTATTTTGTGGCTCCATCAAAACTAAGTCTAAAATATTAATCTGGAAGCAATACCCATGATATATATTGCAATCTATTCTTTGGTTTAGAGTTTACCCTTAACCCATCGAAGAGAGATTTTTATTAGATTATTTGTTTCCTTGAAAAATGTGGCATTTTATCGTGGTATTGAGTTGAAACATGTACCGTCTTTCACCTTCATTTTCCATTAAATATATGTGAAGTATTTGAGAGTTTTCTTAAGTCACAAATCTAAAGAACATAAGATGATTCTATTTTATTGTGAAAATAATTTCCAATGAATGTGACCTGACCAGTTCTTTAGCGACAAAATTCTGTATATTAATCCATACTTAATGCTGTTAACTATTTCAATCTTTATAATTATTATGAGCAGATGGATGATAAAGGCATTAAACAAGAAGATGGCTAAAAGTTTTATGCTAAAATTTTAGTGCAGGGAATTTATTTTTTTAAGCTATAATCGAATGTTACGTAAATGAATTTGTTTGTATAATTTATTAATCATTAAAAAAACATAATATATTTAAATAATCAAAAAAATTATAATTTAATTAATAAAAATGATAATTTACTTATTGCTAATTACAAATACAGTTGTGAGATTTAGTTCTGCAGTTGATGGATAGTACCTGCACATCCATATACAGGATCTTGCACCCTCGCATTTGCTTCACCTCTTTGATCATTTGGAAGATCCTGATAACCAAGTTCATGTAATATGCAAATTTCCAAATTTTGCAGCTAAATTTAAATATACACGGTGAATTAATAGTGAACAAAAAGGTAACCCTAAGCATCTTGATAATTTTGATGGCTTTCCACTTCTAATGTAGTTCATCTGAACATTTTAGACGAGATTATTAACAAAATAGAGAAAAAAATAAGAGTAGGATAAATTATCTACCCAATATGTTCCGAACTAAAGGACCGCGAGCAGCTTACCCTTACGAATTAAAGAAGATAGAACTATGAATTAATTGTAAAATACAATAATCAAGTCAGTTTAGATCTATAAATAACAAGTCAAAGTATAAAAAAATCAATAAACCAGAAATTGAATTGAAAGAAGTGAAAAGTAATGAAAACAAACACGTGTTTTCTGTTTTTATTTTTTGAGATTGAAACTGAGTTTTGGAAATGATCAGTCTCCTAGTGTGTATATTTTGTTATGATAACTCAAAGCATAAAAAATTAATGAACAAGAAATTGAATTGAAAATTAAGTGTGTATTGTGTTATGATAATTTTAAGTATAAAAAATTAATGAATAGGAAATTGAATTGAAAGAAGTGAAAAGTAATGGAGATAAAGATGATTTTTGTTTTGATTTTTTAATATTGAAATTGAATTTTAGAAGTGATGAGTATATTGTATTATGAATTTGATTAATAATAGTTGAAAATAAAAGTAATAATTGTTACATTGAATTTATATCATGAAAAATATCGAATATTTATTCTACCATTGAATCCATACCTCAATTTGCAGGTTTTATAATTTTTTGGGTGGATGCAAGGAAAAATAAAAAATAGAGTTGAGTCTCCACTTCATTGAATTGGTAGCAAAAATGTCACATTTATCTTCTCTTTTATCTTTGACCTAATTCGCCATAAATATATATAAAAGAAAAATAAATAATTTTAGGTTAGTTGACTCTGAAAACCTTATCAGGGAGTTGTAGTTACTCATCCCATACATATTTTGAATTAGAGTTAATGTAGTTCTTTTGTGCATGTGAGTGGGATTGAAATGCCCCTTTTGAGGCTGCCAACTGAAAATAAGGATTTCTCCCCAAACCCTAGCAATTATTTTATTTTCTGGTTTTTATGAAAACTCTAATTGTTGTAACAAAATTGAAAATACTATAAAAGGCTAGATGCATCACAAATTGTTATTATTTAATTATAAAAATTATGGAAAAAAAAACAATAATTCCATCCATAATAAGATCCACAAAACTGAAATTTCCTATGTAATCTTACTAGAAAATAACTACAAAAATATCAGAATATTATGTGGTTGTTCCACACCCACCAAAACACCTCAATAGGCCCTAAAGGACTTGTGCTCAGCCTTAAGAAGGGTTTGCTACTTCTAAGATTGAATTGCTCCCCTTTTTAATAGTTCATTGCCCTAAACTTAGCTCTCTTTCAGCCCACCAACCTAATTGCCTGACCTATAAATAAAGAAGTGGTGTTGAAAACACCCTTTTATTGCCAATATTGCTCAATACAACTTCTTTGTGAAGTTGCCCTAGGTCTAAAATAAGGTTTTCCATCCTTACTCCAAATAACCTTGAAGGGATTTCGTCGTCAAGGTAAAGTCCATATTTTCCTGATTGAGACATGAAAAAATCAATCATCAAAAATAAAATGCACCTCTCCATAAGATCCCCTCTTTACATATATAGCCTTTCTCCAAAGGGGTACATCCAAGAGGGATGGATAATAATTCAAATATTAAAAGGACCTTTTCTTATAATCTTTTACTTAATTACTTGAGTGTCCATGACCCTCAAATGCCTCCTTCTTAAGTAAAAATTATTCAAATATTAAAAGGACCTTTTATATAACCTTCACTTAATCACTTGACTACCCATGACCCTCAATTGTCCCCTTCTTAAGTGAAAATTAGAATAATAAAGTAATTTTATAATTATTCTTTAAAAACTACAAGTGTTTCCCTTCTTCTTCCTTTTTCTCCTTAGCCCTTGGGAAATAAAACAAGGCTAAGGGTCTTCAATGGCTTCTTGATCAAAAGAGGAACATGACAATCCTCCCCACTCAAAATTGATTGCCTTCAAGTAATAGAAACATCCATGGAGATGTCCCAATAATTATTCCTATGAAAATCTCAACTCTCGCTTCTTCCCATAGAAGGGAGGCCTCCTATTGAAGCCTTTTCATGTTGTACGTAAGAAATCTTGGATACCTACTCAAGCTATAAATGATACAATAATAGCACATTGTCCTACTTATTCTATCCCTTGAGGCCTTGCATCATGAGCTTCCTAAAAAGATGACAAAAGAAGAAGAATTCCCCAAATTTACATTAATGCAGGGGTTCGAAATGTTTATTCTAGTAAGGTGATTGCTAGAAATCTGGGCCTTGATTATCCACCTAGAAACACCTACACAATACATAAACATGTTACTCAAAATCAAGGATCTTCTTCATTCATGTTCCATGTGGGGGTGGCTCTTATCCCTTTCCTTACTTGCATACTTGAAAATATTCACCAAAGTATTCGGTCTCCATTCCTTACCTCCCAATAAACAACAAACCTTCAAAATTACAAAAACCATAACCAAGTCAACCATTTTTACTCTAATTAACTGGCCATTTGCACAGAAATCAGAGTTCTTATTACTCCAAAACAGGGATTTATCCAACCATTACTCATACTTTTAAAGTGTTATCCTATAATTATCCTTCCCCATACATTCGAGAACCTTCAAACTCACAACAAATGAGATATAACTATCATGAGAAACATGGTGAAATATTATATCATGATTGTAACTTCTATTTCTTGGCATGGACCAACTGTTAGTACTCTCTGGAATAGCCATCAAGCATAAACCTTTCTAAAAAATTAGTTTCCCCTATTATAAATTTCATTATGGAACACATAACAATTGTTAGTCCCCTCAAAATAGTCATTCAAGCACATATTTCCAAACAGCGTAAGCGCTATAAGCTTCCTCATAAGGGTTTTGATCCAATCTTCCACTCTTATACTCATGTGTTTCCTTATCGGGGAGGGAAATATCCTCAAAGTATTGTTATGTTTTGATTTTATATGGCTATGATTGAAGTTTACAACCTTGTTCTCAACAAAAAAATTGAAGCTACTTGTTCCCCATCTATCTATTGGAACTCTTCTTATGATTCTTACCTTTCTAGAACATGGTACGAGTCTACAACTTACCTCAAAGTTTCTCAAACAATCAAGAACAATACTATAAAAAAACGTACCAAGGTTTCTGTTTATGGTACTCTCTTCTTGTGTGTGTACCTTAAAACAGTGGTTTCTGGGGGGGAAGCCCATAACCTCTTAAGGTGCCTCAATGCTTCTTTGACTATCACAAGGTATGTCTTAAAACTTTCCCTACAATAATTAAACTTGAGCTTTTTTAGAAGCATACCTTCAATTTTAACCTTTTGGAAAAGCGTGTGGTCTTGTCATGACCAAAAATCAAATTTTCGTGGCTTGTCCTGTCATAGTCCCATCACGAAATTCATAGCATTTGAGATGCTCATCTTACCTAAAAAGGACCAAGGTTTCATTCCTTGGAGGGGCAGTTCCCTTTTTACAAATTTAAACCTTATGTTATGAGTGATGGACCACTTTTCCTCAACATTTTTAGAATGTTCCAAGGGTTGTCTTACACCAACTTTTTCAGAATTTTCAATGCATACAATAAGTTGATTTTATACCTTTTTCCTAAAATTTTCTTCTCATTACTTTCAAAATTTGTTACCATGAAAAATTCATAATTTTGAGTGCATGAATCAAACCTATTTGGTATGTAAAAATCAGATTTTTTAAAAAGTGTTAAGGACCTCTCCCTTGAGAAAATTTCAGATTTTATCCTATCATGCATAATTAAAAATTTTGTCCAATCCATGGCATGCCTTAATTCATTATTTTCACAATTTTCCATGCTTCTTAACCAAGGAATTAAATGATTTTTAACATACCTTAGTGGTTTTCACCTCTCAAAATTTATCATCTTCTTAACCCCATTCAAGGAACAACAATTTCCAAAATTCAATTTACTTACCAAAAATGAAGTAGGGCGAATCCCTCTTCATGGTGGTTGCTGTCTAAACTCAAAAATTATAGCTTTTTCCCACAGTCTAAAATTTTCACCTATATACCAAATAGAATGTGCACTTTAATCCATCTCAAAGATTGGATTGTCAAAATATTGGAAGTTATTTCCATCTCTTTGCTCAAATTCTACATTTTTAACTTCTGAATTTCCTAAAAAATATGTCCCAAATCAAGGTTTTCTTGGAGTCTAATGAGCTCATCAATTACTTTCTCAATTTCCCTTCCCTTTGATTCATTATCTTGCTCCTTCAACTTCCTTGCAACTTCAATCTAGTTTTCTCCCCTAAAAAGTGCCCTTTGACTATTTTTTAAGGAGTATTTGGTTGGTTCAAACTCAAGGGTAAACATATCAACCATAAGATTCATTGTCTTATGAGAATTTAAGGCCTCACTTACACATTTTATGGCTACTTGTCTTTGAGTACGTGAATATATTTTTATTTTGTTGTTTCCATTGCTTCCTTGATTGTATGTAGATCCACAATAGTGACAATTTCCTTCAAGTGTTCCCTCTCCACATTTTCCATTAGGAACCCCTTTATGTTTTCCAACCTTGTTAGTGCTTGTAATTTCCTCTCAACTTACCAACAATTATTTTTTCCAACCTTCCTCATTAAAACTAGAATTCTACAATGAAAATGAACTAATACTAGAATCAATGCAAACATCAACTTTCTCTTATACAACATACCTCTCCATAGAGTTATTCTAAAATATTTATGCCTTATAGCATTTATGTCATTATTAATTGACTCTAGTTTCTTTATCAAATTTAGAAATTTATTATTGAGGCTCACTTGTTCCCTTCATACTCTTCAAAATTTCTTCCCTTCATACTTCCCTTTCATTATCTATCATTTGTAGCTCCTTTCACTGCCCATAAGCTTGATGCGAAACCTCACCTTGCCACCCCAAAATATATAGTTTTCGATACTCAAAAAATTATTAGTTCACTACCACAAAATTCTTGTCTCTATTACATTGATGTCTTCCAGTTGCATATGCCTTTTCTTCCCCAAAAATTTTGATTTATGATGTTTTAAAGTTACAACCTTAGGCTATCCCAAAGTGTTGTCCCTTTGGTGTTCAAATGGATTCAATGTACCAAATTTTTACTACTCATTAACCACTATCACATTTCAATTTGTGCCTTCTTTCAGTGATGGATCCCTATGGAAATTCACTATAGGCTTTTTATTCTTTTCCTTTCTACTTTTATTCCTTGTGTACATCTCTAAAAATTCTTTCAAGGTGTTATAGGCTACCATCATATCATCCTTCGTCTCATATTCATCAAAGGCCATAAGATTTCCCTCATATTCTTTATTTTATTCCTCCAACTGTGCCCTTTGAATAGGATCATTCCTCAATATTTTCTTAAATAATGCTAGGTTTGCATCACTGATAGTAAATTATTGCACAAGTTAATACTTAATGTCTTATCTCTTCAATCTATCTCTATCTATTTTATCCACACACATCAACAACTCTCAAATAGGATATGTTGTATACAATTACAAACCCGATATATGGCCAATATTTTTACTCTGATACCAATGAAATGCCCCTTTTAGGGTTGTCAATTGAAAATAAGGATTTCTCCCCAAACCCGAGAAATTATTTTATTTTTGGATTTCTATGAAAACCCTAACTATTGTAACAAAAGTTAAAACATTGTAAAAAGGCCAAAATCACCAAAAAATATTAATATTTAATTTTAAAAATAATGGGAAAAATACATAATAATTCCAACCACAATAAGATCCACAAAACTAAAATTTCCAATGTAATATTGGTGGAAAATACTTACAAAAATACCAAAATATTGTGTGGCTATTCTACACCCATAAAAATACATCAATATGCCCTAAACAACTTGAACTCAAACCTAAGAATGGTTTTATACTCCCAAGACTGATTCAACACCATTTTTATTAGTTCACTACCCTAAAACTAGATCTCAGTCAGCTCTTTTAGCCCACCAACTTGATTGCCCAACCTAAAAATAGAGAAATAGTGTTGAAAACACCCTTTTGCTGCCAATATTACTTAATACAACTTCTTCATGAATTTTTACCAGGTCTAATAGCAAGGGTTTCCATCCTTTTTCCAAATAACCTTGAAGGGATTCCATCTCAAGGAAAATTCCAATTTTTAGTGCTTAAGATTTGAAGAATTCAATTATAAAAAATAACATGCACCTCTCCACTAGATCCCCCCTTTGAATTTATAGCCTTTCCCCAAAGCGATGCATCCAAAAGAGAGGTAAAATAATTCAAATATTAAAAGGACCTTTTATTATAAGCTTTTTATTAATCACTTGAGTGTTCATGACCCTCAAATGTCCCCTTATTAAGCAAAAACAATTAAAATATTAAAATGACCTTTTCTCATAAGATTTTAATTAATCACTTGAGTGTCGATGATCCTCAAATGTCCCTTTATTAAGTAAAAAATATAACAATAAAGTAATTTTATAATTTCTCTTTAGAAACCCCAAGTGTTTCCTTTCTTATTCCTTTTTCCCTTATCCCTTGGGAAACAAAACAAGGATAAGGGTCTTCAATGGCTCCACAATCAAAATGGGAACATGATAGGAATTGTGAGTAATGGCTTTATCTCCTCTCCTTGTGGGAAATACAACTACATCAACATTTGCCTATCCATATTTTGGTGTAAAAATATAGGTAAACCTTGTTTCAATCCCTTAAGAATATAACATAGTAATATGATGTTTGTCGAGACTTGAATTCAGTTGAATACTTGAAGATGCATTTTTATTCTTATTATTCAAATGCCTATTGATATTTCCTATTGAAATGCATATAATAGGATATGTACATATATATGTGTTGACTTTGAATAAGGTACTTATTGGTAAATAATTTAACAAAAAGGAAGATAAAGAACAAACATATAAAAATCTAAACATTGAATTGGGGTGAAGGAGGGAAGTAGGCATGACAAAAAGAAAAGGGACAAAATCAATAGGTTTCCAAGTATGTATGGGACAGTATTAGAAATCTACCAATTCTGACCCAACATAAGATAGAGGATAGGACAAACATCAAAGAAATGTAAGAATCATGCAGGGAAAAAAGAAAAAGAATAGAGAGAGTAAAAAAGTAAATAGACGAGTACAAGATCACATAGAGAATAAAATGGAAAAAATCATATTTGAAAATGCCAATAAGATTATAGTTTGAACCAATGATCCATATGCACAAAAAATAAAAACATATCAATATTAATTTATTGTAAAAATATTAGGTGTTGACATAATTCCCCTATTTTTATGTGCATATGTGATGTGAATGCATGTGTGCATATAAATAAAATAATTGAAACCCAAATGCATTTAACTAAACTTACTTAGGTAAAAGAGGTTGAAATAGCCATATATTAGGTAAAGACTCCACCCCCATGTGAAGATAGCGTGAATGGTAAATCCAGATCACTCATATAAACAAATGGAATGATTTAAATGTCGTATTGTTGTAAGTTATAATCACCTAACAGTAACACTTGAGTAATAAAAGTGCTATTTGAGACCACCTATATGTAGCCTAGCTATAGACCTATCTTAGGGCCTATTTTCACACTTATCCAACCTTTATGTGGGCCAAATGCATGCCTAGTCATCCCTAAAGTAACCCTAGACCCTAATTATTACATTATAGCTCTTCATGCCTCAAGCTATGCCACTTGTACACTAGGCCCATAAAAGGGATAGTATCACCACATCGTGCTAGTGTCCCAATAATATCGTTATTGTCCTTTCACTCCTTTTTATAAAAAATATATCTTTTCAAATCTTAGACCTCTTAGGGTCAGCCTAAACCTTTTTTAACATATGGACAAGCACCAAAATAATATATATACATGCATTTTTTTCTTTTTAACCATTAAATAGAAATCAGATGTAATTACATATGCAAATTCAGAACAAATTGTGCACAATTAAGGTTATCAATCCTATTCTACCTTACTTCTGCATACTACCATATACAACATTCCTAAATTTGGATTACTCATATTTCTAGTCTCAAGCACATTCAGAGCACTCAATTCAACCATCATACTAGCTTCACTTTCACTTACACCAACACTTATGTGAGGAGAACTACATCAGGCTTAATCATTATTCTAAGTATTAGTATGTAGGCAACTTTCATCATAGTAGGGTGTTGAGGATGTCAAGCCTAACCCACTAACAAACACACTTTTCTTCTTGTATCAAATGGATGCCATATCAACATAGAAAACTAAGTTTTTCTCATAAAATCAATCAATATAATCCATCTTAAGGGTTTTCAAACTGATACACAAAGGAATATGCCTTATAGACCTAGACATAGGTACACCCATAAACTCATAATAGTCTTTCACAAAGGACACTAATTCCACATGACATTACTATCCAATTAGGTTGTTACTATATAGGATGGTTTTTGACACATGGATCCTATTTTTGACACTCATACAAAACTCTACCTCAATTTTTATCCTCTAGATCATTCATCTCAGTCATTTTCTAGCTAAGTTGTCATTTACATTATTTATTACTATTTTTAGAAAGGTCAAAATCAAACAATTCTATAACAAATCAGTGGTTATAACTATTACATATTTTTACCCTTATTTATTATTCTCAAATCTTTAACAACAAATGATTTACATTCATCTAAGTCTTAAAAGGTTAAAACATTTGTTGAACCTGACTTAATTTGAATATTGCACAAACCCTAGCCCAAGACAACCCTAAGGTTTATGTTTGTAGTATTTTAAGACCCTCAACTAAATATATATTTTATATAATCATGATAATAATGACATATTGATGACTTTTTTATACAATATTTTCTAACTTCTATTGCCTGCTTATTTATTTTCATTTGGAATGAATTCAAAAATGACATAAACGCATATATACATCATGCTTTAAAATCAATTCAAATATATGTCATATTTCATAGCATGTCATATTTATCTTATGTGTAATTCCATTAAGAACCAAACCCTAAAACACATAGAGGATTTAATACATAAGCTAACAATTATGTTTCAAGTTTCAATGCCATATCTTATGCACAAGAAATAATCTCATTCTCCTCCTCATCTACATGAGGGTGATTGCTACTTTCCCTCTAACTAGGTCTATGTTATCACTCATCCACAATATTACGCAACCTATATTATTATTTCTAATGCCCATACTTAGCTTATCCACACATCTACCCTATAGGGTATATGCTTATATGTTTAATTAGAAACAAATAGGGTTTGCAATTGTGAGACTCTAAGGGATCAAATTATCAGTATGAACAAGTGAATATCATATTTACAAAATCAAAATTATTTATTAAGTGAAAAGGACACATTATTTTCAAATCAAATTACATGTACAAAGTCTTCAAAATATGCTAGTGTTGATCATGCATATACATGTACACCTAGAAAAGTTTTGCCTCACACTCTTTCATATCTAAATCATAAATTACAAAATAATACATCTATTATAAGTGATTCAAAAATATTGCAAGGTCCAATAAGAGTTCAATTGAGATATTAAGGGAAATGATTAAAGTTATGTTCATTAACCTACCTCCTCTACACCTAATGAGAAGATTCATATATTATTGTGCATATCATAGAATGCATGGGTACCACACTAATTCATGTTTAGCAATGAAAAGGAAAATACAATAGATAATGGATATTAACGAATCACATAGTGAAACATCATCCAAACAACATACAATGGCACATTTAAAAATTAAAAAATGGTTACTAAATCATAAATCAAAATTAAAAAAAATTCACAAAGCACAATCAGAGCAAGAAATAGTACAACAAGCATAGGTAAAGTAAGTAAAAGATACAAATATACCTTTCCAAAATGAG
The DNA here is from genome assembly GCA_037957365.1 of Torreya grandis. Taxonomy (NCBI): domain Eukaryota; kingdom Viridiplantae; phylum Streptophyta; class Pinopsida; order Cupressales; family Taxaceae; genus Torreya; species Torreya grandis. Next base: position 740,744 of record JARHVA010007047.1, read on the forward strand.
GCTCAACTTTCAAAGCAATATGGCTTTGGTCAAAAATAACTACAATAGTTTGATTATCATGGTTAAGGTTTGGGTAAGTAGGCCCAAGGCATCACTTCTATTATTCTAACAGTTGATAATGTTGGTCAACAAGGTTGTGTATTTATTTAACATCCTAAGGCACACCATTCATAGATATAGTTTATCAAGGAAATAAATCTAGATAAACATGAAATGATACAGAAAGAGAAAGAACTTTAGTTGCAAATTCAAAATCATGCTAAACCAAAAATCTTCCCAAAAAAAGATTTCTATCAAAAGATCCTCCAGAGCACCATATCCCTACAATGAGCATAATTTGAAAGGGAAAAATTGCAGTCAATATTCCAAAGCAAAATTTAATATGGTCAACTCCATAATATGAGGCAATTCCCTCTAGCATTCAAGGTTATTATGATTATTTGTATTTTGATGATGAATAATACCAAGATTTATATTACAACACCATTCAATTATGACATAAAAATCACATTGCATGAGATATTACCATTCCTATTTTTGACACAGGATATATTAATAGTGATTCTCCCATGAAACTCATCGGTTAGTATTGTTCATATATTTTTGTACATACTTAGTATATTTGGTTTTATCATACATACACACTTCGCTTATTCTTATTAAGTGCTTACATAATGTTACAAGACTCATGTCCATTACACCAATCTAAATTTTCTATTATCTACCTATTAGGGGCATATACATAGATACACAATTTCCTCATTTAATACATTTGCCTATTTGGGGGTGTCCTATATGCAATTTTGATTGCCAAGTTATATATTTATAAAATCTACATCACATATTTAGAATTGTTATATCTTTATATTGATCATCCTACACATACTCATATTCACTACCTAATACTACTACTCTAAGACTAAAACTTATGTACATCTTTTATGTTATATAGATTTGTACCAGATGTTCATTCATATTTTCATTTCTAGATTTCCTAGTGTAGACTTGATTACGTCTCTATACTTCTTCTATTTGATGGAATTTGAATATGCCATTACTCTATGGCTCTATTCCAATTAATTTCATTCTATGTATACTTTATATATGCAGTCAGAAATACATCAGATCCAAAATTCAATCCTGCCTTATAAAAGATAGATCCTGCTTACACTTCTAATTTGGGATACATTAGATAGTTGGGAACATGACCAATATGGATCTGCTAGACCTAATTAGGGGATTTATTATCACAAATAATATAACTAAGGAGGGTTCTAAAGTATCTGATCAATAAAAATTATGTAATAACCCTAATCAAGTCCTATGTTTTCATATTCACTATACTTGTAACAAGTAAAGCAAATAAATATAATCTAATGCTCACCAAATCTTGTGGCACAAAGTGGGGATTAGTAAACAAATGAAAGTAACATGCATAAGATAATCCTAATTAAGCTATGTATAGGTAAGACCCTAATGCATGGATAAGAAGAGTAATATTATTAAAAAACCATTACTTATGCTACTTCTATCTACTAAAGAGAAGATCAAAGTTAGAGATACTTACTTGGAAGATGAACCTACCAAGACTCAATCTCTTCATTGGCCAAAGGTGTTTTGAAATATGTTTTTGTGGTTTGTAAGGATAATTAAGAAAGGACAAAGCATCCAATATTTCTCCATAAAATTAGATTCTTGTCCAAGTAGAAAACCTAAGCTAAGACTCCTCAAGTAGAATGGTGGAAGCACAGATGGTAAATAAGCACAAATGAATAATAACTCTTGATTTCTCTCTAATAATGGAAAAAATAATGTGTTTATATTGGCATATCTAACCCTAAACCCTTATAAAATTTTTGGCTGACAAGGTCAACTTGATCAGCCTAGTATCATAATTGATAAAAACTAATTAGGTCATAGACTATGTCATTCAAGGGCCAACCTAGACCCTAATAAGTTTTGTTAATAAAAATACTACCAAAAAGGGGTTTAGGTTAGGGAAAGGGCTAATGAAGGTAGAAAATGATTTGAGGAATGTGCAAAAGATTAAAAATAGCTTAGGGAATGTTTTTAGGAGTTGGTTGGATTGATAATAAGTGGCAAATGGATAAGAATCCTATGACGCACCAATGGTCTTTCCACCCCTTTCCAAGTGCACCCCTTAGGGTGTGCACTCAAAGAGATTGAGTCTTGATGGGTTTCTTTTTAAGATAGAAAGCATCAATAATTGCTAAAAGTTGAAAATATTATGTGTATGCATATGCCCCACTCGAATCTCATCACATGTCACTTAGATGCAACATGGGATGGCGATTCGAGAAAAGAATATGATAACACACGAGGATAAAGATAAAAAATTTACATTATTTTTAAATAAAAAATAACTAAAAGTAAATGATGGAAAAGGAAATAACTGAAAAGTAAATGTGATATATACCTTGACTTACCTTTATCATTAGATGGTTGATTTCTATGTTTGTAGTTTTGATTTTGTAAGGCATAGAGACTGCTTTCAAAAAACCCAAGAATACAATACTAAAGAAAACAAACAAACAAATGCTAGAAAGCCAAGATAACTGATGCTATGTGGATAGGAGGTACTTGAAAATTTGGCAAGATAGGGTGACAAGTGTTATGTTATACCAAATGGCCAAGTCAAAATTTAGATTAAATCGGGTAACTAAAAAGTCAAGGCTAATAATAAAGACCAAAAAAATCATACAAGTAAACCTTAAATAGGAAAGCCAAACTCACCATGTCAAACCAAGGATACATGTCAAAAAGGATGGTAGTCAAACATGAATGTGAAATCAGTAACAATCATTACTTAAAGAAAGATGGGAAAGCAAAAATGGTAAAACAATATTGAGGAGTCAGAAGTAACAATCCTTACTCAATCATCAATGTAAAAAGGTGCATAAAAGGAAAACAACATTGGTGAGTGAGAAGTAAAAAACCAACCTCAATCAACAATGGAAAAAGTACATTAAAGTATAAATGGACTCGAGTGTCCAAAAAAAGGGGTGGTACAATAATGAAAAATGGTAAAAAAAAAATGAAGTCTATAAATGTACATCCATGGTGTAAAGAAAGTAATCCATAGTTACTCAAGCATGTTAGTTTTCTCTAAGGATAGATAAAACTGAAACAAAGTAGTGTTATCATGTTTTTAATATGTGAAGGACAAGGAAGTATAGAAGAAGGGAAAATAGATTTGGAATCACATGTGCCTATCAAGGAGGGAAATGAAATGGGTTGAGGGGAGAATGAAGGAAAAACCAAGGTATAGTAACTCTTTATCAAAGTCAAGACACTCAAATTAGGTTTGTCAAAATAAGAGGTCTTTCGACATTAAGGAATCTGAAGAACTTTGCTTAGCCACACAAGTCTTAGGTTAACAAATGAAGTATGTAGATCATCCCATGAATGTTATATGCATGAAAATTAAAATGGAACTACCTTCCCACAATGTGTTCCCATTCTTTAAGACCCTTTATAGAGTCATCAATCTACTGCAAATATTGGGAACTTATGTGAGAAAATAGGTATCACCATAGATTTTATTGAGTTGTCTTATTCCAATCTACTGGCCTACCACACCTCAATGGACCTCAACTCTATTTTGAGACTAAATGTGGAGTTTTATCTTCTATTGGAGATAGGATATGTGATTATAATCACATCTTTTGGTGTGATTTATCCTTTAACTTTCTTGATGGATTTTTCTATTCCTCCTCCATGCATATTTGTAAAACCAAACATGGGTGCTAAATATGAATCTAATTTGAATACTTGGGACTTTATTGATCAAAGAGAGAAATCAGAGAGCATGGTGTCTAAGATTCTCAAAACATCAAGTGAAATAATAGTGTTATATTGACATTGACCTTGTTTTATCTGATGTGGAGTGAAAGGGAAGGAAATCAAGAGGAATGAAACATGAAATAATTTAAATTAATTCAAATCGTAAAAAATGTGACAAAGGGGAAAAAAGTGATACAATGATAGAAAAGTGTGATTCCTTATCATAAAAATGAGGTAAATTCAAAAAACATGCTAGCATTTATTGTTATGTAAATTTTATCTATCAAAAGAAGCAAAAGCTAAAGTTGAGATTAGAGATCAAGAACTTGTAACTATTGCTAAACACATACTAGAAAGGGAATGATAAGATGGTGATTTAATGAGGAAGGTTAGTTCCTATCCATGGTATTACACTACAAATCATAAAATAAAAACCTACAAGGGTGCCAAAAATCATGTAAAAGTAAATAAGATAAGAAAAAAATGGTATTTATGAGGAAGGCTAGGTCCAGTCCATGGTCTTATACTGCAACTCATAAAGGAGAAACCTAAGGGGTGGAAAAAAGTGTGTAAAAAGTATGGAAACAAAGTGGCTAAAAGTATATCATGAGGAAGACCGGGTTTTATCCATGCTTGTACAATACAACTCATGAGAAAAAGGGAAACCAAAAAACCAAAAAAGGACTAAGGTTTATAAAAAGAGATAACTATTGTAGAGGGTGAGACCCATGTAAGTATCCTAAAAAAAGTGTTATATATATATAATATAACAAGAATGAAAATAATGGAAGGATTAAGCAAAATACTTTGTAAGAAATTATGCATTGGTAGGCTCCTTGAAAACAGGGCCTTTATTTATTTGACGACGATAGGTACATAGACAAAAACTATCTTTGACTAAATAGGGACCCCATAATTTTTGGGTGTATTTACCTTATTTGTAATTAGAGTAGTATAATTTAAGGATAAGATCACCAACATTAAATTTGATAACTTTAACTCATTTTTTATGTTGTTTGGTAATTCAGGGCTTGTATTGGTGATTATGTTGTAAAGTAGAAAGATAGTGCTAATCAAGGAGATCAAAAACATGAAGGTGAGATTCATGTCATTAATAATTGGGTATCATACCATGAAGAGATATACAAAAAGAGGGAATCTCAAATTCAAATGGAAAGACTAATTAAAAACCATAGACTAGAGATAATGATGTTGTCCCAGTGGTAGTATGTATGTTAGTTTGATGGGCCCAAAGAGTAGGGTAGGGATTAAAGTGAAAATACATGTAGGTTTCATGAATTATATTTTGGAAGATTTTATTAATAATTTTTTTGGTGGCCTCAACTTGGCCATTACATTTTATATGATAGGGTGTGGAAAATTTGTGATTGATTTTAAATTTAGCACATAGTTATTTGACATCTTTGTTTTTGAAATTACCACCATTGTCTAAAATAGTAGTATGAGGGACACCAAAGCAAAAAATTATTTCATTAAGGATAAATTTGGAGATGGTGGTACTGATGACATTGATAAGGGGCATAGTCTCAACCCATTTGGTAAAATATTCAATGGATGTGATTATAAAGACATGCCTATCTTGAGATTGAGTTGATTTGCCTATTAGATTTAATCCCCACATGGATAATGTCTAGGGAGATTTGATGGTTTGTAGTGTATATGGAGGTGAATTAATTAAATCATCATGAATTTGGAAATGATTACACTTTTTAGCAAATTTGATGGTATCCTTTCCAAGAGGGGGCTAAAAGTATCCCATATGTAGGAATTTATAGTTTATAACATGATCACTATAATGGCCACCATAAATGCCCCCATGTACTTGTTCAAGAAGAGGAGGGACCTCATATTGCATAACACAATAGAGAAATGTACCTTTAACATTGTGATAATAAATGAGGTTATATATAAATACATACTTAAAATCTTGTTTGTAAATGTGAGTCTTTTCATGGGAATCAAGGTTGAAAGGATAAGTTTGGTGTTACAGAAATTGAATGATGTCTTTATACCAGGGGATTTGTGGAATGGTGAAATCCTTGATGTGGAAGATAAGTGAATCATGTGGTTGAGTATATGATGGAGATTTTATTATTTGGATAATAAAAGTGGGAGCGGTAAGAACTTAGTGTGGATGAAAAAATATGCTAAATAAGTAAGGGAATCAACAATAAAATTTTGATCTCAATGGATAGGCTCAATGGTAAAATAAATAAAATATTTGGTGAGAGTAGTTGTAATTTGATGATAAGTAATGATATTCTCACTTTTGAATTGGTAATCAGTATTGACTTGGAAATAAATTAGTTAGGAATCACCTAAAACATGTAGGTATTGGATATCTAAATCAAGAGTAGCTTTAATGCCTAAGATTAAAGCTTCATACTTTACCATAATATTAGTGATGTCAAATTTTAATTGAAAAGATAAAGGGATGATTTTTCTAAGAGGGATTGTAAGAATACAACCTGCCCTAGCTCCTTGGAGACATTTAACACCATTAAAGTGAAGGGTCCAAGTATCCTCATGAAAATTAAAATTAATTTCAAGAAGTTATTTGATGACGAATTTTAGTTTAGTAGTATCTGGGAGGATAGAGGATTCATCAATATTACTTGCTTCAAGATTATTAGTGATGTTATGGAAGTAATATTTAAGGGATATGTCTTGGTTGAGACCTTAAATATAGAGAATATTAACATTGAGAAGACTATTTTGAAGGTGATTTGTAGTGGGCACAAGAGTGGTAGCAAGTTGATATACTATGATTTGTCCTTTGATAGCTTTTTGAGTAGTAATTCAGAGATCAAATTCCATATTGAGGACCATCTATATGCCAATTCTATCTCTAGGAATAAAGGCTTTAGAGAAGAAGTGATAAAGGGGATCAAAATGAATGATAACATAAGTGGTCTGATAAAGAAAATAATGCTGAAGTTTTTCAATTAAAAAATAGATGGTGAGGAAATCACGTTCAAATATTGTGTGATTTTTCCAATAATGGATGAGGACTCAAATGATATGGTAGATGGCATATTCTCTTCCAGTATCATGTTACTGGGTAAGCATTGCCCCAACTAATATGGGTGTGGAATAAGTATATAGGATTAAAGGTTAATCATTTGAAGGAGGACAAAGCATAGGCAGATGAAGAAAATTATTACTTCATATTATAAAATGCTTTTTGACAAGGATCCATCCATTCTAAAGCATTACCTTTCTTAAGAAGAGAATTGGCAGAGTGGATACAGTAAGCCATTTTGGGGATGAATCATCTAATTTCCCCAAGTTTACCGAGATAAGTGAAAATGTCTATGATGGAAAGATGGATGGGCATGTTGATGATAACACTAATCATAGGAGGGTCAACGTCAATGTTACAGAGAGAAAATTAAAACTCTAATATTTTTCTAGATGTAACACCAAAGACACATTGGTAAGGATTTGATCTAACTTTGTATTTGAGTATACGGTCAAAGATGATGGCAAGATCAGAAATATGAGTCTTGTGAATTTTAGATTTTATAATGAGGTCATCCACATAGGTTTATATAATTTTATGGATAATATCATGAAATATAAAAGTCATTGCTCATTGATAAGTAGCTCTAGCATTTTTGAGGTTGAAGGAAATTTTGACATAGAAATAGGTACCATATTTCATGGTGAAAGTTGTTTTATGTTGGTCCTCATGGGTAATGTGAATTTTATTATATCCTAAGAAACCATCCATAAGATATAAAATTTCATAACCAGCTATGGAATTGACAATGGCATCTATTGAAGGTAAAGGGAAATTATCTTTGGGATAAACAAGATTAAAATTATGGAACTCAATGCAGATGTGAATGACCATAGTGACCTTTTTCTAAATGGAAACTATGTTAGAAACCCATTTAAAATAGTCAACTCATTTGATAAACTTAGCATCAAGAATTTTTGAAATTTCTTTGTGACATAAGGTGGAAACTTCAAGTGGATTTTTTGTTAATTTTGATGCACAAGTTTAGTGTTAGGATAAGTAATGGCATTGTGAATCATAATGCTAAGGTCAATACCAGACATATCCTCATAGGACTAGGTCAATATCTCATGATATTTATCAAAAAGTAAAGTTTTCATGTTTGATATGTAAAAGTTCATAAAAAATTGTAGTTTGTTGAGGGCATGATGGAGTACCATATTTAGTATGAGTAGTTTATTTGATAAGCATAGAATTACCATCTTGGAAGTGGTATGGTGTATTAGTTAAAGATTAAATTGTATTAGCTTTAGGATCTATGCTAGTTAAGAAGCTATTGAAATAAGGGATTTTTTTTTTGAAATTATTGAGTTTGTGATGTTGCCGAGGAAGTTGAGGTTCTCAGGCATGGTGACTTCATCTTTAGGCAAAGTGGGAAGAGGACCATAATACTCAACATATACTTCAAGATCATGAATTTGATTACCATGGAAATCATATTCAGAATGTATCTTATGGAAATATATGGCCTTGGCATCTAATGTAATATCAAGAGTAGGAGAAGTAGATGGATGAGATGGGATTGGTGTATCATTAGTTTCTTTGATAGGGGAAGAATTAGATGTAATGATGGGTCATATATGTGGTAAATAAGATGCATGAATATTTGAAGGTTCAAATGGTAGGATTTGTTATACCACCCAAGGAGTATTAAGAAGTGGAGAATCAACAAGAGGTACATGACCTTGAGGATCTAATTCACAATTCATGGAAATGGTATGAACACCCTGATAAAAGCATGTATTTGAGCTAAATTTTTTTCATAATATTAAACATCCAATTCTCAAGATTGAGCTTGGGCCATGAAGTAGTTATCATCATAGGTTGGAGAAATGGTACATGATTGAGATTCAAGGGGAGTTTTAGAAGGTGAAATTCTAATGTTACTAAATATTTGTAGAGACATGATTATAAGGTCTTGAAATAATTTGGCTAGTCCATAATCATTGCATGTGAAGGAATCTTCTAGTAAAGAAGGTTCCTGATCATTACATGGAGGGAGAAAATTAGTGATCTCATTAATGAGAGGTATAGTGCAATCATGTGGTAATAAATAGGGAGGACACCACTCTAATATATAGGGAGGTAGCTTAGTAGTGTTTCAAGTATATTTCAATTCATTAGGATCATCATCATCTAAATTAGCAAGAGTGACTTGTAATTCGAGATTGATGTTGATGAACTCAGGTAAGGTATCACTATTGATGGTAGGAATGGTAGGAATACGATATTGAAACTTTGGATTAGGAATTTGAATACTCCAAGGGTTAGGATCAGCCTCATGCTTATATCATTTTACATTATGTGATAATTTGATGCATTAGCTATCGGAAGAAGTGATGACCCTCATTCTATGATTCCAAGGGTGACCAAGGAGTATGTTATAAGATAGAGTAAAATCAAGGAGCATAAGTTTTGTTCAAACATTCTTAGGTCTGACTATTAGGGGAATCCAAATATAACCAAGTAGTTTTTGATTAGTTTTATCTAATCCATGATAGCTAAGGTGAGTTTTCTTGACATGATATTTATTATAACCAAGTTGTTGGATAAGACACAAATATGTCACATTAATACCAGACCCTTCATCAACTAAAACTTTATAGATAAGGGTAGTATTAATGGCTATTTTAATGAATAGTGGTGGATCATCGATGCAAAAAATATCTCATTATTAATCATGTCCTCTTCAATAAATTCAATATAAGGTTTAGAACAAGGATAAATAGTTTCAATGGTATGCACATTGGTAGATTGAGGGTCAATATAGGGTGGTTATTCATCTATAGGATATGGATCTTCAATTTTTTGTTATTATTTCATAAGGACTTGTGATGATGAGGGGAAGTAAGAACTAACTCAATAAGTGGAATATTTCAAGGCATGGAGTTAAGTTCTTCCATAAAGTTCCAATGGGATTTAGAAGAAGAACCAGTGTGAGTTTTAGAAGGTAAGGTATATTTTAAAGGAATAAAAGTTAGTGGGGGTTCAAAAGAAGGAGGTGGTTCCTCATGGGCTTCCAAAGCTAAATGAGTGGTTGTAGTATCTTTGAGAAGTTGTTCTTCTAAATATGGTTTCTTAGGTTTTGTGATAGGATATTTTTGAGCTAGTTTGTGATGATAATTGATCTTAGCTGCATTAACATATCGAGAATTCTTGTAACAATGGTAATAATCAGCATCAATATCATAAACATCCTTAGTGTTTTATTGATTATTAGTTTTGGAATTTTTTTTTTGGTTATTAATAGAAGAAGCTTTGGAATCTTGTCTTTTGAGAAGCGGTGGTGTAATCTTGATGAAAAAGGTTGATCATGACTTCATGTTTAAAGGAATCACCAAGCGTGTAGGAGATACAAATTTTAGTAAGCCCTCTACAAGTTTCATGGGAATGACCAATGTTGGAATCGAACCAATAAAATTGATTAGGGTCATACCATTTAGGAGGATTATTAGGTTAAGTAAAGGGTTTAGAAGGTGGTAAGAATTGTTTCATTTGATGTAAAGTTAGTGGTATGTGAGAAGATAGGGGAGTGTCGACTTTGGCAACTCTAGTTTGGTTTGAGGAGTATTGTCAATGATGGAATTGGTAGAATTTTGAAAATATCCTTTAAGGAGTTTTGTATTAGGTTCAAATTGCTTCATGAGATATTCTTGATGTTTACCTTGGCCAAGACCTTCATTAAGTGTTTGGGGATCAAAAGTTTGAAACTTATATTGAAGATAAGGAATTAAATAAGTTATAAAGACTTTGAATAAATTTTCATCATTCATGTTATGATCGGCTTTATGGGTTAGATATTTCCATCTTTTGATAAAATCATGAGTTAATTCGGTTGGAGATTGCTTAGCATTGTTGAAGTGGCTAAGAATTTTTTTGAGAAGATCATTACGTTGAAACTAGTTGACTAAAAGATTGACTATATCCTCAAGTTTTCAAGTGGAGTGTTGGGGAACTTGGTTGTACCATTCCAATATATTTTTAGTGAAGATTTTATCTAGAATTTTAGTTGTGGTGAAGGTATTAGTTTGGATCCACTCTTTATAAAGATTACCAAAGGGTTTAAGAAAGGATGAAGGGTATTTAGTTGCATCATACTTTATATTTGGAGATATATTACCAATATAAATTGACACGATGAAAGGAGATAAAGTCTCATTTTAGATATGTTGAAGCATTTTTTTATACATAACATGTTGATGAATAACATTTCCTGAGGAATCTCTAAGAGGTGGAGGAATAATATTTGGATTGCCTTGAGGATGAAGATCCAGAGGTTGATTATCCATAGTGATCAAATGATGTTGTAATTACATCATTTGATAGGTGTTAGAAATTTACATTATGTTCAGTTTTAGTATTACTTTTACAAGAAGTTGACTCATATGAACTGGTGGGTTGGTGTGTATAGGAGAACTCCCTAAATTAGTATTAAGGGTTATTGGAAGATGGATTATTAATGGGATTATTGGATAGACTCATGTAAACTATTCCCATATTATGTTGAAGAGTTGAATATGAGAATTATCTTGATAGGTAAAAAAAAGGATCAGATCCACCTACTTCATATTTAGGTGTGATTTGAACCATGTTACAATCCATAGATGAAGGGAAGAGGTGATCTAAGAGTGAGGGTTCTCTTGGGAGGAAAAGAGAGAAATAATGAATATCCCATATAGTGTCTAAATAGATTTAGGTTGTCCAAGAAGATTCTAATATGAAAATTCATGGTGATTTAAAGAAAATGAATAGAATTATAAGAAAGGAGAAACATATAACTGAGTTGGATAGACAGGACAATAGGAAGAGTACTAAGTCAACTCAATCAACTTTGTATTGAAAACTAGGAAAAACATAGCCTAATAAGGGTATAAGGTTGACCAAGTTGACCTAGTACCATAATCTAACTGGTAAAATAGATAAACAGTCGACTGAGTCAAATTAGTATTATAGGTAAGAAGAAAAATAGTCTGTAAGAGACTGTGTTGAACAGAAACACATTGTACTAAAAATAGGAAAAGATTTTGCATTATACTTTAATATAATAAATTAAATCAAACACATAGTCAATTAGGTCAATTAGAATGATCTAATTGAGGCACACAACACAAAACCTTGCACCAATGTTGGCCAATGTATGTTTTTTCAATACAACATACAATGACAAAAAGCAAACAGTCAACTAAAAAGTAAATGCTAACTAAGTGGTCATCCTAAATGTTTTTAGATTATTATAATGTGTTATTTTGGGTGTGATAGAAATTGGATAAAATTAGGGAACTATAAATAAATATATGGATATTTTTAGGACATTTAGGCTAAAAGGGAAATGGTATAGGCTTGGTATTGGGGCCTAAACCCTCACTTCAGAATCCCACAATGATAATGGCATCGAGTGCTTTGACAATATATACGATTAACCACGTGTTTATACTTGATCATAAAATGAATTTGGTTTCCCCGTTGGTGATGAAATCTAACAAACGGTAAATGTGTTTTGAAATTTGTGATTTATTAGTGTGTGCAAGAAAGAGAAAAATAGTAAAACTAAATGGTATATTGAAAAAGCACCTAATTAGACTATGTGACCTACTATAATCATGCAAATAATTGAAAGTGAAAGTGTGAATTAATTATTAGAATATAGGTGTTAATTTATAATTTAAGCATAATACAAAGCTAGTTCAGATAATAGTGTATGAAAACATTACATAATAGAGATGGCAATGTTGATATTGTACTGCAAAAGCAAGAGTCTTTAAGAACTAAGTCGATAAGGTTGACCTAGTCTTTCAAATATAAGATAAAATATATAAATAATTAAAACAAGTCAACCTAGTTTGATTTGTAATTACAGTTTTGAAGATTGAAAACTTTGCAAAATAGAAATTTAAGGAAAAATTGAAATGAAAGAGAGAGAAATAAAGGAACCTTGGTGGGTTGGAAGATGTTGAGTCCTGTGAAATTTATATTAAAGTGATTTGAATTATTCTTTCAAGTTATTCAGACACTTCTAGCTGGGTCAAGATAGTTCTATAATTCTCTATTATTTGAAGCATGTTAAGATGACTATATCATCATGGTTGACCTGGTTTGTTATCTAGAAGATGACTATGATACTAAGTCAACCTGTTTGACCTAGTTTATTATTATAGAGATTAATAAGAAACTAAGTCAACTGATTCAACATATTTTTTTGTCTAGAAGTGAATAAGAGTATTGTGTTGACCTATTTGATCCAATAACATGTATCTGATGAAGACCTACATAGAAAGAAAAGAGTCATTTTGATGTGACTGTGTGTTAAACTTGTGCATAGAAGCTAGAAACCATATCGCCCTTATTGACCTAGTATCACAAATATAAAAAAATAAAAAAATGAAAGAAATGAAGAGTGTGAAATAAAACCTATAAGGGTTAGATTCATATTGGGTTCACTAGAATGTATGCAATTAGAAATGCATTAGATCCAAAAATCAATCCTACCTCAGGGAAGATAGATCTTACTTACACTTCCAATTGGGGATACATTAGATAATCGAGAACATAACCAATATGAATCTACTAGACCCAATTAGGGTATTTATAATCACAAATAATATCATTAGGGAGGGTTCCAAAGCATCCAATCAAGAAAAACTATGCAATAACCCTAACTAAGTCCTTTGTTTCCATAATCACTATACTAATAACAAGTAAATCAAAGAAATATAATCTAATACTCACCAAAGCTTATGACATAAAATGAGGGTTAGTAAATAAATGAAAGTAAACATCCATAAGATAATCCTAATTAAGCTATGTATAGGTAAGACCCTAATACATGGAGAATAAGAGTAATATTATTCAAAATCCATTACTTATGCTACTTATATATACTAAAGAGAGGAGCAAAGTTATAGATGCTTACTTGGAAGATGAACCCATCGAGACTCAATATCTCCCTTGGCCAAAGGTACTTTGTAAGAGTTTGTTCTAGTTTGTAAGTATCACTAAGAAAGACCAAAGCATCAAAGACTTCTCCACAAGACTAGATTCTTCTCCAAGTAGAAACCATAAGCTAATACTCCTCAAGTAGAATAGTGGAAGAGTAGATTGTAAATAATCACAAATGAATAATAACTCCTGATGTCTCTCTAAGAATGAAAAAATGGATGTGTTTGTATAGGTAGATCTAACCCTAAACCCTTCTAAAATTTTTGGTCAACAAGGTTGACTCAGTCAACCTAGTATCTCAATTGACAAAAACTATGTCACAGACTAGGTTGGCCAGGGGTCAATCTATACCCTATTAAGTTTTGTTAATAAGAATACAAGGTCAATATGGCAGACATAGTCATTCAAAATTCTAAAAAAGGTTTTAGGTTAGGGAAATGGCTAATAAAGGTGGAAAATGACTCAAGGAGTGTGTAAAAAAGGAAAAATAGCTTAGGTAATGTTTTTAGGATCTGGTTGGATTGTTTATAAGTGGCAATAAGGGATAACAATATTTTGAAGCACCAATGATCTACCCACCCCTTTCCTGATGCACCCCTTAGGGTGTGAACTCAGAGAGATTAAGACTTGATGGGTTTTGATAAGATAGAAAGCATCAATAATTGATAAAATTTTAAAATAATATGTGTATACACTTTTGACATGTGCCTATGTCCTTATGTGTGCCTTATTTATTGTATATGTATACATTTTAACATGTCTTTTCATTTGTCTCTAAGACAACTTGATTATTATGTGCATATGTGGACATTTGAACATGTACTTGTATGTCTTACTTTCTTAGATTTAGTGACATGTGCCCATGTCCATTATATTATGGCCCTTTGGCCTACTTTTTGTGCCTCAAGTGTGTTTTATGTATACTTTCTTGTATACATCATGGCCATGACACTTGTCTATTGATTTTTGTACACTCCACTCTTAGATGCCATGAGGGACCTCACGCATCTCCCTTTCCTACTTGGGTGTCGTGATAAACATCATGCCCCATCCCCATAGGTAGCTACCAATTTATTACTAATATTTGATGTTACATACACTTTTACACCTATCTTGACATCCTTATGAATGTTAGACATAATATACATCACACATTAGAAACTTATGCTCATATTATCTTACATTGTAATGTTATGTATACAAATTATATTAGATTATTAAAAGAATATCATATAAGATCTGTCTAACATGCATATTATAGAGATTTTTATTTTGAGGATAGTTATTACACAAGTTCAACATCTACCCTCAAAAGATAGGGATTTCACAGGTGTTTGTCACAGAGATCAAGCTCTCATAATGCAATCACAATACATTTGTTAACAAATAGACTCATATTAGAGAAATCATACTTAGGTAAACATGGTGGAAAATAATGACACAAAGATTAGTAAATTTTCATATAAATTATAATAGTTAGACAATAATACCCAAATGGGGACACTAGCATCACATGGCACTAATGTTCAAGATATGGAACTACTATCCAATAGCCTTAGTTTCATAAAAATCTAGGTTGGATAAAAAGGTATAACATGTATAGTCTAATTGTGTACATGCTTAATTATAGATTTAACTATTTTTATTGATTTAGATCAGACTCATACTAGTTTATCTTATATTCATACCAAATTTATAATATTAGGATCATCTTGTGCAACATGACCATTCCCATTCTTAATTCAGATACTTAGATATAGACTATTATAACTCAGTCCATAATCCATATGCTCAGATATCATATTTGGGTGTAGGTGTGTGGCACATTATTTCTATATGCTCATTTACACACTATTTGTTCAAATGGAATGACAAACTTTATGTCATTCTCTATGACATATGCATCATACATCATTTTCTAAGTTATACCCTTGTTGCATTACTTACTCCATCTATAGTGGTTGACATTCTTGAGTGGACTAGAGCTACCTAACATAATTGAGTGGTTACAAAGCTGACATCTCTAGTTAAATATTTATAGTTAGACATTTACAATTACATCTCAAAGTTTCATTTTTATATGCATCTCCTAAATATGGATAGGTAATGATGGAGTCATAGTATACTTGAATTTTTGATCCACCTACATGAGAGGATTGGACACACCATCAATCCAATCTAAGATATTCATAAGTCATGATGCACCAAATAAGGGTGGGCAATGCTAGAGTCAAAACCAGAATGAGTTCTTAAGCCACCCACACATGAGGATTGAGCAAGACATCAGCTTAGTCTAAGTTATTCATCGATTGATCATTATATACATGAATTTAATTAGGTAGTCACTAGGTTCATGCATTGGTTTGCATACCCAATGAGGTGTATTCATTCATTTCATGTCTCTTATCCCTTTACTCTTTTTTGCTTCTTTACACAATTTTTTATTTGTTTTTTATATCTCTTAATTAAGGATTGATCCATGCACATTTCACTCATATGACATGAAATGGATCATGCTTCACATCCTCATATCTAGACTCATGAGCTTCACCTCTTAGGTAAGTCCATATACACTTGTTTTACCTGGATTCTAGTCATTTCACTTTGATACATTTATAGAATAAAGCAGAGGAAAATATAATCACCTAAAAATGACACTTGAGTGTTAATATTTATACTTGAGACCACCTATCCCTAACTTATCCCTATACATATCTTAGGGCCTATTTTCACACTTATCTAGCCTTCATGTAGGCTAGAAGTGTTCCTAATCATCCCTAAAGCAGTCCCAGATCCTCATTATTGCATTCTAACCCTTTGTACCTTAGGTTCTACTAGTTGTAACTAAATATCATAATAAGTAAAGTATAACCATAGGGCATTAGTGTCACAATATTGGTGTTATTCTCCTTTCCCTCATTTTTCCAAAAATAGATATCTTTTCAAATCTTTGACTTCTTACGGTTGTCCTAAACCTCATTTAGCACTCATACAAGCACGATAATAGTATATATACATGAATTTTATCCCTCTAACCACTAGATATAAATCAAATAAAAATTATATATGAAAACTCATAACAATTTGTGTAAAATTAAGTTTATCAATCCATATTATGCCCTACTTTTGCATACTACCATATACAACATTCCTAAACTCATATTACTTATATTTCCAGACCCAAGCATATTCAAAGCACTCAAGTCAACTATCATACTAGTTTCACTTGTAGTTACACCAGCACTTAGGTGGGGAGAACTACTTCAGACTTGATTCCTCTTTAGAGTATTGGTATGTAGGTAATTCTCATCACAAAAGGGTGTTGAGGATGTCCAACCTACCCCACTAAGAAACACACTTTTTTGATTAAATCAGATGCCCTAACAACATGGAATATTATGGTTTGCTCATAAAATCAATCAAAAAGGCCATATATAAGGTTTTATAACTGGTGCATGCAATAATAGGCCTTATATTCCAAGACACAGGTACACCAAGAAGCTTGGAATAGTCCTATTCAAATGACACTACCACCAAAATAGGGACACTCATACCACATGGCATTACTATCAAACTAGGGTGTTACTTTACAAGAAGGATTTTAACACCTAGATCCTATTTTTAAAACCTATATTATCTTATGTCTTATTTTTTAGCCTTTAGATCATCCATCTTAGTTATTTTCTAGTTAAGTTCTCAATTATATTATTTATCATTATTTTGAGAAAGGTCAAAATTAGTTAATTTTGTAACAAATTAGTGGTTGTATTTATTGCATATTTCTACCTTGATTTACTATAGTCAACTCTTTAACAATAGAGGATTTACATTCTTATAAGTCCTAAAAGTTTAAAATATAAGTATAAATTTGAAAATGAAATGTGCATTTGAATGAATACATATGATGGTATGTGAATGATGTTGTCATAACTAGAAAAAAAAAATGTCATGTATTCACTCACTTACTTGGGTACTAAAAATTTTAGAGTAATTTCTAACAACTCAACTCCACTTTTTTACCTTATAAGTAGATACTTGTTGTTTGGATAAATAACACCTTCATTTCACTAAATTCTCACAAATTTACAAAAAAAAAATAATGTAAACTATCTGGGTATATGCCCTTATTTTGAGCTTATGAATTATAAAACCTATTTCTACATATCACACAAGGTTTCATAACTTGTACATGTAATAATAGGCCTTATATTCCAAGACACAGGTGCATCAAGAAACTTGGAATAGTCCAACACAAATGACACTACCACCAAAATAAGGACACTCACACCACATGACATTACTACCAAACTAGGGTGCTACTATCCAAAAAGGGTTTTGACACCTAAATCCTATTTTTAAGAGTTATATTGTCTTATGTCTTAGTTTTTAGCCTTTATATCATCCATATTAGTTATATTCCAATTAAGGTCTCAATTATATTATTTATTATTATTTTGAGAATGGTCAAAATTAGTTGATTTTGTAACAAATTAGTAGTTGTATTTATTGCATATTTCTACCTTGATTTAAAATAGTCAACTCTTTAACAATAGAGTATTTACATTCTTCTAAGTCCTAATAGTTTAAAATATAACTATAAATTTGAAAATGAAATGTGCATTTGAATGAACACACCTGATGGTATGTGAATGATGTTGTCATAACTAGAAAAAAAATGTCATGTATCACTCACTTCCTTGGGTACTAAAAATTTTAGACTAATTTCTAACAACTCAACTCCAATTTTTTACCTTATAAGTAGATGCTTGTTGTTTGGACAAATAGCACCTTCATTTCACTGAATTCCCATAAATTTACAAAAAAAATGAATGTAAACTATATGGTTATATACCCTTATTTGAGCTTATGAATTATAAAACCTATTTCTACATATCACTCATCTCAAAAGAAATATCCATGAAAATCATATGTTATTAAGTAATGAAATCAAAGTTGTTAAAACTATTTAAAAAATCACTGTAAAGGTTTGTATATAACTATGGGAAAATATCATCGTATAATTTTCAATAGTTTGATTTGACTAAAGAGAGTGAGAGTGATAGAAAATTATATGCCCCAATATGAATATAGGATAGATAAATGATTAATATATCCATGTGAAACCTTATAGAATAAATAACATTGTGTAAAACTTAATAGGTATGAACATACTTATATGAGGATAATATAGTGATAGGTAATGAACATATATGTTATAGATGATATTTATGGATTGTATAATACCTCAGTATTATACACTTTAAAAACTTATACCTTTACTATTCCTCCCAAAGATAGACCTTTTACCACTTTTAAAAGTCTCACATCTTCTCCATCTTATGCCTATTGGCCAATATCTCTTAGAACAACTAGTCTTATATTGATGACCCAAGCCTTCTATATTGCCGACAATCCTTAAAATATACTTATCTTCCATCTCTATAAGTTGTGAACCTATACCAACTTTCATTCTTCTTGAAGACTAATGATAAAGACACACACTAGTGATGACATTAGTGTCCTAACCTAGCGTAAGTGTCTAGTGCCCTAAAGTTGTCTAATTTGAAAATAAAACGTATCTTAATGGTTGAACTAAGTTATGTAGTGTGAGTTATTACTACAAAAGAGTTGATATAAATGAAATATCAATGCTCATTCATTCCTCACTTAGAAAAGACCAAAAAATACAAAATAAAATTATACAAAGCATTCTATCAAGAATTAAATTAAACAAAGCTTCCCTATGTATTTACTAGTCATATGTAAAACACATCTACTAGCCTGAAGTACTAAAGGAGTATCCCAAGAAACCAATTTCCCAAGCTAAAAGAAAGATCATTATTGTAATTATTTTCCATGTATTGCATGATTCACACACAAGCCAACATGTATGAGATAATTAAATGAGTTTGAGGCCCTCTTCTAGAATATTGGATATGTAGGAAATTCCTACTGAGAATGGGGTGATTTTATTGTTTTTGAGAATAATAGAGTTTTATTCCTATTTTAATTAAGGGTATGGATTACTGAATCAGTAAATAATATTTTAATAATCACAGTCCTAATTTTTATAATTTATTTGTTTTTTTACCTGCCTAAAAATAGTTATAAATAAGGAGAAAATATAACTTATTTTGAAATAGGCTAAGATGATTGATATAGGGTCTAAATCTAGTTGTACAAGATTGGGATAGTGTCATAAATTAGAATCTATCTTTCATTAGGTGAAAGGATAGGAGTGCCAAAAGTAAGACACTTTAGGGTTTAACACTATTTTCCACTCCTACCACTATTGTCCAAACTAGTCACAGAGACATGAATATTTTGGGTTCTTTGCACTTTTTCTATGTGAGGCTACCTATGAAATCTTGAGATTTGAATGTTGATGGAGATATATATAGAGATAATTTAATCCTCAAACCCTAACCCTCCATCATGCTTGATAAATGGATTTTGAATCTCTTAAAAAGGAAGGGGGTTAGTGTGTGTAAGATGCACTAAACGTGTGATCCACACCCCTTATGTGGGCATGTTGCCTACATATCAATACTCTGAAGAGGGATCAAGTCATATGTAGTTTTCCCACCTAATGTGCTTTGTGAAATAGTGTGATGTAGATGAAATAATGCCAAATTGAGAGTGATTGAGGTGGCCAGGGATTGGTATGAGAGTTTGAATATGTTTACAACTGTGTTGGGTGACTATATGTAGACAATAAGGAAGTTTGACTTAGTAATTTTCTTGTAATCTTTCTTGATTTGAAATATTTGTCACCTCACTTGTAAATTAATTTTAGATGGGCTTTTATAGGGAATAATTGGTCATGGGTTAAATGTATTCATGCTAGGCTGACATAATGAAGGATATGAATCAAATTAAAATAGTCATTTGGGCTCAAATTTCAAAGGGATAAGAGTTCTAAAAATGGGACACCCTAGGGTCTAGCGCTATAGTCCACATATGGCACTCTTGTCCTATAGGCTTGATACTTAGGGGGACAGGATTGGCCTAGGAAATAGAGTCTGACCAAGCTATAATGACTATTTGGAAGGCTATGGATGATTGGCAAAGAGTGAAAAGGTATTTATAAGGATCACAATAGCATGTAAGAAGTACCAATGGATTGGTGTCATAAGCCACACTCAAAATACCAATTTGGACATTTCATACGACTACACTTTCCCCTACTTTATTCTAGTGATGTATCAAAATGAAATGCTAGGATAATGGAAAAGTACAAAGCATACATGAACTTAAATGCAAGGGTAAAGCCCATGAAGATGTGTGATGTTGAATGATGTTGAGTGATGCTGAGTGATGTTGAGTAATGTTGGGTATGTATTGTACCAAAATTAATATCATGAATGAATCTAATGTTTAATTTCCAAAGAGTGGATAAAGAATGCAAAGGCTGTATCTTTGGATCTATCATCACCCACTAATTGAATCTATGTGATCATGCATGCATTAATCAATGTTTGGAATGTGTATCTAATCCCTATAAGTAGGTAGATCAAGAATACAATGGATATCTAGTCCTTTAGCTCCATCATTGCCCATGAAATGAAGCTATGAACTAATACTAGTATGAATTTATATCATATGAGAGGGCTTCTGAATCTCATGAATGATCTATAATCTAAAAGTGTGGCATGCATAGTTGAATATATACTAATAACTAGGACAATCTTGGCCATTATAAAAGGTGGAGATTAAGCCTTCATGAAAGCCACTCCAAAACTAGGAACTAGGCTTATATGAGAGCCACTTCAAAATTATACCAACTACCTACAAATGGAATAAGGCATGTGACTACTAAAAATACCTAGGTCATGAAATGAACTAAAAAGAAAAGAAGGCAAATGTGCCACACACATTTCCCCCAATCACTGATGTTTTTAACATGGATTCTAATCTAGAATTTATACCAACTTTCCAATCTAAAACTAGAAATTAGAGCCATCATGACATGCATGATGCCCCCTATATCTGGCTTCTCTAAGAAAAATTATTTTGAAACTACTGATTCTAAATTGAATTATAGATGACAAAATTGTATTTGATCTTACCTTTCTATCTAATTTTGGAAATTCTGGATTTTTTTTGTTTGGATAGGAACATTGAAAACTTATCCAACACTTTAGTCAAAGTATGGAACTCTTGTCCTCTGATGTTTCTAATCATTTTTCTATGTTCATCACTATTTATTTGGTCTATTCTACCTAGTTTGGGTTTTGGTTGCTGTTATAAGTGTTTTAAAAACTAATTTTTGATCGACAGAAGGCTTTGATCTTTGTGACAAAATTCTTGTTCATTGTCCCCTCTTCTGAGGATAGGAATGAATACCCTATAATGACTTCCCTAAAAAAAGATCCCTATAAGTGTGTTATGCTATGAAATATATGATATAATAGTGATAATCAAAAAAGAAGTCTCTAGATATAACATAGTTTGTATTGGAGATTGTTAGATCAATAGGGATATGCATAGATATATGTAATAATGTAATAGCATGTGCAATATACTAAATTGAAATTGGAAATGTTAAGTTTTAGTTTTTAAGGAATTATGGATCATGATGTCATCATGGCATCCAAGAAAGCAAGATAATACATGATGTGGATCATGGCATTGAAAATAATTAAGAATCAAAACAAGCAATAATCACACAAGGCAAGAAGAAAGAAGCACACAAAAGTGGCCAAGGGGATAAATAGACAAGGGACATGGGCACATGTCACTCAGATTATGAAATCAAGCATACAAGACATGTTCTAATTCCCACATACACATATAATTAAAAACAAGCAAGTTTGGCATCAGGGCCACATGCACAGAGAAGAGAACAAGCAAGGACATTGGCAAATGTCCTAAGGCACACAAAAGAGACAAAATAAGAATTGATAAATTTATCTAGATATAGCTATGCAAAGAAAGAAAATAAGGCATGTAAATTCTAGAAATACAATCACATTTAACTAATCATAACAATAAGTGAAAGTATGCAAAACATGTATTACAAGACTAGGTAGATGCTAAGAAATACACATTTGTTATATACTAGTGAGTGTCTAAAGAGTTATATATATATATATATATATATATATATATATATATATATATATATATATATATATATATATATATATCTTAGTAATTAATTTAAATCAACATTATAACTAAAATGTGTGGTGTATGAATGACATAACCTTGATGATGTGGTCATGTAGAAGATGCCCCTGATGGGTAGATATGTCAATGTGTGTCTCGAATATAGAAATAGGATGCCCCCTTAGTGGGTAGAGTGAAGCAATCAAGGACTGGGGTGTCACTGTACACACTCAAAGAAGATCAAGTGAAGCATGGTAATATAGAACTTCAACAAACAATAGCATAGAACAACAAAATTTAAGTCTAGCATGGTAGTAGAAATGTAAAACATGGATAATGCATACAGTTGAAATGTTTTTGGTGTTTTGAATTATTTCAATGTTTTTTTTTAATTTTGAGATAAACTATGTACAATCAATCATAAGGAGACTATGTACAAGAATTTGAAAAGTTATGTACAAGAATTTGAAATGAAACTATGTACAATAAAATGTGTGTCATGAAATACTATATATGAAATCTACATAGGTGCATAATATTCATTGGAATTTTGAGTTTTCTTTCCTTCATGTGAGGATGGATGGTACACTTTAGGACTAATATTTTTGATAATGAGGTATGAACCTAGCCTATTTGGTTTGAATTTTCCTTTGATTTCTTCTTTGGTGTTAACATTATAAATATTTTCTTTGAGAATGAAATCATTAACTTGTAACTCTTTGGTGTGAACTCATTTGTTGTAAGATCATTATATACATTGTTGGTAGATTCTAAGATGTTCAGCTGCTTGAATACATGTATGGTCTAACTGCTCAAGTTAGTGTAGATGTTTTTCATGATATTGGTCATCAGTGAGGATACCTTTGAGGGAGACATGAAGAGATGGGATATATAATTCCAATGGTAAAACTAATTATGTGCCATAAACGAGTGAATAAGGAGTGGGTCATGTGGGTGTATGAATACTTGTACAATAATCCCATAATGCAAAACAAGTTTATTATGCCAATCATCTCTAAATCTGGTCATTATTTTACTCAATATGTTGTTGATGGTTTTATTGGTAGCCTCTTCTAGATTGTTTCCTTGTGGGTATTATAAAGTGAAGAATGTGTGTTTAAACTTATATTTTGTGCAAAATTTCTTAACAGTTTTATTCTTGAATGATTTTCCATTACTAGAAATGATAGCTGGAAGTAGGTCGAAGCATGAAATAATGTGAGTCATGATAAAGATACAAATATCATCCTTAGTGGTAGATTGAAGTGGAATGAATTCCACCCACTTGGTAAAGTATTATGTAGTTATTATGATGAACTTATATCCATAAGTGGATTTAGGGTTAATATTTCTAATAAGATCAAATCCCCATAGCATAAATGGCCATGGAGAGACAATAGGTTTCAATTGTTATGATGGTGCATCCTATAGGTTATTGTGTTGTTGACATTTATCACATATCTTTGCATATTTTTAACATTCATCTTCCATGGTGGGCTAGCAGTACCCTTGTCGAACTAGTTTGTGTGACATGGACTTTCCACTAAAGTGACCACCAAAATCACTATCATGTATATGTGTAAGATCAATTTTGGCTTCTATTGAAGTCAAGCATTAAATTAATTGTTCATCAAAGGATTACTTAAAAAGGTCTCTACCAATGATTACATAATGGAGTGCTTATTTGTGTAACTTCCATTTATCATTTCATGAAAAAGTGACTAGTGTAATAGATTTGTTTAGAAAGTTATAGATATTAGAGAACCACTTTGGAGTTGTGGAACTATGTGTAGTGTTTAAGACAAAAAGTGAAATCAAATATGCATTGGATATTGATGGTAATTATAATCATGAAATTGTGAAAATAGCTTGATTATCATTGATGTCAATAGGAATTAGAGATGTGACACTTGAAAATACATCTGCATGTTGGTTGTCTTTTCTTGGTATACTTTTTATAGAAAATTAGTCAAAGTATGATGATAAACATTTTACCATGTTCTAATATGGGATAAGATGTTCTTATTTTTTTTGATAGACATCATTGAAGTGATTGACTATAAGTTGGGAATCATCAAAGAATTGAATAGATCTAATTTGGAGGGACTGGATGATAAATAGACCTAAGATAAGTTCTTCATATTCTATGGTGTTATTGATGTAGGAAAAGCTTAATAAATATACAATAGGAACTATGTGACAAGAAGGGTTGACAAAGATAATGCCTACCCCTACACTAGAAGCGCATCGAGAACCATCAAATAACATGGTCCAAGTGTCAGAATGAGTAGAATAGGTATTAAAATCATCTTTAAATGTGTCAATAATAGGATTAGTGTCCAAGAGTGGTGTGGGTCCCAAATGGTCTACAATTATTTTCCCCTTTATTTATTTCTATAGAACTATCTTTAAGACAAACTCTATTAATAACATGACCCACTTTATGATGCAACTAGAGAGATGTTATTTTTCCATTAGAAACTTTGAGGGATTTAATTTTTTGATAACTTGAGTTTCATTATTGATTATGTAATTTCAAAGTTTTTATGTGGAAAAAACTAATGTTAGACATAGTTTTTCTATCATGGAATAATTTTTTTCTTAATCAACTAATGTGTGACCGATGCAATAAACTACTCACTCGATATGTTGATCATCATGTTATGATAAGATTGATCCTAATGCATGATCTTTTGATGAGATATATAGTAGGAAAGGCCTATCAGGTATAGGTGGTACTAGAATAGGTGTATTAAGAAGATATTACTTGATTGTGTCAAAACTTTCTTCATAGGCTCAGTGCCAAACAAACGTTGTATCTTTCTTTAACAATCGAGTGAATGACTAAGTTTTATTAGAAAGTTAGGATACAAAATAATTGATTACTTGGATCTTACCTTGTAAGCATCAAAGTTATTTTAAGTTCATGGGAGGTGTCATGTTGATAATTGCTTTGATCTTCTTAGGGTCAACCTCTATTCCATGCTGGGAAAAAATGAAACCAAGAGTTTGCTTGATGTAACTCTAAACACACATTTCTTTGGGTTTAAGTGGACATTGTATTACCTGAGCCATTGAAAAATATTTTGTAAATCAATAGCATGATGTTGACATTGTTTGGATTTAGCTAATATATCATCGACATAATCCTTGACAATATGATGAATCAAGTCATGAAAGATATGCATCATAGTATGCTAATATGTGGCTCCGATGTTTTTTAATCCAAAAGGCATGCCAATGTAACAAAATGTACCCAAAGGTGTTGTAAAATATGTTTTCTCTTGATCTTCTTTAGTGATTTTGATTTGGTTATATCCTACAAAGCCATCCATAAATGATGACATTGCATACTTGACTATGGAATATATGATCATGTCAATATTAGGATAGAGGAAATCATCTTTTGGGCATACTTTATTTTAATCTCAAGAATTAGAACAACATCAAATCTATCTATTGGGTTTTACCACATGGACTATATTGGAAATCCATTCATGGTGTGCTACTGGTCGAATGAATCTAGCATCTAAGAGGTTTTGGATCTAATCTTTGACTAAATGATCGACCTTAGGATGCATTTTATGATTTTTTTCTTAACTAGTTTAGCATTTAGGTATAATGGATTTTGATGGATTGTTATATATGTATCAATTCCTAGCATTTTTGAGTAATACCAAGCAAAGAGTTATATAACATCTATTAAATTTTGAATAATATTTGTATCCTTTTCCTTTCATAGGGTAGTGGCTAACAAGACAATGTGGGGATCCTAATCGGTTCTAAAATTGAAATCAATTATTTCCTCATTAAGCAATGTGGAATGATTTAGTGTGTATGGGGTTTTAAGAATCATATCATTTGAATCAACTAGTATTTCTTGGGGAGAATCTAAATTTTATCTAAAGTAATCATGGGCATTTGTGTGATTAGGAAATATATTTTTATGATAGCAAGATGGGAGGTCCTCATATGCTCTAAGAAATTGTAGGGGGGATTCATCGTTAGAGAATTCATCTAATGTGAACATATCTAGTGAAACTATATCATTGATAAGATCAAGATAGACCAACGATAATGTATAAGTATGACTAACTATATGGTTTATAAGTGTAATGGGTGGAAAAAGCTTTATATGCTTTGAAGCAGTGAAAGAAGGTTTATCATGAAGAAGGGTAAGATGATATCCTAGCCCTTGCTTTCCATGTTGTGTGGATACCTCAATGGGATTGATGATTCCTTATTCATGCTTTCTAATACCTTTTCCATGATATCCCATCTTATTAAGACAAATAAAGTACAAAAGGGGAGGTAAAATATTGATTTTGTATCGGTGCTATTATAGAACTTGGAAAATTTTTATGTATTACATGGTCTGAGGGTAGCCTATGAGTAGTAGGATACATAGGTATATTTTTGATATTAAAGTTTAGAATGTAATTCTATGGAGATCAACAACCTGAAAGTGTTTAAAAGGTTCATTGTCTATTAGGAATGTGTATATGTAGCCTTTATGACTAAATTTTAGACAAGCATAGAGTGTAGAATGGACTACATGCATATCATGAATCCAAGGCCAACCAAGTAATAAATTATAATTGAGTTCATTTGGCATGACTTGGCAAGTAGTTGAAAATTTATTAGGTCCCAAAGTAATATGAGTGTTATTTGACCCATGACTTTCCATGGAATGTTGTCAAAACCTCTGATTTTCATGTCAAAATGGTCTAGATCTTGAGGATGTATATTAAGATGTTTAAGAAATGAAATGTTGAGTCCTAAATTGTTATCAACTAACACGCTTTTTACGCCTACATCATTAATTAATAATTGAATATATAGAGGAATATGTTGGTTGATGATATGGCATGGGGGGTAAATCCTCTTTCTCAAAGGAAATATGATCTTCAATCCATTGCATTGTGTTGAGGATAGAGGCAACATAGGCTGGTTCAACAAAAATAAGAATTCTAGTATTATGAATGGCTACATAGAAAACATATTTGTAAACATCCTATCTCAATTACATGTCCCCATAGTCAAAAAATAGACTTCTTGGCCAAATTTGGCCCACATACAAATATTTTGCCTGGATAGATCAGTTGAGTAGAGTTCCTGATTGACCAAATGATCAAATGACTTGAACAAGTGAATAAGATGGACTAGACCATCATCAAATGTCATGCATAAATTAATAGGTCATTCTGGTTACACAATTTATAATTTTATGTAAGAGGCCTATAAAAGACAAAATATTGCATGAACATGAAGTTATTCATGCCTTAAACATTCTCTATAAATTTAGTGACTTGATGAGTTGGTCATCTAAACGTACAATCATTTAAAGTTAAATAAGTAGAATGAGATGTGCATGGGGGGAATGAAATAAAAGTCATGGTGAATAGTCTTTCAATTCAAAAACCCCAAATGATCCTAAGTTTTAATGTGAAACTAATAGATGTAAAGATCATGAAATATAAGAGAATATCTAATGGTGCACATCAACTGATAAGGCTAGTGGGCCCAAATAGATCAATGGATCGTGTTTAATCAGACCAAAGTAGATTGATAATGAGTGATAAGTCAATGAGTTAGCTAATCCTAAAAGATAATGAGAAGCTACCAATTTTCATAATTATGATAACTTCCAGATAAATCAAAGGTATGCATTAAAACCATGCTAAAGAAGATTGATGGTACACATAAGGTCAAAGGGTCAATCGAGCTTAGGATGAATATGAGGCTACCACATGGTGCAAGCACAGGAATAAGATTTAATTGATTGTAAGACCCTTGAGATGAATGTAGAGATAACATATGGCACAAGTTGAGAATCCCAGATGAAGATCGATGATTGATATCAAAAGTTGAAGCTAGGATACTTCAAGTAGAGGTCGAATATGGTTTAGGTCAAACCAAGAACAAAGGTTTCAAAGGGTTATGTTTCCATTAGAGCTTAGTCAAATACCATAAATCAATTTATCCATAAAATCAAGATTTATAATAATGAGGCTCTATTTCCATGAAAAATGCATGATAGGTTTGTTTGAACCTAATATAGTCTAGAACAAAGCTATGCAATCTACAGATATTCATCGATATAATGACTATATGAAAACCAATAAACTGGATTGGTTTTTAATCTATAGTAAAGATCTATATTCAAGTTGGATTAGATGTAAACATAAATAAGATATGGTGGAGTGTTTCATCCTTCAACATAGTCATAGCTTCAAC